>OZ020479.1:39572403-40081982 GCA_963971345.1 Andrena flavipes | reverse complement strand
ACGACCTCTGGTGACACTCGTTGACACTAAGTCGTGTGGTGGGGTCGGGACGTCACACACGCATGACAGAGATATCATAATATCGTCTCATGAATCAGTCGCATTATAAGATTTTTCTCCTAATTCTCGTTCTCCAAGAAATTTTTCGTCAACATAATACGCATATACGCGCCATACGCACACCTTCAGACAAAACTTACACACGTTTCGCTCTTCGTTCGCCGACTCTCGGGATCATTCGGCAGGGATTGTCGTTCACACCTTCAGCCAACAGAAACTAACACATGTTTCCTTCGTCAAATGCTATCTTCACTATGCAATCTATTCAAAATTTTGACAGCTTACAGTCAGGTTATAACCTGGCGAGTGTTAAATAAGGTATAAGTTTTCAAAATTTGAGATGCTACGTGTTTTTACAAATATATATCGTTGCACCATTGAAGTGCAATCAAAATGCAGTCCCAAACACAAGGTAATAAGTTGCCGAAATTTGAATTCCGACATGTTTAAATATTATCAAACTGTTTTTTATTTGTAATTCCTTTACATTAGAGTTTGGATTAGCACTACAATACAATACAATTTATTTAGATTCGTTTTTTGGAGAATTCTAAAAAATAGTTTAAAAGAAAGAAAGTTGTACACTGTTGTACATATTTTATTATCTGTACGATTATTAGTTACGTGCTTGAAACTGTTGTCAGTCGCCCCTTTTACTTTACAGTACTTCCTCGCTGAGATCTCGCTGGTCGGGATCGGCGTTGAGCACTCATCGTTAAGGGGGTAGACACGTCACGTGGTCTGGCCGATTCGGCAGGTCGGTATTACAGCAGATTTTTTCTGCACCCATGGTATTACCCATAGATAAGCCGCTGCCTGATGCACGCGAGAGGGAGCTGTTTGCTACTTCTGTATTCTATTCTGAATAATAGCGAATTCGGTATCTTGCACTGACTCTGTGCTCGTACTAGAAAATGACTTGGATTGGTTGATTCTGATAGAGCTTCTTCGTTTCTATCAGAATCAACCAATCCAAGTCATTTTCTAGCACGAGCACAGAGTCAGTGCAAGATACCGAATTCGCTATAACGAAAAAATTGTCAGCTGTTGCGTTGTATTTATAAAACTTTAAATGGAAAGTCGGCTGGTACTGCAAACGTGAAAAATTCATTCTACATTTTAATTACTTGAAATGTGCTTATGCTACAATATTCTACGTTGGCAGTAAGGAATTATAAGTGAAAAGGAAAAATAGATGAAGGCATGTCCCCAGAAAATGAAGCTTGTTAAGTTAGACATTTTTTTTACTAGCAAAGCATCGAAACAGAACATGAAATACACTTATTACACGTCCTATGCAGAAAGCAGTTATAAACAAACATTATATATAAAATTGTGTTGGATGTTGAATTGGACTAGTGAAAATGCGCAGGCTGGATGCGCGTGATTATTATGTGGTCAGCTCTTCGAAGTGACAGAAAATATAGCCTAAGTATATGCTATATGACAACAAATGTTTCGTGGCTATTTCGTTCTTTAACGAAACATTTGTCAACTTTTTATCATTCTTCCAAAACATTATTATTATGCCGCAACAGCATCTTTAGGAAATCCAGAATAGCAATTAGGTTATATTTTCTGTCACTTCGAGGAGCTGACCATAGAATAATCACGCGCATCCAGCCTGCGCATTTTCAGCAGCAGATTTCACGAACGGATTTTCTGTCCTCGAAGTGACAGAAAACATAACCTAATTGCTATTCTGGATTTCCTAAAGATGCTGTTGCGGCATAATAATAATGTTTTGGAAGAATGATAAAAAGTTGACAAATGTTTCGTAAAAGAACGAAATACCCACTAAACATTTGTTGTCATATAGCACATACTTAGGTTACGTTTCCTGTCACTTCGAGGAGCTGACCATAGAATAAATCACGCGCATCCAGCCTGCGCATTTTCAGTAGCGGATTTCATGAACGGATTCTAATAGCGAATTCGGTATCTTGCACTGACTCTGTGCTCGTGCTAGAAAATGACTTGGATTGGTTGTTTCTGATAGAAACGAAGAAGCTCTATCAGAATCAACCAATCTAAGTCATTTTCTGGTACGAGCACAGAGTCAGTGCAAGATACCGAATTCGCTATAAACTGGATGTAAATAATTATGAAACACGATGTTTACGGGGTTTAGTACTCTTTTATTTGTTGAAGATGCTTCAATTCTTTTAATCTTCCTGTCCATATAACCGTTGGTTAGTAACAAATAAGCTACGAGCACCAGCAGACTATGCACGGGTTTATACTCAGTCCTCGCAACACTGTTCTCCCCTCTGGAAGAACGGACGTCTCGGCCGCATTGAATCCTCTTCAGAATCTTCGTACCCCTGCCTGAAGAAGTGACCGTGCAGCCCCGTGGCTTCTTCAGACATCCGCCTCGGCATTTGCCTTCTCGCTCAGGGGAAAAACACGGAAAAACCCTGAGCAAGGCGTGGATACAACGTGACTTCTCGATCTGACACGACGAAACGCTCCAACTTCGGGTCCCACGACGTCTCTGGAACTCTGCAGCTTGCTGTCCCACGACGTCTTTGGAACTCTGCAGCTTCCTGTCCCAGGACGTCTCGGGAACTCTTGCAGCTCCTTGTCCCACGACGTCTCGGGAACTCCACAGCTCCTTGTCCCACGACGTCGCTGGAACCCTGCGGCTCTTGGTCCCACGTCGAAATCCACGGGGAGCTCCGGGCGCGTTCCTCTTCCGTGTGTCCCACGTCGAAATCCACGGGGAGCTCTGGGTCCAGCAGTCAGGCACGGTACCGCGGGGACTCTAATTCTCCCTCGACGAAACGCCCCTGGTCCTTGTCCCGCGACGTCCCTGAAGCTCCTCTCTGGCCGTTGCCCACGTCGACTCCAACGCTCCGACGCTGCATCCTCCTTCGTGCAGCCTCCGGAACCCCGTGCAGATTCCAGCACTGCCTCGTTTGTAGGCAGCCTCCTCCAGAAGGACGTCCGACGACGTCTCCACTGCTTCGGCGACGTTCCCTCCTCCTCGTCGAATCCTTGGTTCCGGTCGATCCTCGACTCCAGGGACTCATCCTCGATGTCCTTCCGATGGCCGTATGAGCTTGATACTTCAATCCCTTCACGGCTCCGGATTCTATGCAAAAGAGACGGAGAAGCATTAACATTTACTTTCATTTGAGAGAATCCGTTGGAGCTGAAAGAACCGGGAAGACGGAAAGGCGAGACGGAACTGATAACAGAGGATCACGGCTCATGTTATCGGCCTGTTCCCCGATCAATCTGCCCAGCACCCCAGCTCGTCTGTATTTTCTTTCTTCTGAACTTCTTGTCCTCTTCTCCCTCTCTCAGGCCTTGGCTTTCAGATGGCCCCATTCCTCTTCGTGGCTTCTGGTGCTGACCCAGGGGACCGTCCTGTGCGTTCTGTTAACGCTCCCGTCTCCGCGACATCTCCTCCAGCCGATCCAAGCAGTCGCACCGCTTGTTCGACTGGTGGTTGGAGATGCCATTTCCCGGCTGCTGTCCACCCTGTTGAGGCGGACCTCTTGGTTTGTACAAACCGGGGAGAAGCCAAGATCCACGCCAACAGGGCTAGAGAAGCGGTTCCACGTATGTCCGCGCTCCACTGCGGACTGCTACTCTGTCGTAGCACAGACGGGGAATTCGAGAACGCGTATCCAGGCCGCGGTGGCAGTCCCCCGACACCTGTCCCTCGTCGTGGGGTTTCGTGCTCTCTGAAACAATTTAAAGAAACTGAGGGCTGGGCTACGAAGGTAGCCTCCGCAGACCAGTCTAGTAGATTAGCTTACAAGGAGAGTATTTTAGGTGTCCGCCTCCGATAATTTTGATTTTTGGATATGTTATACAGGACCGAAAAATAAGAAATACGTGTTTTTTTATTTTTCCCCGTTTTCAGATTTGGGGGGGGGGGGGGGAACTGCGTTTAAACAAATGGAGTTTTCGAAAATCTGGTGAGTCAGTCATATTTCGCATTCAAAGACACAAAATTCGTCCATTGACACTGTTCGCGAAGGTCACGATTGCGCACGTGGTTCGGAAGTGAGGTTAGGACGGTGAGAAAGGTGTAAGGAAATTCACTGATTTAAAACGTTCTTGTCTGCTTATTAAAAACACCACGCGAGATGGTGATGCGCGGTGGTTGTTGAGCGAAGAGCGTTGAGCCCTCGTACAACAATGCAATACTTTCGCGATACAAAATACACGCAGTACGCGAAGATCGCCACTGAGCCCCCACAAAACACTTTACACAACAAATTGAACCGTGAGCACAAAGGTTCAATGAACACAAAGATTTTGAACAAAGAAGTGAAAACACACAACGTTTGAGTTTTAGAATTGTTAAAAACACGTCTACTCTCAACTCGCTGTGAACAAAGAATGGCGAAGTAGCGTCGCTTTTTGAAAAGCCCAAAAAGCAACGGCTATGAGGTGTAGGCTCATTGGCTGATCAAACGGTGAAGACGAGCGTCGGTTGGCTACTCGAACGGACAAGGCCAGTGTCGATTGGCTGATCGAGCGGACGTGGCGAGCGTTGATTGGCTCACCGCCTGACGGCGAGTATCGATCTGAAATCGATCGTCGATCAGCCGCGCGCCTGGCGCCCAGGAGGTGCTGCGCCGCGCGTAAGTGCGGTGGCTTTGGGAACTACTGCATTCCCAAACATTCTCCCGCCATCAACAGCTGAAGAGGATGTTGATGTCAATCTGAAACAGGCAAAACAGCCAATTTCGCAATTGGCCTGATTAAAGTTGTTGTGGCAGTCCGGAGAGTAACCACCCTGGTGAGTCCATCCTTTCCTGGGTGAAGTGTGATGACACGAGCAAGCAGCCATTTGCTCGGTGGAAATCGCTCATCTGTGATGAGCACCAGAGATCCGACCTTGATCTCGTTTGATGGATGATGCCACATGGAGATGGACAGCTGACGTTGCAGATAGTGGGATGACCATTGAGTCCAGAAGCGTTGAGTCCTTTGTTGAATAAGTCGCCATCTTGCTGAAGGTGATATTGTTGAATGTTCGACGGATGGCTCCGGTAAAGTTGAAAGCGGTTGGCCAATAAGAAAATGGGCCGGTGTGAGGGAAGAGATGTCATCAGGGTCATCACTAAGCGGCTCAAGCGGTCGCGAATTGAGCATGGCTTCTACTTGACTAAGAAGCGTGCTGAATTCCTCGTAAGTGAGTACAGTCTCACTTACTGTCCGCCGTAGGTGGTGTTTAATTGATTTCACGACCGATTCCCACTTGCCTCCCATGTGCGGTGCTGCTGGAGGGTTGAAGCACCAGCCAGTGTTGTCATTGACAAACAGCTGACTGAGCTGGTGATGATCTTGTGAGCCCTGAGTGAACATCTTCTTCAAGATGGTATCCGCTCCGATGAAGTTGGTTCCACAGTCTGAATAGAGCGTATGTGGAATGCCCCTTCTTGAAGTGAATCTTCTGTACGTAGCGATGAAGCCGTCTGTAGAGTAGTCCGTGACGACCTCCAGATGAACAGCTGATGTTGTGAAGCATACAAAGACACAAATCCAGCCCTTCTGCGTCTTCGCACCTCGTCCCCTCCACGTCTTGAGAATAATTGGACCTGCATAGTCGACGCCAGTGTGAGTGAATGGGCGTGAGGGTGCAACTCTCGAAAGAGGTAGTTGGCCCATCAGTTGATGGGCACGGATCCCCCTTTGTCGAGCGCACACAACACACCGCAGGATGTGGGACTTCACTGGTGCTCTCCCTCCGATGATCCAATAACTGTATCTGATGTGAGCGAGGGTGAGCTGGGTCCCTCCATGCAACGTTATCCGATGGGCATGGTCTATAACCAGATCAGACAGGCGTGAATGGCGAGGTAAGATTGCTGGATGCTTACTTTCATAACCCAGATGTGAATTTTTAAGTCTTCCTCCAACTCGAACGACTCCTTGTTCATCGATGAAGGCTGTGAGTCGATTGAAGGCGTGGGATGATGGCAACGTTGAATTCGAGCTGAGAGCCTTGAGCTCACTGGGGAAGTAGATTGCTTGTGTTGCCTTCACCCAGAAGATCCTGGCCCACTCCAGGTCGCTTGGTGACAATGTGATGCCGGGTGACGAAAGTGGTGATTTCCTCAATCTTGAAACAAATCTGTAACAAATTGATGTGATTCGGATTAATTTGTTGATAGAGGAGTATTTGTAGATGAGGTCCCAGTGATATTCCACTTGAAGAATGTTGAGTAGATGGGAAATTCCTGGACGAGCTTCCTGTGCACTGGATTCGTCCTTGAGGGTTGGTTGTGATGGCCATGATGAACTAGGTTGTGTGATCCATGATGGTCCCGTCCACCATAGATGATGATGTTCAAGCAGCGCTGTTGTTAAGCCTCGTGATGCGCAGTCAGCAGGATTTGAACTTCCAGGAACATGCCTCCAATGTGCCTCTTGGGTGAGCTCTTGAATCTGGGAGACACGATTCCTCACATAATCCTTCCAACGTGATGCGTGCGATTTGATCCATGTTAGTGTCACTTGAGAATCCGTCCACAGATGAATTGTAGCAATGTTGAATTGAAGAGTAGCTTGAACGTATTTCATGAGCTTAGCAAGCATCAATGCAGCAGTAAGCTCAAGTCTTGGGATTGTGAGCTTCTTGAGGGGTGCTACCTTTGTCTTGGAGCACACTAGTGTCGACACTTTGTGATTAGTGGACGGTGACGTCACGGTAAGATAAATCACCGCTGCCATGGCGAGTTGTGAGGCATCAGAGAATCCATGCAGTTCCACTGTTGAATTGCTGAGGGTGTTGAACCACCTTGGAGTTGAGAGCCTGGCCAGGCCTTGAAGATCTTCTCTGATGGTGCGCCAATTGGATGTGACTTGGGATGGCAGTGGATCATCCCAACTGATCTTGTGCAGCCATAACTCTTGTAACAGAGTTTTTGCTCGAATTATGACTGGTGATAGAAAGCCTAGTGGATCAAATATTTGTGCTACTTCTGAAAGCACGAGGCGTTTGGTGAATCTTGAATTCGAGCTTGATTTTGCTGAGAATGAAAAGTTATCATCATTAACATTCCATTGTAATCCGAGAATCTTGGTATTGCAGTCGTCTAGTGATATAATCGAGTTTTGAGCTCGCATGTTGATAGAAATTCATTCCAGCAACGGAGGGAAGGTAGAATGCCATTTGGCTAGTGGAAAGCCTCCCGCGTTGCACAGGTCTGTTAATTGTTGGGCTATCGTGATAAGCGTCTCACCTGTGTCAGCCCCGCCAAATATATCATCAACGTATCTGGCGTGAGTGATGGATGGAACTGCCAGAGGGAAACGGTGGCCTTCATCTTTGTTCAATTGCAGCAATGCCCTGACAGCGAGGAATGGAGCAGCCTTGGTTCCATATGTGACCGTGGTGAGCTTGTAGGGCACCTCCTTTTGGTCTTCATCAATCCACAGCACCCTTTGTAGATCTTGATCGTCTTCGTGCACCTTGACTTGTCGATACATCTTTGTCACATCTGTAGCAAAGATGTACTTGTGTTGGCGAATCCACAACAGCACGTCAGTGATGTTGAGCAGGAGATTTGCACCGGTGTGCATGATGTCGTTGATCGAGTGTCCAGATGAAGTTGGACTTGATCCATTGAAGACGACTCTCAACCTCGTTGACTTGCTGTCTGGCTTGAGTACTCCGTGATGTGGAAGATAAAAGATCGAGTGAGTATTAGGAGAAATGGATGGTGCTCTTACCATGTGTTGAAGCTCCTCGTATTCTCTCATGAATCCATGGTAGAGTCCCTGATATTCGCTGTCCTTGTTGAGCTTGTTGATCGTGCGCTTCAAGCAGGCGTGGGCTGTCTGATACGAATTGCCCAGCAAACTTGGTGATGATTTAAGCGGGATACGCACAATGTATCTGCCTGCAGAATCACGAGTGTGTGTCGCTTGGAAGTGATCCTCACATTCTTGTTCTTCAGGAGTGAGTTGCGCAGGCGCGTCCTCAGGAAGCTCCTCTTGAATCCAAAACTTGGTCAATAATTCTTGAAGCACAGTATCCTTGTGTTGCACTACAGCAGAGTGATGCACGGTGTTTAGTTGCGTTGATCCAATGTTGACTGGTCCAAGAATGAGCCATCCAAAGATTGACAGCTGAGCGATTGGCATTGACGGGTCACCTTTCTTGATGTTGGGCTTGATGATTCGGCCATACGTGTCTGCTCCAATAATGATGTCAATGGGCCTGGATGTTAGAAAATCAGGATCTGCCAATTTAAGACCGCTAAGCTGTGGCCACTCTTGCTTCGGGGCTTCCACTGATGGCAAATTTGAGGTTAACGCCCTGAGTATGTGAGCTTGTATGCGCACAGTTGCAAGGCTGTAGTTTGAACGGAGCGTGATGAATACAACTCCTCTGGTTTGGGTGGCCTTGTGGCTTCCAATGCCAAAAATTGTAACAGATGACTGGGTGCGTTGGAGCTTGAGTAGAGCGACTAACTCCTCCCTGATGAAGGTTAACTCAGAGCCTGAGTCAATCAGTAATCGAACTGGAACGGGCGACACCGGCGAAATCAGCTGAGCGGTGGCTGTGGCTAGCAGCGTGACGAATGATTTCGCGGAGCGGGCTGCTGATGGATGTGCTGCATGAAGGCCTGTTGAGCTGGTGTCTTGAAGCGTTGAGCTGGTTTGTTGAACGGTTGAGCTGGTGTGGGGTGCGACGACTGCACCGACTCCTCAATAATCTTGATCCTCCTTCGTTGAGTCTTGCGCCTTCTTCGTTGAGTCTTGCGCCTTGGACGTTGAGTCTTGCGCCTTGGACGTTTGAGGTGGTTGTGGTGCACTTGCCTGTGCCTTTTTTTTTTTTTTTTTTTTTTTTAGAGAGGGGGGAAAATGCATTACGCATACCCCGGCAGTTAGATTGCCGGGGTTATGTGGGACTCCCTGCGCAAAAATACGCAGGTATACCCACTAAAAACCCCCCTCTAAACCCACCGTCGAGTAGACCCCATAGCGGTGCCCGGAACTTCTGATGTAGTACTTCGGGACACCGCTACCTGGGGAGGTGGGGCCCCTCTACTCAAATCACCACGGTCCCCTTAAATATAAACATTTAGGGGGACCCATTGGCCGCTAACCAACGCCCTGGCGCTTGCGCTTCCGCGCAAGGCGGCGTCTATTCAGCGCCCTTTGCGCTGCGGCCAGGCGCGCGGCCGCCGCTCTCTCGGCTCTCAGAGCCATGTCCGCCTCGCGTTCCTTACTTTGCCGCTCCGTCATCACGGAAGTTGCAAAAGCAAGGAACGCCTGCCATTTCTCCGGGGAGGAGGTGGCCGTCTCTATAAGGGAGTGGGGATCCACCGGGGTCCCCAAGGCCGTGGCTAACGCCGCACGTTCGGTGTCGTATGATGGACATGCCACCAGAACGTGCTCCGCGTCGTCCATGTCTGCCCCGCACTCGAGGCACGACGCGGCGGGTGCTTTCCCAATCCTAAAACGGAATTTCTGAAAGCACCCGTGGCCACTCATCAGTTGCATCGTAAAATATTCGGATGCAACTGATGGGCCTGGCGTCGCCACAAAGGTGTTGACCTTGGGGACTAGGCGTTTCACCCAGCCAGAAGCTGGGGATCGTTCCCACTCCCTCTGCCATTCATTCATGGCCTCCTCCATGGCATTGTTTTTATGGAGGCGGACACGCTCCTTGAGAGCAGCCGGGTCCCCCCTATATGCGGGGTCAGCCCGGTCGGCCGCCTTTGCGTTAAAAATTTGGCGCCCCATTTTAGCCTTCAGGTACAGCGGCATCCGCCCTGTTAAAACGCAGAGCGAATGAAAACCCACTGTCCTGAAGGCCGCGGTTAGTCGGGTGAGAGCGGTTCGCTGGGAACGGCGCAGGATCGCCCTGCTTGACTCCGTCCTCAGCGTGACCGCCCACACCGGCGCTCCATATAAAATGACGGACTCCCACACCGAATAGTAGAGGCGTCTCGCGCGGATGGAAGGGCCCCGGGTATTCGGCAGTAAGCCTGCTAAGGCCCCGGAGACCCCATCCGCTCTCGCGGCAACCTCCTCCAGATGGGGTCGGTAATTCCTTACGGAATCGAAAATGACCCCCAGGTACCTGACCGTGGCAGAGGTTCGGATAATCGCACCAAACGCATTCAGATCCGCGATCTTTTGGATCCGCTGCCCGGTCAGGAAGATGGCCTCGGTCTTTTCCGCGGCCAGGGAAAGCCCGGTTTTAACGAACCAGGCTTGTACCCTGGCCATTGCGGAAGCCATCATCCTGTCTAACTGGAGGAGGTTCGCGGCCGAGAAGAGAAGCGCGACATCGTCCGCGTAGGCGATAGCGCGGACGAAGCGGCCCTCGGCCTCTACCTCAGTGAGGAGTCCGTCATATACGAGGTTCCACAAAAAGGGTCCTAGAACGGACCCCTGTGGAACCCCCGCGAATATATCACGGACCACCGTTCCCTCCGAAGAGTGAACGGTGATCCCGCGCCCAGAGAAATAATCCCCCAACACAGCACGCGTGTGGGGGTCTACGCCTCTCCTGCGTAACTCCCGATGTATGATATCCCATCGCAACGCATTAAACGCGTTGCGGACATCGAGAGACAGGAGGACGCAGATTCTCTGCCGGACCCGACTAACCTCCGCGAACTTGGCCACTTCGGTGGCGGCCTCCGTAGTGCCAACACCCCGACGGAAGCCAAACTGGTTCGGATGGAAGGGATCCCCGCCCAGCTGTTCTTCGAGCAGGCCCTTAATCGTATACTCCCAAACCTTAGATAGGGCCGGGAGTATAGATATGGGCCTATACGCTCCTGGGGAACAGGGATCCTTCCCCGGCTTCGGGATCAAGATGACTCTAGCCATCTTCCACGAAGCCGGGATCCGACCACGCGTCAGGGTGTCGGCCACCATATCGCGGATGGTTTGGGGGTCCGCCCGAGCCGTAATGGCAACGACTGCGGACGGAACCCCGTCGAGTCCGGGCGCCTTGTTAAGCTTGATACAAGCCAAGGCGCGGCGCACAACCTCCTCGCTGACCACGGGCGCGCGAGCCGAACCACGGAGCCACCCGCGCAGGTCCATCTGCGCGGATGCGCAAACCGGAGGACGGAGGGATCGTCGTCCCGTGGAAGTATCTAAGTACTTCACTGCTCCGTACGTGCCCCGCTAGCCCCCTGTCCATCGACATGACGTCAATGAAGGACGAACCCCGATTTCGGCGGAACGTCGCTCGATGATGGTGCACCCTGATAGGTACCAGGCCCAACCTCGCAAGAGAGCCCATACACGCATGCCCCCTCCTATCGGACTTCGCGCCTCCCCACGCCGGGGACTTGGCATTAAAGTCGCCCGCCATAATCACCCCCATCCCGGGGGTACGGAGGGAATCGACGATTCCCTCGACTTCCTCCATAAAACGGAGGAAGTCCCCGTGCGATCTGCTCGGCGGGCAGTAGCAGCTCACCACGACCGTATTATCCACGATCGCGGTGGCTACTCCCTCCGCCGCCACATGGGGGGCCAGGGAGGCAAACCTCCCATTGAACCCGGTGACCCAAAGAGCCGCATCACCCGTGGCATCCCCGAACCACTCAGGTAATAGTCTGAATGGCTCGGAGATGACCACGATGTCGGCATTCAATTGGCTGGCGTTCTGAATTAAAAGATCTTGAGCCAGCCGGCACCTATTTAAGTTGATCTGTAAGATCCTTAGGTGCATCACCGGGTTCTAGGGGTTCTCGGCCCCCCCGCCACCGCTTTCCGCCGAAGCGCTGGGCAGGCCAGCGACGCGGTGACGTGCGCGGCTTTCGGGCCTTTCACCCCGGCCGCCGAGCAGATCACACATTTTGCCGGGTTGGGGCACGATGCGATGGTGTGCCCATCCGCACCGCACCTCCGGCACCGCTCCCCGCCACCCCTCTTAGCCGCGGGGCACGCAACCGCCAGATGCCCCAGCTGGTGGCACGAATAACATCGTACCACCTTAGCCAGGGGGCGGGCCCTTACAACAGTGAGACCCGTCCTAAAACGGACGGGTTCAAAGTTACGCGGCAAGAGGGAGGAGGGGGCCTCCACCACCGCTATCTGGTTCCCCGAGGGACCCAACCTGATCGAGCGCACCCAAAGTCGATCAGCACCGACCCTGAGTGCCTCGCTCAGGTCCTTTACCAGTATCTGGGAATCGACCATAGGGTCGATATCCCGGATCTCCAGTGATGTCTTGTCCTGGAGGGGGGCACAAAGCACCGACCCCTTGGTGGCCGTAGCCAGAGCAGCGGAAACCTCCACCGCGCTCCCCTTCGGCTCCAATTCGAGGAGGACATGGCCGAGGCGCGTCTTTTTAACGGCGGTTATGCCCGTGAGTGCGGCCCTACCCAATGTAACCACTGACCTGTAGGTGTCAATGTAGGTGCCGCCCTCCGGGACACGGACCAACACCGCCTCAGGCCTCCTCCTCGGTGGCCTTTTCCTCCTCTTCCTCGCCTTTGGGAGCTGGGGAGCCGAAGTGGTCGGTGTCTGCGCGACCCCAGGCGCGGGGGGAAGGGGTGCCTTCGCCACCGCCACCTTCTTGCCCGCTCGCCCTTTCTCCACCATCACTGGGGATCCCCTGGGCGGGTCCCTCGGTTTAGGGGGGGGGAGGAGGAGGGAGGGCCGATTGGCCACCTCCCTTGGCTGGGGTAAACATTGTTACCCCCTTCCCCCCCTTCCTCTTCTTGACCTTGTATGTCCCCCCCGCCTTACCAGCCCTCGGGGTGGGCCCACCGACTGGAGTAACCCCTCCGGTCGGGGCCGAGGGAGTTCCCACATGTCCGGGTACGGGCACCTCCTTCGCCACCACCTCCGAAAAGAGGCGCCTCTTGGTGTTGGCAGGGGGGGTCCTGTCCTCCAGCGGGGAGGAGCGGATCCTCTTCATCGACCCGGCGGATTTTCTGCCGAAGGCCGAGGCCGATTTCGGGCCAAACATAACGGACCGCTCCTCCGTTTGGCATCCCCGGTCACTGGTCAGGATCGGGGTGACCGGGACCTGGACCTGGGGGGGGTGAGTCAGCGGTCCCTCCGCTGGGCGAACACTCCCACCCCCTCCTCGGGCAACCCAACGGTCGATGGATTGAGTGGCCATCGCCTCCGCAATAATTGCCGTCGCCTCTGAACAGCCACGGGCCGCCTGCTCGACGACCCTTGTGGCGGTGGGGTTGAGCTCCCCCGCTTCCCCGGCCACGAGCTCCGCGCATGCGTCCGATAAGCCGCGCATCAGCTCCGCCATACGGGAGAGGAGCCACGACAGTTTGGCTCCCGGGGAGTCCACCTTCCCCTTCTTCTTCTTCGCGGGGGGAACCACCGGAACCACGAAGGTCCCGGGTTGCCCTGACGAAGGGGAGGGCCTCGATGTATTGTGCCCTCCTGCCGGGTCCACGGCCCTCGACGCCGACTTGGACCTGGCCCTAACGGGATCCGCCGGTACTTTCGTCAGGGTCACCCCCGGGAGGTGCCGCGTCAGGGGACTAATCGTGGCCCCCGGGGCGCCATCCCCACCATCATCCCCAGACTTAATTGTTGACTTGCCCACCGATCTTTTGGCGGTCTCCGGCGGAGTCCTCGCCAGAGTCCTCCCCCTGAAGACGTTGGATGGGGAAGGGGTCTCGGGAACCACATCCTCAAGATCGATGAGCGTCTCCGCAGCCGGTGGAACGGGGTGCCTCTGAGGCGTCCCCACGTCTCTCGCAGCCCTAATGGACCTCTGGAAGAATTCCCCCAGGGTACCGCCCCCGGGCTTTCGGGATGACCCCCCCACGGATGATCGGGGGTCGGGGGTACTCGGGATCATGTCCCTATTATTGCCTGGCCGAGCAGGCGGCGCATTCAGCTGGGCGCGCACTTCCGCCTCCCTTCTTTGGAAGAACTGAGTCAGGGATTCCCCCTTCCTCAGCTGGGAGTCGACCTGCGTAGCGGAGGCCTCCCCGGTCACCCGGGAGTCCAGACGGCCCGTCTCCAAACTCAGTACCGAATCTTCGTCCATGGAATCGCACAGTCCGGCAGCTGTGGCTTTTTGTGGGACGTGCAATGGCGTAGGTTCTACGCCTGTCCCACTGACGCCGGCCCGCTGCCTCAGCTCGGCGTCATCGGGCTTATTGCCAACTCCTAACCCGCTGCCGACAGGGCGGGAAAGGTCTGCCCTTACGTCAGATTTTGCGGTTTTTACATCCGAGGCACCGCTTAAATTTGACATAAAAACATGTTGTGTCTTAGGGGCGACGGCCCAACCGCCCGGCGGATTTCTCCAAAACAAAACACGGCCCGTTGGACTGGCCCGGCAGCAAACTTGGCGACCCCGAAACTGCCCGGGTCTAAACCCCCCACCCCCGGGTACCCCACCCTCCCTGGCACCGGACAAGCCCGGGCCACGCGTACCGCGCCCACCCCTAGTCCGCCGAGCGACACAGGGATGTGGACATTCACACAAACAACATGAACACACAAAACACACATACACACACATACACACAAATACACCACACATCCCTGGTCCGAGCACGGAGCTCCCCCCGTCCCCGGAGGGCCCCACCCGCTCCACCGCAAGAGGCGGTGGGGGGGGAGGGAACCCCCGAGGCGGGGGGGAGCCTCACCACCCACACTCCGAGCTCAAGGAGGAAGAAACGGCGTAACATAAGGGCGGGCGCGAGATGGAAAAACACAAGGAATGAGGAAGGGAGGGGACACGGGGAGGGATTTGGCTATTACAATGGGGGGATCGCCAGGCCCCCCCAAGGGAGCTGGTCCGCGGTGGGGCCTTCGGTCACCACGCGGGGTTTTTAAGCCCCGGGGATCCCTTATGACACCCACTAACCGTCATGCTCCACCGACGCCGGTCCCCGCGGTCCGGACACTGTTAGGTGCCCGGCCCCCGGGAGCCCGCGCCAGCTTCGCACTTCGGCCGTTCTCCTATCCGCCACCTGGAGACGCGCTCGGTTGGTGCTCAACCTAGATCGGCAAAGCCGATCCAGTCCCTCGCTCCCCTTTACGGGGATTGAGGAACAGCCGAGTGCACTTGCCTGTGCCTGCGGAAGATGCAACATCGTGTGGTGAGCAGCACCACAAGTCTTGCATTTTTGCGCAGACTTGCAATCTTCTGTGCGATGTCTGCCACAACAATTGCGGCAGAGCTTATTGCGCGTGATCACTTTTCGCCTTTCTGGCACAGACAACGCTCTAAACTGAGCACAGGTCACTATATAGTGATCGGCCTTGCAGTGATCACAGGGGTACGCGTAGGGTGACGGCTGCGATGACCCCGATGCCTTGATCTGCGTGGCGTGAGCTGTGCCTCGCTGAGCGGGTGCGCGTGCTGAGCTGGTGGCGCTCGTTGGTGCCTTCTTGGACGCCTTGAGCTGGTCGGCGGCCTCCATACGCTCCAATGCTGTGGCCTTGTCGGTGATAAATTTAGCCAGCTCCTCGTACCTCGGATATTCGGAGGATGAGCCCACCGACGTCTCCCACGCCTCACGCGTAACCTTATCGAGGCAGTTGGTGGCCTGATGGACGAGGAGGCAATTGTACATATCCTCGGCAGCTCCCAAGGCGTTGATCGATTTCTCCACCTCATGAATCGTTGCCACGAGGCCGTTGAGCGTGGAGGCACTGCGGGTGGGCACTGGCGAGAGGTTGAGCAGCTTCACTAGTTGCTCCTCGATGAGCACGCGCTTGTTGCTGTACTTTTTGGTGAGGAATTCCCAACACGTTTGAAAAGATGATCCAGTGACAGGGTGGGCGTTGACATGCCTCGACGGCTCTCCTCGGAGGCTTGAGCGGAGATAGTGGAGCTTGTCAATCTCTGCGAGCTGTGTGTCCTTAATTATGAGGGACGTGAATAGCTCACTGAACCCAGGCCATTCAGTGTAAATGCCGGAGAAGGTCGGGAGGGTGATCTCCGGTAACTTCCCTGCTCGTGAGCTTGAGCTTGAAGGCCTGGAGGCAATAATGGCCTCAACATCCTCTCGCAGGCGGTTGAGCCTCCTCTTGGTGTCCCACACCAGCTGAGTTTCTTCGGCTGCCATCTCCTCTTGAAAGTACTCGTGCTCCATGCATCGTGCTGGCCACGCCGGCTCGAGATATTCGTGCTCGTCGCAGAACCTCACGTGAATCTCCTCCACTTGTTCTTTGAGCAGCTTCAACTCATCTATAGAGGTGGTGTGGGCGTGTGTGGGGAGTTGAGTTCTAAGGGCCTTGATGGATTTGATTCTGCCCACCTGAGTTTTTATTTTTAGGACCAGCTGCGTAGGTAGGCCTGCTGGAGATGAGCTCCTTGAGGCTGGCTTCTCCTTTGAGCTTGAGCTCTCCTTCGGGACGACGAGAGTGGCCGGCTTCGTCTCCCTCTGAGACTCGGCGGTGATCTTGGTGGCCTCTTGACTCGCCATCGTTGAGCACTGGTGAGCTTGAGCACTTCAGCACGACACTTCACTTCACCTTTCACCGTCCAATCCGGCTCGAAGGACCAAAAGTGATCGCGAAGGTCACGATTGCGCACGTGGTTCGGAAGTGAGGTTAGGACGGTGAGAAAGGTGTAAGGAAATTCACTGATTTAAAACGTTCTTGTCTGTTTATTAAAAACACCACGCGAGATGGTGATGCGCGGTGGTTGTTGAGCGAAGAGCGTTGAGCTCTCGTACAACAATGCAATACTTTCGCGATACAAAATACACGCAGTACGCGAAGATCGCCACTGAGCCCCCACAAAACACTTTACACAACAAATTGAACCGTGAGCACAAGGGTTCAATGAACACAAAGATTTTGAACAAAGAAGTGAAAACACACAACGTTTGAGTTTTAGAATTGTTAAAAACACGTCTACTCTCAACTCGCTGTGAACAAAGAATGGCGAAGTAGCGTCGCTTTTTGAAAAGCCCAAAAAGCAACGGCTATGAGGTGTAGGCTCATTGGCTGATCAAACGGTGAAGACGAGCGTCGGTTGGCTACTCGAACGGACAAGGCCAGTGTCGATTGGCTGATCGAGCGGACGTGGCGAGCGTTGATTGGCTCACCGCCTAACGGCGAGTATCGATCTGAAATCGATCGTCGATCAGCCGCGCGCCTGGCGCCCAGGAGGTGCTGCGCCGCGCGTAAGTGCGGTGGCTTTGGGAACTACTGCATTCCCAAACAGACACTATTCCCCTATCTCTAATAGTTCTCTCCTTGTTAGACTAATCTTCAGACTCTTCGTTCAGAACTTCAAACTCTCTCCTCGAGCGAGAGACTTCCTGGATCTTTCGTCGGCGAACGACCCATCCTGTCTAAACAACTCCACTCATCGGGGCTCTCTCTCTCTCTCTCTCATGGGGAATTCGGCCATTCTGTGACGATGTTGGACCTCGAATTCCCTTCGTCGCAGCTCAGTAACTCTGCGCACTCCAGGCGCCTCCACGTTGCTCCGGTGGTGCTTGCGCTTTGTAAACTACATGCATATATTTACATTTTTGAAAATTGCTAGTTTGACAGCTCTTCATATGCGCCGTATGCACTCGCCGGTGCAATAGTGACTTTGGATTGCAATTCCTTTTTCGACAGCTCTTCTTATTCGCCGTATGCACTCGCCGGTGCAATAGTGACTTTGGATTGTTCGACAGCTCTTCATATGCGCCGTATGCACTCGCCGGTGTAATAGTGACTTTGGATTACAATTCCTTTTTCGACAGCTCTTCTTATGCGCCGTATGCACTCGCGGGTGCAATAGTGACTTTGGATTGCAATTCCTTTTTCGACAGCTCTTCTTATGCGCCGTATGCACTCGCCGGTGCTTTTGATATGTTTACATCCATCGTTTTGTGTACTTTCTTGTGTACTCGTACTTGCTCCTCCTGTTTGTATGTACGGAGGTTCTCTAATCGGCTGTTGTCGATTGTATCGACTATCTATAATTTCTGGCAACATGCAGTCCTCATAGAACTTGTTCAGTTTTCCTCCATCTCTGTTGCCCAGAATCGATCATCTCTCGATACTGTTGTAACCTTCATTCCTTTCGGCGTCCATAAACAAAAATAGGCCCGTTGCCTTTTCGTTATGTGCAATTGTCCTTGCACTTGATAATAGTAATGGTGATTCTTATTCATTTCATTACCCTTGAAAATACGCCTTATATTATCAAGTTGCTTTATTGCTTCAGCAGGTGATAAATCCTTGGCCGATTCAGGACACTTTACTTCGACGATTTTATCATGGTCCACGAGGCCGTCAGGAGTTGCACCTAAGTGAGGCACAGTGTCATCGATGAAGAGGCCACACGGTAGAATATGCATTCCTAATTCTTCTTGCATTTGTCTCAAGGCGTTTGCCTCATTTTCCCTTCCGTATTGGAGAGAATGTAAATTGTGGAGTTGCGGGTACATTATACTCTTCACAGTATTTGCCCGTGGTGTAGTGTTTCGTAATCGGCATACCTTGCCGAAATTGGATGCAGTTAATAATTTCTTCCTATAACCAATCCACTTTTCGCTATTCGCCTGATCGCGAGTTTCCACTTGGATCTCGTCTCGCCTCTTTTGCCAGTGAAGGAGTATATCCGCGTGCCTTTTACACTCGGAAGAGTATACTGTCGCTTCCATATCTGGTTTTGCTGCGTTCGGGCCGTAATCGTGGTCGCACGATGGTTTTTTATTTCGGAAGGAGGATGCTTTCACTTCTTTTTTATATTCCCTTGCTTTTTCTGCTGCGCGCTTTCGACGTCCTTCCAGCTTTGTTATCATGGTTGGCGGCTCTTTATTCATTGCCGTACTCAATCTGCTGAACGTCTCTTTCGTGTTATATTGGACGACTGCAGCGGAGACTCTACCCTGATACGAGCCCCCTCGTCCAAAGATTATCCTTTTGCCTCCGATGAATTTAGCAATTATATTATTAAAACTTTCAACGGCATTGTTATTTAGACCGCGCAGCAAACTGTCGGCTTTATCGAAAAGTTGCTGCATCGCTTCTTCGATACTTTGATAAATACCAGCTTCTCTCAGTCCTGGAACGTAGTCTACTCTGTTGGGATCAGAGTATTTCTTACAGAAGTATGCAAACTTCTGACACTCCTTGTGTTCTCCGAAAACGTGACTCGGTACATTTTTCAAGTCTTGCTTCAAATTTTGTATTCGTTCCCCGAGTGGTATTTCTTCTCGCAACCGGTATTCCGCTGCTTTCTTTATACCAGTACGCAGGCGGAGAGCATTATTCTGTACGACAGCTCTTAGATCTTTATTGCGACCTTTTGTTCCGATTTCATTTATTTTTTTACTGAAATTGCGTAACAGGTGATTGGTGCATTCGATTTTTTGTACCTGCCCCATATACTTTTCGTATGGATTACTGTCCAATATCTTCTTATACACACTGTTATCGCCATCGGCAACTAATATGTGGTATATTAGGCCGTGCATATCTATGCTGCAATTGAAGCCTTCGACAATAGCAACACTCTCCATGCCAGTTGAACTCTGATAACGACCCCAGTTCTTGAAGCAACGATGCTCGCGCGGTTCTTCTTTCGTCGTACCTGCTATTTGGCAAGTCATGCAGAATTCATTCTTTCACACAGATGTACATCACTTTCTTCGTGTGGTATCCCACGATGGCTCCTACGCCCGAAAGAGAATTGTAATCTCCTCCGCGGTAGGACCTTTTCATCCAGCTGCCATCCGCGACAACAGGGATAAACGATAGCTTGGATTCTGCATATACGTCGCCTCTTGTTATAGCTAATGCTTTTTCTTCTTTTCCAGCATCTTCCATTTCGCGTTGTGCGGCCACTTCGAGGGCATCGATTAGGTCATTCTGACAGTTCTCGTAGAACTTTTTCGTCATACAGGACACATTCACGGCCGTCAGTATGTCCTCCAGTTGATTATACCCACCGCCCGTCATCATTGTTCCGGCAACAGCGGCGCGGTTGATATCCATAGTGGCATCACTCTTCCGAAGACAGGATATACGCTCTGTGTATCTGCACATTTTGCACTCTACATGATACAAATTTTCTAATCCATTCCGTTCACATCTAACTATTTCAAAATGTTCGATGCCACAGCCAGTAGTCGAATGTTTTCCAAGATTTTTGATTTGCTCGAAAACATGCGGAAAATCAACGAAGTCGATTCCTCTTGAAATTGGATTTTCCGGCTGTTCTGGCTCTGCAGTCTCCACCACCCAGTAATCGGCATCACTTCCAACATCTTCACCCCTTTCTTCGTTGATGTGTTTGTCGAAATTTATTTCTTGTGCAATTTCTGCTTCGTTAGACTCGAAATGCACTTCTTCTACAATTTCCTCTTCGTCCGCATTGAAATGTATTTTTTCTTCAATATCTTCAGCGTCCGTATCGAAATCTTCAAAATTTTCTACGTCTTTTTCGTGTATTCTGCCCGTAGAAAATTCATGCGTAGCAGATGTGGTTGGAAGTGTTTCTTCGTACGAGGTACCTGCACGTGTACCTGCTTCCGCCACGGCGCCCTGACCTACCGCGAGGCACGCTGCTGCTTTTAATCGTTGCCTGCACGTAAAGAGTGAATAATCAGTAAAACGTGGTGCATACATAGAAATAAGAAACACATATATTAGAAGAGAAAAGCAGGCACAGTAAAAGAAGATATAGTAGTAGGTACGGTAAAGTCTCGATGTAAGCGAAAGCCTCGGAACGTAGGAAAAGAGAGCGAGTGGAAGAAAGGACTGCCGATTGTCGGGCTATCTTTTTCATTCGCTGTCCTTCTCTGCGGCCGACGCGTATTACTGCTAAATATGTGTATAGAAAGCAATCTATCAACGCCATCTCTGAAGGCTTGGCATTAATTAGGCAGGTGGCAACGGCCTGCTCACTCGCGTGGCGCACGGATCTAGCCCCCTTCCATCGACTCGCAATCGATGGAAGGGGAAGGATCTTCTTTCCTAGAAATCGAGCGCGATTTCTGGAATCGACCACTCTGTCCGTAGTCCTGACATCGCCTGGTAACTATTCTTTTCGCTTACGCACATTGCTTGCATTATTCACGCACATTTGCTTGCGCCGCTTTCGCCTTTGCTTCGAAAGTTATTGCTTCGCGACTTTGCTTCGCAACTGCTTATTGATTTAGTGCTTAAAACTGTATACTAAAACTATTGGACAATTATTAATTACTCTTTACGTTTTGTGTAAATAATCGTGTATTATACTATTAACTGACCTTGTACATAATTCAAACTCTAGCGTTAATTTTGTGTCGTAACTGTTTAAATATACGTCCTCTCAATCGCTAATAATCTTAACTAATTTGTAATTAAACGATTTCTGTGTATTTCTAAACGCTTCGTGAAATATAAATTCCTAGACCTTGTCTTGAACACTTAAAATTATAATTACGCGCGATATACTTAACATTATCTACTGTGCCTGCACTTCTTTTCATTCGTTCTAATTCACCGCACTAATCCGACAAAATACTTTGTAACATTTTGGTCCTTCGTGCCGGATTATCTAGTGCCTGTGGAACAGTTTTATAAAACAATTAGAACACTAGGTAGTGCGGGTTAACCTTCGCGCGTGACCTACAAGTGCAAAAAGTTCGCGAACGCTCGTTAACGCCGTCCAACAGTAGCGCGTGACCTCCACTTGCAAAACAAAACGCGGTCTTCCGTTATTGTCCTCCATCGATCGCATTGTCTTCCAACCGTTGCGAGTGACCTCCACCTGAAAACATACACAATGAGTCACTTCCTTGATAGTCAACGCGACCTTCACCGCCGCATTTCGAACGCGTACGAAAACTTGAAGAAGATGGGGGCTAATAAATTCACAAAGACGAACGTGTCGGCGCGGGTATCGGCCCTGCGTAAGAATTGGGCCAAATTCGAAGCTCAGCACGACAAATTGCTCCTCGCGCAATCAGACCCGGACGTCGTAGATGATAAATATTGGGATGACGATGAGCCGTCCAGGACTGAGGAGATCTTCCTCACTCAAGAAGTGCTCCTTCTTGATAAGCTGGCAGAAATTGAAAGGAATGAAAAAATATTATCGCGTACCGCGGAACGTTTGAACTCGGGAGAGTCGTCGAGTGACCATTCCGCTGCTGTGGTCACTCGTAGTACACGCTCGCTGCCAAAAATACCATTACCTGTGTTCGACGGGAAACATAAGGACTGGCCTTCGTTCCAAGGTCTTTTCCGCTCTCTAGTAGTTCGCGATCAAACACTCTCAGATGCCGAGAAACTCCATTACCTGCGAGGTGCTCTCACTGGCGATGCTGCGCTCCTACTTCGGAACCTCCCTGAAAGTGAAGAACATTTCGAAGCTGCTTGGGACCTCCTACATGAGAGATACGACAACCCGCGACTGATGGTCAAGGCCCAAATGAATGCTATCTTCAGTCTGCCAACAATTACACGTGAGTCGGGAACAGAACTCAAACGCTTTTTTTATACGATATGTGACGCCGTCAAGGCCCTGGCTGCCCTGAAACGACCCTACGACGCCAGCGGCGACTGGCTCATCCACTTAATAGTAGACCGACTAGACCCACCCTCTCGACGCGAGTGGGAAACTCTTATCGGGAAGACGAGGACACCGCCTACCTTTGCCGAACTTCAGAGCTTTCTTGAGGGCAGAGTCAACACCCTGGAAGCCTTGGAAGAGCAGCGAAAGGGACAGGACAACCGATCTTCTAAGTCAATTGCCAACCAGAAGACGACTAAGGTCCACCAGGTGAGCCACGCGAAGCGACCGTTGGATCCATGCAGCCTCTGCAAGGCGAATCATTTCATTCTGTATTGTCGAATATACAAGGCAAAGACGCCCGCCGAACGCCGGGCGGCCTTGCAAGCCGCGAATCTTTGTTACAATTGTCTCAGCAAACATCACGTAAAGGATTGCGTTTCTGAGAGACGCTGCCAGAGTTGCAATGGGAAACACCACACTACGATACATCAAGCCTGCGAGGAGACCACAGTCGATCAAGAAGTTACTACTAACACTTCTAATTGTGCTTCGAGTGTAATACCCGCAGTATTATTGGCCACAGCACGCGTGAAAGTGCTGCAACCCGATGGCGGTTCAAAGATGGTGCGTGCTCTCATCGATCAAGGCAGCGAGGTGTCGATCATCACCGAGGCACTGGCTCAGCAGTTGCACCTTCCACGAAGAGCTACAAACATCAGTCTCATCGGTGTGGGGAGCCAGCGACCAGAGCGGATTCGGGGTAAAGTACAACTAGAATTTACCTCACATTTTAATGCTACAGATCATCACGTAGTAGCGGCACTGGTACTACCCCGGATCACATCCTACAAGCCTCGTGTCAGAAACTCAAAGGAAAAATGGGCCCATCTGATCGACCTCACCTTGGCGGATCCCAACTTCGATTCTGATGGTCCTATCGAGATACTACTGGGTGCTGATGCCTTTGCCCTCGTACTACTCGATGGCATTGCCAAGGGTCGTACCGGAGAACCCGTCGCTCAGAAGACTACGCTGGGATGGATCGTCTCCGGGCCTGCTACACCCGACGCTGGGCACACTTTAACCGAGATTCAAGGTCAAAGCACACTGCAGTGCTCAGCCGAAGATGACGTATTTTCCTTGGTGCGTCGGTTCTGGGAGCAGGAGGAGCTCCGGGTATCAACTGCTTATACCCTTGAGGAACAACGGTGCGACGACCACTTTGCCGAAACACATCAACGTTTACCATCCGGACGTTATATGGTACGACTGCCATTCCGTGAGGACGTGGACCTCGGGGAATCTCACCATGGAGCACGACGGATGCTCAACCGGATGGAGACTAGATTCAGGAAGGAACCTGCTTTCGCTGAGGCGTATCAGCAATTTATGCGTGAGTACCTACAGCTCACACATATGTCTAAATTGAAGGGCGATCTCTCAGGGCCTGCCTACTATCTGCCGCACCACGGGGTCCTGAAAGAGAGCAGTACGACGACCCGGTTACGAGTTGTTTTCAATGGGTCATACGCTACTACTACTGGGCAGTCACTCAACGACACACTGTTGGTGGGACCGAATCTCTTACCCAGTCTGCATCAACTACTACTACGCTGGCGACTTCACCGTGTCTGCCTTACTGCAGACATCGAGAAGATGTATCGTCAGATCCTTCTCCACCCAGACGATCGACGCTATCAAAGGGTTTTGTGGAGAGAAAACGAAGAAAGGGAAGTGAGTGACTACCAGCTTAATACTGTTACTTATGGTCTAGCTTGTGCTCCTTACCTGGCCATCCGAACGCTACGCCAATTGGCGGAGGACGAGCAATCCCGGTACCCGAGAGCAGCTGCTATTCTACGGCGCGATGTATACATGGACGATGTCGTGACCGGAGCCGACTCCAATCAGGAAGCTATTGCCTTACAATCAGAGCTGCGACAACTCTGCAAGAAGGGAGGGTTTAATTTAAGGAAATGGGCTTCTAATCTACCTGCACTGATGGAGAAAGTGCCTACCGAAGATGCTATTCCAGAGGGCAAGTGGCAGATCGGTGAAACCCACACCGCCTTGGGAGTTCACTGGAGTCTGGCTGATGACTGCTTCCGCGTCCGAGTGCAGCCTACCCCAACGGACAGCAACTGGACACGGCGCTCGGTGCTATCAACCATTGCCAGGATCTTTGATCCTCTTGGACTGGTGTCTCCAGTCACTATTAACGCAAAAATATTCATGCAATCTCTCTGGTTACTTCATTTAGAATGGGACACACCATTGCCGCCTAATGCTGCCACTCACTGGATACAATTCATGACCGAATTACCTGAACTGAATCGCATCGCTGTTCCACGCTGGCTTGGCTCCTCCCCGACTTCCCAACGGCACGAGCTGCACGGGTTCGCCGATGCTTCAGAAAGGGCCTACGCTGCTGTGGTGTACCTGCGCGTCCTGGACAACGACGGCGCCGTACGGGTACAAATGATCACGGCCAAGACCAAGGTGGCGCCTCTGAAACAGGTTTCGTTACCGAGACTGGAATTGTGCGCTGCTGCCCTGCTTACTAAACTAATGGCTCTCACACGCGAGAGTCTGGGGTTGAACGGAGCCGCCGTCCATCTCTGGAGCGACTCCACGATCACCCTTGCCTGGATTCAAGGACATCCCTCCCGCTGGAAAACCTACGTGGCAAACAGGGTGTCCGAAATTCAACGTACGCTACCTGAAGCCCGCTGGCATCATGTCTGCAGCCAGGAGAATCCGGCGGACTGCGCTTCCAGAGGTGTTTTCCCCAGCCAACTGCCCGATCTTGCTCTGTGGTGGACCGGCCCCCAATGGTTAACCACTTCTTCGGACTGGGAGTACGGGACTACACTGATGCACCAGACGGACTTGGAGACACGCACCACTGCCACTGTGACGTCGGGTGAACCTGCAATGAGGGAAACTTTCTTATTATGTTATTCATCTATCACTTTACTGCTTAGAGTCACAGCATGGTGCCTGCGGTGGCTACCAAGGCCAACAGCCAGGCCAAGGGGAAGACGACTGATGCCAGACGAGATCGAGGCCGCCAGAATCCGCTGGCTTCAGATGGCGCAGCAACAGGAGTTCACCGCCGAAATCCAGCAGTTGCAGCTGGGGCACCGGCTACCGAGTCGCAGCAAACTCCTGCGCCTCAACCCCTACGTCGACAGCCAAGGACTCCTACGAGTCGGGGGACGTCTTCGGCATTCTGCCATACCCTTGGATGCTCAGCATCAGATTCTGTTACCAAGGAATCACCGGCTGACGGAATTGCTGGTGGACGACGCCCACCGCAGAACCCTGCATGGAGGGACCCAATTGACCTTGGCCACCTTGCGCCAGAGGTATTGGATTCTGCAAGGACGACAACTAGTGAAGACTGTCATCCACCGCTGCCCAACTTGCCTCCGGTGGCGAGCAACACCGGGACAACAACTGATGGGCGACTTACCAGCCACTCGGGTAACACCTGCCCGACCCTTTCTGAATGTGGGAGTGGACTATGCTGGCCCTGTATCGCTGCTGATGTCCCGGGGCAGGGGTCAACGTTCACATAAGGGCTACGTGGCACTATTTGTCTGCTCCCGCGCTCTACGGGACATGTTGGCTCACCTCGATTCTGGACACGACCTCATCCACTCCACTCTTCTGAAAGACGGCATCGAGTGGCGCTTCAACCCTCCTGCTGCCCCTCACTTCGGGGGTCTATGGGAAGCTGCCGTCAAGTCAACTAAGTACCACCTGAGGCGGGTGGTAGGCGATCAAAACCTCACCTTCGAAGAGATGTCCACCCTGCTGCACCAGATAGAGGCCTGCTTGAACTCTCGTCCACTGCAGGCGATGAGTGATGATCCTGAGGATTTATCCGCCCTCACCCCAGGGCACTTTCTAATCGGCGACGCCTTGCTAAGCCTGCCTGATCCAGTCGTCGAGGACGTCCCAGCCAACAGACTTTCCCGTTGGCACCTACTACAGCAGATGAGACTACACTTCTGGAAACGATGGGCCTCCGAATACTTGCAATCACTACAGGCCCGCAACAAATGGACTCACCAACGTCCACAGCCCCGCGTCGGAGATTTATGTATTTTGAAGTCCGAGTTGACTTCGCCTGCGCGCTGGCCACTGGCTCGCGTCACTAAGTTACACTCTGGTTCCGATGGACTAACGCGCGTAATAACTGTTAGAACCGCGCGTGCCGAATTCGTTCGTCCAATATCTAAATTGATATTTTTACCCTTTACACAGGCCACTGATCCAGCACCATTAAATAGTGATTCCACTGTTCACTAAACTTCACTCGCCACGTCCACCTTAGTTGCCTGACGCCTCCACGTGAGTGAGCGGCGCCACCGCTGCGAAACTGTCCACGCTATCGACCGGCGCATCGATCCGTGATCTCGACATCTTCAGATTCATCGGGTGATGAATGCCGGGGAGAAAATGTATAGAAAGCAATCTATCAACGCCATCTCTGAAGGCTTGGCATTAATTAGGCAGGTGGCAACGGCCTGCTCACTCGCGTGGCGCACGGATCTAGCCCCCTTCCATCGACTCGCAATCGATGGAAGGGGAAGGATCTTCTTTCCTAGAAATCGAGCGCGATTTCTGGAATCGACCACTCTGTCCGTAGTCCTGACATCGCCTGGTAACTATTCTTTTCGCTTACGCACATTGCTTGCATTATTCACGCACATTTGCTTGCGCCGCTTTCGCCTTTGCTTCGAAAGTTATTGCTTCGCGACTTTGCTTCGCAACTGCTTATTGATTTAGTGCTTAAAACTGTATACTAAAACTATTGGACAATTATTAATTACTCTTTACGTTTTGTGTAAATAATCGTGTATTATACTATTAACTGACCTTGTACATAATTCAAACTCTAGCGTTAATTTTGTGTCGTAACTGTTTAAATATACGTCCTCTCAATCGCTAATAATCTTAACTAATTTGTAATTAAACGATTTCTGTGTATTTCTAAACGCTTCGTGAAATATAAATTCCTAGACCTTGTCTTGAACACTTAAAATTATAATTACGCGCGATATACTTAACATTATCTACTGTGCCTGCACTTCTTTTCATTCGTTCTAATTCACCGCACTAATCCGACAAAATACTTTGTAACATATGTATTATCCAAATTATATCGTGTTTGGTGTCATTTATCATTAGGGAAACATCACAAATGTTACGATGCTTTATTTATGAAAATATTATAATTATTGCATTATTGTGAATATCATTCTAATTTATCAAGTCGCGTTACGAAGAGGGACGTAGCGTGATAAAAAAACATTGTTCGCGAACGTTTTCGTCTGTTCTTGCCGTTTCCACACCGCCGTAAATAGAACAAAACGTTCACACACGATTCGTACACGGAGTTTTGTTCATGTTTGCGGCGGTGAGGACACGGCAAGATCAGACGAAAACGTTCGTGATCAATGTTGGCGGGACGCAGACACTTCTTCCGCACAAGCGGCCTGATTACCCCCAATATAATTGCTTATTACTCGGAAGTCGCAAAAAAGTGCAACTTCTCCTTTCGCACATACATTCCTTATACTATAGACTATCTAATAATATAAGTTTCAAAGATGCCTGACGATTTCGAAAAATGTAACATGCGATTAAAAACGACCTTCGCATAATTTCTTATATTTCAGTTATTTATAAGTTTTTATATATTTCAATGACATAGAACGAATGCACAATTTCATCTTATAGGTAAATGAAAGCTATTTCAATATCTGAAGTGTGAATTTGTACAAAATATTGACTTTCCACTTTCCGCGCGTTCAATAACTTTTGCTATCGTAAAAACGATAATTTTTCAAAATTTGATGCCATAATTAACTTCAAATAAGATAATGGAATCAAACAGTAGTACAGTAATAACAATTTTGACCTCGGAATTCGATTCTGCGACCACAAAAATCCCTGATATGACCATCTTTTTAATTATACAGTGTGAAATGTGAACGTAAGGATTTTTAATCGCGTTTTCGGCGACTCGGGCCGCGATGCACCACTCCTGTAGGTGTTCCTCTCCGCTAAACAAGCGGTCCTGCATAATGTTGCTGACAACGTTATGCAGATACGCAACAATTTTTCAATAACAATAACGGCTCGACTTTTTTACTTTTAACTTTTTCTGCATAAACATTTTTTCAAATATTCATAACATTTTCCAGACTAGGATGAGAGCAAACATGATACAATATGGACCATTTTTGGTCGATACCGATATTACATCGTGTAACGTGTACGACAAAATCTATGTGAACACATCTTTCTACGGAATAGAATTCTCTTTTCGCGTAGTAGTGTCCACAACTGCATGCTACTTGAGATGTCGTAAACATTTCCTCGGGCTGGCCCAAAGGGTGCCAGTGAGGCCTGGAGAATGTTTCGAAGACTGCGCTTTTGGATGAAGAACTTTCGCTGAAGCTACACATGGACGTATATATTGTGGGCAAAATTCCACAAAAGAAAAAAGACTTTGTATTTCGTATTCCACGAGTATGCACTACATATGCCGAACATCGCATCGCTTTCTGCGTCTTCACCGTAGTGCAAGCGACAAGAAACTGATCAGCTAGCGGTGTCGCTGCATTGGTTACAGATGCTAAGAGTCTAAACAGAAGATAGTGGGAAAGGGACGAATATACGCGTCCTGTTCCTCTCTTTCTCATTAGGATTGGTGGTATGCTGATACATTTACGTAGAGTATGCACTTCCGGGAATACTGTTTGGTGCACAGAATTGAGCACCGGAAAGAATTTTTGATCATCCTGTGCATATACTTTTGACGTATCATCGACATTATTAGCGAAGAATCCATATTTCGTTCTACCGTTATCCTTCCCCACTTGCCCTACGGTGAAGGCAGAGATGGGCATTATTTAAATAAAAAATTATTTAAATGACGTATCAAATAAAAAATACTTTAGTCTTATTCGTCATGAATAAGATTTACCCCGAGTCAATATTTAATCGTAGCGCTCATAATTGAAATCATGGGTATTCAATCGTCGGCCACGATTGAATTACTTCAGCCAGAGAATTAAAATCGTCGGCCATGATTGAACTACTTCAGCCAGGGAGTTCAATCGTGGTTCGCGATTGAATTGCCTTCTGCCATGGGTAGTTAAATCATGAATGAATGAACAGTGTTCTCGTATTCAATCGTATTTAGTCGACTGAAGCTCGATAACCTCGAGACTTGCGAGAGCCTTTGATCGATGCCGCGCGATGCCCGAGCCGAGCGACATTGTATCGTTCACCCGTGTAAACTGACGCCTGGAGTTGCTTGGCGATGTGTCATCGATTATACGAAAAGTGAATTTCTTTATTTTTCATCGCATCAATATGACAGTGACACCGATGGATTCCTGGCGTTCTCACGATTAATCGGTCAGAAAATAATTGAAATCAGACTACTTTTAATGGAGTTAAGGCAGCCACACACGGTCCAGTCGGCCTGTCAAGTCGGCCTGCGCAGGCAGGCCTGTGCAGGCCGGCCGTACCGTGTGGATGCACTATACGTCAGGTCGGCCTGCACAGGCCGACTTGCGCAAGCCGGCCTGACGCCGCACAGTGGTCGGGATAGGGATAGTTAGTGACATTCATGTTATATAATTTTTAAACTACAGAAGATATCGGAATGGCGCCAAGAAACATGAAATGAAAAAATTATTCCTTTCTAATTATTTATAATTTAATATATTGTTCGTCCATTTAATGTTTTCTTTCAATTTTTTCAACCTAATTGTTAAAAAAAATTTGAAAAGTGTTTATTTAGTAGTTTATTTAATGCTCTTTAAGCGATTTAAATCACTTGGTGGGAAAAGTTTTAGTTTCCGATTATAAGGAAAAACCAAATACTACTATATTAGAAATTGGGACGAAATCTACAGTTTAGTTAAACATTAGTATTCATTTATTATTCATTTATTCAACGGATTATTCATTTCAGCGTATTAAGAAATTCCGTATTCTTTATTGTATCGATATGAAATGTGATACCGATGGATTCCTTATGTTTTTCCGATGAAAATCATGCAAAATTTTATGTAAATCGGACTATTTTTAACAAATTCAGCTTGCAATTATATAATTCGATTTTTCATGGAATTTCCTTCATTATAGTCCGAATTATGTCGTTAGTGGTTTTAGTTTCATCGGCGAAACAAAAGGAATCGATAGGCGAAAGATAAGAAATCCTGGACATTTCCGACTTTTTAATGGTATTCCAACACTTTCGAAGATCGAAAGCCATCAAATTCGGTGAAGCAATGGAGGATCCTGTCCTCGCCTCGGGGTACCAGGCGGCATCTCTTTGACAGGCGACGCTGGAGAATCACCCTGTAGTATACATTTGTAATCGTGTTCGGTGGCGGAACGATTACCGGTGGGACGGAGAAGGGATAGTTTGCCGACTCAGTCGGTTTGGCCGGGTTCGGCGAATGAGTAAAACGGTGTTTAATAAATAACAGGTTTTATTTATTGTCAGTCTTCCTAAAATTGTGTTTTTACAATTTCTTCCGATCGCGTCAGTGAGCTACGGTGTCTCGGCGCGCGGTCTCGCGACGTCGGCGTGATTTCGGCGAGCGGTAGGATCGGGGATGCGGTGTAGTGAACGTTCTGCTCGGAATGGCCTTATGGGGCACGTTCGTGTGAGAGTCGTATCGTGGAGGTTCGAAGTGCAATAGGTCTCCGGCCTAATGGGCACAGAGATACCTCTTCGACGAGGAAGGGCGCGAGACGAATCTTGGCCTATTTCGGACGGAGGCTGGTACTGGTACAGTATGGCGATGGCCGACACTGACACACCTCGGGGATTCAAAAATCGAGCGTCTTGTTTGGTACTGCGTGTAGCGTGATTGTTACATGCACAAGAGCTGTTTACTTCGCTTACCGTGGCCTTTATATTGCCAGGTCATACATCTTCACCAGCGAGAGCCGTCGCGGGACGGTGGCCAGTTTAGCGGTCGCGGCGCATACTAATCCCTGTGTTATGGTTTTTCGGGCGTTCGCGCGGTTCGTGACGCGAGTTCGTCACACATTCAGTAGCTTTCGGTAGGAGAAAGTTTGTTTTTCCTGCGCAATAATGACTGTGCAGGCCGACTGGAGCAAAATGGAAAAACGATTCGGTCGGCCTGACGCCGCGGCCAGATCTGAACCGAACCCCACTTGAGATTCCCTATTCTCCATTGCAGCGTAGTAAGAAATTCATAATTTTTTATCGTATCGATATGAAAGTGGTATCAATAGATTCCTGACGTTCTCCCGATTAAAATCATAACAAATTTCATGCAAATCGAACTACTTTTACACAAGCAATTTGTATTCCTTATGTAAAAGTAGTCCGATTTACATGAAATTTGGTATGATTTTCATCAGAAAAACATAAGGAATCCACTAGTGCCGCTTTCATATCGATACGATAAAGAACGAAGAATTTCTTACTGCGCTAAAATGAATATTTCACATTTTCACCCTCGACTGCGGGGGTCGACCTCACTTCGCTACGTTCACCCGCGGATTCATACCTGTTTCAGAAAAAAATAATTATTTATTCTTTATCGTATCGATATGGAAGTGATGCCGATGGATTCCTTATGTTTGTTTAGATGAAAATCATACAAAATTTTATGTAAATCGGGCTATTATTAACGAAATTAGCTCGAGGTTATAGGAATTAATTTTTCATGGAATTGCCTTAATTATTTTCCGTGAGAACACTCATGCATCGCCGATTCGCGAGCCTGAGCGATCCTGAGCGAGCGCGTTCGGCTTGCCGATCCACGTGCCGTCTGATTTCACCTTAAGACCCAATTAGTGATGGTACGCGTGCTGCCCGATACATTATCACCCTCCATAATTAATATTAAGCAAGAGAGTGATTGCTAGCCACAAGCTAGTCCAGAAGGTAAACTCGGAATAGGCGGGATCTCCATAATTTTGGGAGCTGACAATTCTAATTGGTTGCACTTTTGAGGAAGAGGAGGGTCTCCCCTCTGTGAATTCGTCGATGGAACAGGTACCCTCACCGTCCTGACGTGGCGGAAAAGCACAGCCAGCTAGTCCGAAAAAATAGCCGCGATGATTGGACAGAGCGTCACGACAGGGTCGTGGTTTATGACGGTATTGTCCTGTGAGTCAGTGGTGGACAACGGTACACGCGGGTACGGATGATTACTAAACGTCGGCAGAGCAATATACGGCTTAACCCGAAGCGAGAAAAGTCGAAGTCCCCAAAAAAACATCACGTTGTCAATTGCCCCCTATTTCCACATCAGGTAGGCAAATGTTTCCCGAACAATGATTCGGAAATAAGTTATGCCCGATTGTAAACGAATAAACGAATTTAACTAATACCGTTGTAGCGACCTACGGTTTGTACATAGAAAACGTTTGGAATACAGATGTTCGGTTTAGTGTAGGGTAAACCCGGGAGACGCGGTCGGGTCGGAGAGTTGGTCGAGTCGCTATATTTCAGACTCTGTACATAAAAATGCGTTAAAGTGCAGACCAATTCCTTCTCTAGAATCCAAACAGTTGAATGAATAGCGTCATTTCGCTTCCTTCTGTGTTTTTCTTGATTTATAGGCTTTAAAATGTAAATTGGGGTTACATTTAACCTCTTTTGTCAAACAGTGGTTGTACAGACTCGTATTTAAAATATACTTCTAAGTTTATTTTCGTTTAATATTTGGGATAATAAGATAGTAGAGACATTGAGGGACAATGCTGCCAAAGTATTTGGCCGTATCAACTCTTCCTGTCAATGATAACGAGAAGACCATCTCTCGCTGCAGAAAGGACAGATGGCCGAGTTATTATTTCTTTATTATTTTTGTTTATTTTTTTATTTTTTATTATTATTTTATTATTATTTTTGTTTATTTAGTTTATTTCTTCACTTTTGCATTCATTTGTCTTGCTAATCGCCAGCAGGTAGTTCACATTTTCTTTAATGTATTCATTACTTGTTTAGCGTAAACAAATTAAATATCAATAAATTTGTAATTGTATTCACTCATAAATAATTCTGCTTTATCGTTTGTTAATTTTCCATGGATAATTATGTCAGTGGCCTCTGCCAACGACGAAAACCGTTCCTCCCGGCACCTCGGGAGAGGTGGTCAGATGTCATGACTTCAGTTTTCAACCCGATTTACAGTAAATATTGTCTTAAAGCAAATATCGACCATATTTTCTGAATCAGCATAAAATTTTGAATACATAGGTTTGTTCGGATAAAATAAGTAATGTTTATTAGTTTTAATAGCCATTTTATATTAGGTCGACCGCGTCTCCCGGGTTTACCCTATGACTCGCGCCAGCGAAGCTATTGCCGAGGAAGCCATTTTCCGCTCGCTTCCTAATTAAATTTTGAACAAAACATGTTTTCCTTTCGAGTTTTTCGTTTTTTTATTGGTGCTTGGTAAATTACATGATTGATCAGTATTCGTTTGTTAAGAGTTAACCAATCACCGCAAATTTTCAACCGCGGCCGTCTTCCCAGAAGATCAGAAGACTGTCGAGCGTCAGCTCTGCAACTACCAATCGTGACTGCACCAAGTGCTTCGTGAAATTCAAAGAGTGTGGCGATCAATTATTAGTATTAGAACAGAAAATGACAGCGTCACTTTCTGCTAGACAGAAAAAATGCATAGAGGATTTTTTATCAATTTATAGAAGTGAACCATGCCTATGCAAAATGAACACTGAAGAGTATCGTAATCGTGACCTCAGAGCTACTGCGTATTTAAAAGTAGTCAATTAGTTAAAAGAAATCCAGCACCAGAAAAAGTGTGGTCAGAAGAATCAACAACATGCACAGCGCCTATCGGAAGGAGTTGAAAAAAATAAAGGCCTCGACGAGGACAAGAGCGGGTGCAGACGAAAGGAGCGACGACGAAATCGGGATCGAGGTAAGTTAAATAAAATATTTTTTTTTATGCATATTATATTTGAAAAATGTGCACATTGTATACAAAGTAAACAATTGTAAATTTTAGATACAGTTGTGTATGGCCATTCCACGTTAAATCGGACAATTTTCGGAGTAACATTTCGGATGTTGGTCAAACTTGAATATGTTGTAGTCTTTAATGATATATAACCGTATCTCGAAGAATATGTAAAAAATTTAAAAGTTGTTGATCTTACAGGTTTTTGAAATATAAGATATCAAAGAGATGTAAGATCCGCAATTTTTAAAATTTTGGAAAATCCTTCGAGATACCATTATATATCAGTAAAGACTACAACATATTCAAGTTTGACCAACATCCGAAATGTTACTACGAAAAATGGTTACAATAAATGCCTTAAATTTAATGAATGAAGTTATTTTGCCATAGAACTTCACCTTCATTTACAAAATAATTTATAAAATCTTCTCTCACTTTTTTCGCATCATTAGCCGTATTTCCTTGGTTTCTTGGATTTAAACTTTCCATAGTAGAATGGCTTGTATGAAACCCCGACACGGTAGTCCCATCTTCCGTATTTTCTCGATCAAAACAATCTGGAGGTGAGTAAGAATTCGGCACCGATTTTATTAAAAAATTGTGTAATACACAACTTGCCATTACGACAGAATCAATGTTTTCTGGTCGTATATTAATTTGCGTATGAAAAAGTCTAAATCTTGATGCCATGATGCCAAACGCGTTTTCAACAATACGTCTCGCACGCGATACGCGGTAATTGTATAATTTCCTTTCTTGGCAAATTAAATCTGCTTGTCGAAACGGTTTTAGCATGTCCACTCTCAACGGAAAGGCATCATCAGCAACAAAAACGTAGGGCAAACTCCTAGAAGTGTTTCTGATGATCTCTGCAGTGGGGATCCTCAAGAGCTTGTTCTGGAGTTTTTAAAAAAATTTGGTATTTTGAAGAACACCTCCATCAGAAACTCTGCCGTTTGTTCCAAAATCGCACATTAGAAATTGATAATTTGCATCCGCTATTGCTAATAGCACCATGCTGTGTCGACCTTTGTAATTATAGAATTCGGTCCCGCTTCCATTTGGAGGAATAATTTCTATGTGTTTTCCATCAATTGCTCCAAGACAATGTGGAAAGTTCCACCTTTCTTCAAAAACGTTGGCTACATTCCTCCATTCTTCTGTTGTTCGTGGAAACTAAAAACAAAAATATTATTGTTTCAGGAACACGCTGTGCAAAATACCGTGGAAGGACCACCACCATCTGTATCACAAAATCCGGATGGTTGTATCGCGGAATTCGTATATTTGACATAAAGAAATGTGTAAATGTCCGAAAAGTTGGCCAATCCATTTAAACCCAAAGCAACTACCGATCATATTTTTTTGCAAATATCCACAAACTAAAGTCGAGCGACGGCAACATGTATAGGAAGAAGTTGTTCAGAAACATCCCCGACAACATACTCCAGATCATCGAAATTGGTCAAGACTGCTCTTTTGTAAATAATTACCCAATTACCTATCGCAATAAATGTGACTAAAGTAAAAGATGGTCATTTTCCTTACCTTCAAATAATCCTTGTGTAGAACTTTATAGAGAGCATCACATGTTTCAGGTATAATATACGAAAGAGCCTGAGGTGATATTATTGTAGTAAATTTGAGATCTTCATAACTTCTTCCAGTCGCAAGAAACCTCAACGTGGCAACTAATCTCTCGTGCGGTGAGATGGCGTCTCTCATATTTGTATCTTGTTTTTGAATGAAGGGAGTGACTAAAGAAAGTAGCCTTAAGTATGTTTCTTCATTCATCCGTAAATAATTGTGCCAATGTTTAGGCGCAAAATGCAATTCATTCAATAAATTTACGTGTGAATAGCGTTCCCTTTTTTTTAACCATTCTTTGCACCACACACTTCGTTCTATTTTCCGTTTGGAACAATTTTTTGTTGCTAATAATAAGCCTACTACAGCTATAGCGTCGTCTGTCGATGTCATGGTCGGCTGATAAAACTGTGAATACTGTAGGGCTGTTTCAGTCAGTGATGTCAGAACCGTGTTTGTGCCCACGGACCCTACCACCACTCCACGGCCAAGCGTACCCACCCCCCCTCAATTTACAAAATATTTTCGATGCTTGATTTGTTATTAAAGATGCGATCCCCTTCTGACTTGTACCGCACCACTACAAGTTGTACTTTGTAACGTACCGCTACCAACCGCCACAAATTTTTCCAATTATATTGTCATATTAAAGGTAAATAGTGTAGAACGCATACTAAAGCATTTCAAATAGCGCGCTAGAAAGATAGTGACGGACAACGCAGGCGCGTAGACGCCAATTCAAGCAACAGAGTCAGCGCCGCGAGTGAGCCGAGCGCGCATGCGCATATCTCACGAACAACCGGACGCCAAATATTCCGAGCGTAGTACGCAAAGTGGCGCGAACCGGAAGCTAATTTTCATTGGTACGCATAATCGCGAAAGCCTGTGATTGGCGCAGGCCAGTCAGCACCCCGGTATAAATACCGGCCCGCCGGCTGCTGAAAAGCAGACTTGGTTCTACCACCGAACCTACCAATCTTGGTCGCTTTAGCTAGCCCCCTTGTATTGGGAAAAGTCTGAGTATATCCTTATCCTACTACCTAAATCCTTCGAGGTCGCTTTAACTAGCCCCCTCAAAATCCTTCGAGGTCGCTTTAACTAGCCCCCTCAAAATCCATCGAGGTCGCTTTAACTAGCCCCCTCAAATCTTTCCGAGGTCGCTTTGACTAGCCCCCTCAAAATCTTCCAGAGGTAGCATTGCCTAGCTCCTCATCTAAATCTAAGCCTACACCATTATCACAGCGTGGGGCCAGCTTATAGGCACCCAAATTCAAACGACTCACTCGCTAAAAACCAAAAGACCTAGCGTCAAACTCTTGTATTATATACCAAATCCGACCTAGCGTCGCAAACCTTGTTCATTAGATTTAATTAATATTTAGTTAGCGTTATACCTATTTTCTCCTAGTTTCTATATTCTTACTATTAAACCTAGCGTTACGAACGGAATAAACTCTATTATCGACTTAGCGTCATAACCTAAAAACTACTGTTACCGACCGAGCTTAAAACCGAACATTGCGATACGTCAAACGAATCCACTTTCATATATGTTCATTATAGACCTAGTGTCTCAACAATTTATTTGAATAAATCTTTGTTAAGTATTGTTAAAGAAGGACTCGAGTATCTTGAAATTCATTTCTTAATCGCACGCCACCCGAACCAAATCCTACAAATTCACAAGTAAACCGCTCTACTTGTGAAAACTCCTGTAAGAACGGCAACGTCTCGTTCGAGAACGTTACAGGTAGTTAATTTTGGTGACAGCGGTGGGATAGATTCGCTTGAAATCGCGATCGCGTGGCATAGGAGATAAACACTCCTAGCGAAGAACTAGAATCCTTCTTTATAACTAAATCATGGCTACTCACACCCCTCCGGTAGACGCGGTGATAGAAGAATTGCAACGGCTACAATTAAGCCAGGAAAACGGGCGTCAGCCTAATATTAGAATTCGCGATGCTGCGGACACGATTCCAGCCTTCGACGGGCGGAACATCACTATACATCAATTCGCAAAATGCTGTAGAAACGTGAAGAGTATGATCGCGTCGAACGCCGAATACGGTTTAGTACAATTAATTAAATGTAAATTATCCGGGCAAGCCTCTCGAGTCATACTCAACGGCGATTATAACACAATCGAGGAAGTAATTAAAGTCCTTAGCTCTCGTTTCGCTCCGCTACACTCTTCAATCCAATTGGACGGAGAAATGTCGAAAATCGCTCAGTTACCAAACGAAGCCACTGTTGATTATAGCAGTCGAGTCTCCGGGATCCTCCTACAATTAAGATACTGCAATGAAATAGAGGTTCCCTTACATGTCGCGCAGTACAATCAATCCGCGGAAAAGAATTCCATTAAAGCCTTTTTAACAGGTTTAAAACCTGAAATTTACGCACGTATGCGAACCGTCGAATTTACTGACCTCGATACCGCCATTAGCGCCGCTATCAAGGCCGAGGCAGAGTGTCAGGAAAACATTATGAGGAATAGATTCGCAGAAGGACTATCGCACTACGCGCAGTGCAGTAATTGTTTCGGACACGGACACACTGCCACCGAGTGTAGCAGCAAATTCCCGGCTGGACGAATAGCACAAATCAGTTGGCGATCCAAATATTGTAATCATTGCCGAAAGGTAGGGCACACGGTCCAGGAATGCCGGTACTTAAACACCACGGCTACACCTAATAATCTCGGGGCAGGGCCGTCGAACGATACCGGGTCTCAAGCCAAACCGCGTCAAACTCAAATAGTAGAATGCCGATATTGTAAAAATAAGGGACACACAATTCAGGAATGTCGAAAGAAAATGTATAACGACAAGCGTAGATCCACAGAAACCCCAAATCCAGACCACCAAACGCCAACCCCCCCCCCCCCCCAAAATCCTGTACGCAATCAAGCCGTACTAAAACTACGGATATCCGAAACCTGGAGAGCCCCCAGTTTAGCCTTATCCAGTCCAGAATTTAAACAAGATAGAATAATAATGATGATAGATACTGGAGCCGATTTAAGCGTAATTAAAGAAGAAGCTATTTCACAAGGAACACAAATCCATACAGATTCCACTTATAGCCTATCGGGAATTACAGACGGTATTCTATCCACTATAGGATACATTAAAACTAAAATATTTAATACGATAGCAACCATCCATGTAGTCAAAACTCTACCAACAGCTCAGGACGGAATTTTGGGTTCAGATTTCTTCCACCATAGTGGCGCAGTAATAGATTATACAAGAAAAGGGGTAACAGTAGGGAATGAATTACTCCCATTTAAAAATGTAGAAATAACAATCCCTGGCAGAATGAGGTACCAAATCCCAATTAAAATTCTAAACAAGGGCCTAAAAATCGGATACATACAAAAATTAGACATCCACCCCAAAATCTTAATAAGAAATGCAATAATCACTAACGACGATGGAATAGGATATCTTTACGCCATTAATACATCTCCCAACGATATAAAGATCGAAATACCATCCGTAGAAATAGAACCATATGAAGAAGTAAAATTTACCGGGAGAACGGCACCACCAAATCATATTAAGCAAGTACTCGAACTACTTCGCCTTAATCACTTAAACCTAGAAGAAAGAGCCAACATAGAGAAATTAATTATACAATACGCTGATAGATTTCACCTCCCTGAAAGTAAATTAGATGCCACAAACGCAGTATCCCACAGAATAATCACCCAAAACGAGGCACCAATAAACATAAAACAATATCGCTATCCCCAGGTTCACAAGGAAGAAATCAACCGACAAATTAACGAACTTTTACAAAACAACATAATCGAAAATTCAACCTCTCCGTACAACTCTCCATTATTTATAGTAACCAAGAAGGAGGATAGCCAAGGGAACAAACGTTGGAGAATAGTGATAGATTTCAGACTATTAAATGAAAAGACAATAGGCGACGCGTATCCCTTACCGAATATAGTCGAAATATTAGATCAACTAGGCAGTGCTAAATATTTCTCAGTATTCGACCTAGCATCGGGATTTCATCAGATACCAATGCATCCGGAAGATAAGCACAAAACCGCCTTTTCAACGCCGTATGGGCATTACGAATTCAATCGAATGCCTTTCGGTCTCAAAAACGCCCCAGCCACATTTCAAAGATTAATGGACCAAGTTCTTACCGGATTACAAGGCATAGAATTATTCGTGTACCTCGACGACATAGTAATTTACGCCAGCTCACTTCAAGAACACACTACTAAATTCATAAGATTAATGAATCGACTAAGGGAGGCCAACCTATCTCTACAACCAGATAAATGCGAATTTTTAAAAAGGGAAGTGTGCTATTTAGGTCATATTATCAGTGAAGCAGGAGTAAGGCCGGACCCAAAGAAACTGGAAGCGGTAAAAAAGTTCCCACCACCTAAAAATGCGAAAAATATAAGAGAATTTTTAGGATTAGCCGGGTACTATCGAAGATTCATAAAAAAAATTTCAAAAATTGCTAAACCATTATCCGACCTAACCAGAAAGGATCGCAGTTTCGAATGGACAACCAAGCAACAGGACGCATTCGAAACACTACGGGACGCATTATGCGAAGAACCAATACTGCAATATCCAGACTTCAACAAACCCTTTATCATAACAACAGACGCATCCGGTTATGCAGTCGGAGCAGTTCTAAGTCAAGGAGAAATCGGGAAAGACCTACCGATAGCTTACGCCTCTCGAATACTAAACGAAGCCGAAACACGATACGCCCCAACAGAACGCGAATTACTCGCTCTGATATACGCTGTACAACATTTTCGCACATACATATATGGGAAACAATTCTCCTTAGTAATGGACCATAAACCACTAGAATGGCTACATACCCTAAACAATCCTACCTCCAGACTCATGCGCTGGAAAATCAAATTAGCTGAATATGACTACAAAATCATTTATAAACCTGGAAGATATAATACTAATGCAGATGCTCTTTCACGAAATCCAGTAACTTTATTCCCACTACAAGTGGAAAGGAAAAGGTCACGCCCCCAATCCACCACCAGTTCAGGATCTCCAAACCCAAGCCCAAGAAAATTACCAAAGGGAGACGGATACTCATCATCATCATCATCCGATTTCGATCCCGATCAAATACAAATAAAAAGAAAATTAAAAAGGAAACTTAAAACCACAACAACCTCATCCTCATCAAACAAACCAGCGGAAAAGAAGAGAGGAATTGCGCCAGGAGAGGATTCAGAAGAAATGGAAGTATCCACCGATAGTTTCGAAGCAAACAGAAACATACAAGTGCCAGTAGAGGTTCACCCCTCCCCTGAACAAATCGGTCTTCCACCATCAAACCCCAGACCAACCACCCTTAACCGCCCTCACAGCCCACAACAAATGGAAGTAGAAATATTAGAAAAAGACTGGGATCAAATTATGGAAATAAGCGACGCAGAAGCCCCAAAAAGCCATGCCTATAGAGAACCACCCGAAATAAACTCCAGCGATAGTAGCAGTAGCAAGACAGATAGCCCACCAATAAGAGGCAGGAAATACTACACAAGGGAATCCAGTGAAACACTATCAGGCCCAATATCCCCAATTACGATAAGAAAAGATCTACACAATAATTTTAAAACATCCACGGGACCACCCCGACAGCAAATACAATCACGGCAGCAGAAACCACCTCAGCAACAAAAACAACCACCAAGAATAGTAAAACAAGAAGTATATCAGAATAAAATAAAAGAAATTGCAGACCATTTATGGATAAGAAGAGAAACTATAGCAATATTCATAACCACACATGGGGAACCAATAGGCAAAGGAAGTTCGGAATTCTTAACTAAACAACATATCAAAATTACCTTACCACTTCAGGCAGACAGTATAATAGAAATTCCAGACTCAGGACGAACCATTTTAGGAATGGTGATACCAGATCCTCCCAGTAACGAAGCCTACCACACAGCAATCATAAATCTATATAATAAATTAATACAGAATAATATTAACAAAATATCCTTACCAAAAACAGAAATCAATATACCATGGGAAAAATTAAAACAAATGATCACCCTAAGGTTCCTACAAACAAATATCAGCATCACAATCTGCAATGGCACTATACAGCTGCCATCAGAACAAGAACGCCTAATAATAATTAAAGAGAACCACGAATCACCAGTAGGAGGCCATAAAGGAGTAACCAAGACCTACAACAGAATTAGAAACCTTTTCTACTGGCCAAACATGAAAAAGGATGTAAGGCAACACATTAAAACATGCATAAGTTGTCAAAAGAAGAAGCTAGTAAGAACTAAAACAAAAGAACCTATGATAATAACAGATACGCCACTAGATGCCTTTGACAAAATATCCATGGATATTGTGGGACCATTACCACCCACGAAGACAGGAAAAGCATATATACTTACCATACAAGATAATCTAACAAAATTTTCATTAGCAATACCATTAGTCTCATTCACAAGCGAAGAAATAGCCCAAGCATTTACCACACACTTCATATGCCAATACGGATGCCCAAAAGCAATTCTCACAGATCAAGGATCGTCATTTATCAGTTCCCTCATGCAAAACTTTGCAAAAGCCTTCAAGATAAAGCAGTATAAAACCTCAGCATTTCATCCACAGTCAAACGGTTCCCTGGAAAGAAGCCATCACGTATTAATTGAGTATCTAAAACACTATATAACCAAAGAAAAACAATGGGATCAATGGTTACCACAAGCAATGTTCTCGTATAACACAAGCATACATGAGGGTACCAAATATACTCCCTACGAATTAATATATGATAAAACAGCCAGACAACCATCAAGTCTAACACCAAATGATTCATTAACTACATATCCAGACTTTGTAGAGAGGTTAGTAACAAAGTTGCTCAACATTCGCGAACTGGGACGTCAAAATCTAGAAAATTCAAAATACCGTCAAAAACACTACTACGACCGAAAGATATCCCCTGTTAATTATCACAAGGGAGAACAAGTATTGGTTTTAAAACCAAAAAGAGATAAATTCAGCGACGAATACGATGGGCCTTATACAATTATCGAAATCCTAAAGAATAACAATGTAAAGATAGCCGTGAGCCCCCGTCGAACTAAGGTTGTCCACATGGACAGAGTAAAAAAGGCCTATACGCCGCCAGACTGTGCCGTCCCTAGGGACATTAGGACAAACCACTAACAACTTCACAGCGCCAAAATTCAAAAGTAGTAGGGGGCTACACAAGAGCTCATTAAGTAAAGTGACACCATCGCGAAAAGTACGAAAAGTAGTTAAGTACAACTTACAAGGAGGAAGAAGCAGGCTAAGGTAAGAACTATATCAAACATATTAATAATAAAAAGAAAAAGGGGGAATAAATTAAAACAAAGAAAAACGTGGTGTGCCAATATAGAAAAAGAAATGTCCAGAAGATCGGCAGAGGAAAAGTGGATCAACCGCCCTCACACTGAAGAAGAGGATCCAATGTTAAAATTACTAAATATGATTTGCCTAAAGGCAAAAAGGCCAGGACATAAAACAGATTGTAGCGACTTATTCAGGAGGAAAATCTGTTACCCCTGTTATAAAAATTTGAACGCAGGGGACACCAAATATTACACCCCCGCAAGTCGCCATCTGACCACCCTGCGCAAAAATTTAGTTAACTTCAAATATTGCATAATCTGTACGCAGGAAATTTATACATGGGGTGTAGCGGCTCAATGCCCAGACTGCGTGGACACGCTATTTGCCATGTCCACCAAAAATAATGAGGCATTAAACCTAGGGTTAGCACTAAATGTGCTAACCCGAGAAGAGCGGGGAAGGAAACAATAAAAATCACATAATCCTTTTCCAGTACACATTCGCGTAAAAATTCAATTACCCTTCCAAATAAATCCAATCATATCCTGCTACATATTCACGTAACGTACTTCGACATTCTTGAAAACCCCTTAGCAACAAGGTATAAGAAGAATAGCTATAAACCAGCGAACCCGCAATGTACACAAACCGCGCATCCGGAAACATAGAGAAATAGGTCGCGTAATAGATATAATAAGTTAGACACATTTCAAATCATAAACCCCAAACAGAAACAATACAGCATTCCGAAACAGAAAAGGTCAATTCAGGAGAAAATAGTCAATAATGGGGAGACATTCAAACATACTATGTAAGGGGAACCATAAGTATTTAAAGGACATTGTACAGCCAGGTTTCATTCAGTTTCGAATATTACAACCACAATTTACAAACGCGAAACTAAATACAAAATGCCTACACGATCAGGCAAGAAAATTAAGAGATTAAGAACTCAGCCAAGTCCAAAACCGATAGAAGCAAAACCAGTACCTTCGTTAAACTCAAACCCACTACAGTGGAATTTAAGTAAGATAACTTTACCAGAAGTTGATTGGATACCGTATACCAAACTAACACACTCCGATCCACGACAACGCGCATGGAAATACATATTTCTATTCGGGACCGGAAACGCACCACCTCCAACAACAGGAACACCAACCAAGGAGAACCAGAACACGGAAGCGCTCCAGAGTATAGAAGAGGGAATCGAAAATCAAACCTCCACAAGGGAACCAGTAATCAGCACAGCACCCATACCTAAACCTACATCTCTCGGGACGAGAGAAAAACCGGGCGGCGAGATGTAACGTACCGCTACCAACCGCCACAAATTTTTCCAATTATATTGTCATATTAAAGGTAAATAGTGTATAACGCATACTAAAGCATTTCAAATAGCGCGCTAGAAAGATAGTGACGGGCAACGCAGGCGCGTAGACGCCAATTCAAGCAACAGAGTCAGCGCCGCGAGTGAGCCGAGCGCGCATGCGCATATCTCACGAACAACCGGACGCCAAATATTCCGAGCGTAGTACGCAAAGTGGCGCGAACCGGAAGCTAATTTTCATTGGTACGCATAATCGCGAAAGCCTGTGATTGGCGCAGGCCAGTCAGCACCCCGGTATAAATACCGGCCCGCCGGCTGCTGAAAAGCAGACTTGGTTCTACCACCGAACCTACCAATCTTGGTCGCTTTAGCTAGCCCCCTTGTATTGGGAAAAGTCTGAGTATATCCTTATCCTACTACCTAAATCCTTCGAGGTCGCTTTAACTAGCCCCCTCAAAATCCATCGAGGTCGCTTTAACTAGCCCCCTCAAATCTTTCCGAGGTCGCTTTGACTAGCCCCCTCAAAATCTTCCAGAGGTAGCATTGCCTAGCTCCTCATCTAAATCTAAGCCTACACCATTATCACAGCGTGGGGCCAGCTTATAGGCACCCAAATTCAAACGACTCACTCGCTAAAAACCAAAAGACCTAGCGTCAAACTCTTGTATTATATACCAAATCCGACCTAGCGTCGCAAACCTTGTTCATTAGATTTAATTAATATTTAGTTAGCGTTATACCTATTTTCTCCTAGTTTCTATATTCTTACTATTAAACCTAGCGTTACGAACGGAATAAACTCTATTATCGACTTAGCGTCATAACCTAAAAACTACTGTTACCGACCGAGCTTAAAACCGAACATTGCGATACGTCAAACGAATCCACTTTCATATATGTTCATTATAGACCTAGTGTCTCAACAATTTATTTGAATAAATCTTTGTTAAGTATTGTTAAAGAAGGACTCGAGTATCTTGAAATTCATTTCTTAATCGCACGCCACCCGAACCAAATCCTACAAATTCACAAGTAAACCGCTCTACTTGTGAAAACTCCTGTAAGAACGGCAATGTCTCGTTCGAGAACGTTACAACTTCGAAAATGTTTGTAAATTTAATTTTTTCAAGCGGCCCCAAAGAAACCGGGCGGCTTTGAAAGAAGGGAGCGGGCTGAATGAACTTCGAGCAGATCGAAAAATATTTGTTCGTTTTATTTGAAACTTGGTACATATATTCTTCATGGTATTATTTAAAATGTAGCATATCATTTTTTTTTTATGCAATAACTGCGCCATTCTACGCTGCATCAAAATTGGCCCAATATTTTGTCAGGTATGGTTAATAATAAAGATTATTGTCACTTAATTATTATTAGTTTATGTACGTACGCGCATATCTCCTCAGCATGTTGTGTCAATATATATAAAACTAAAAAGTTAAAAATAAAATAATTTAAAAAATATTGAAACCGACTTCAAAAAAGAATATAAAATAAAATAAAAAGTAAAAAAATAATTTTTTCCCTTATTTAATCTACGACTCTCATATTCTTTTAGTCGGTGCCTCATCATTTACACTATGTAAATCTGACGCCGACTTAAAAAATATCAAAGTCGTAGATTAAATAAGAGAAAAAATTATTTTTTACTTTTTAGTTTTATTTATTTTTCACGCGCTTCGGACCGAACCTCCCGCCAAAATCGCACCTCCGTTTCCGGAAACCACGCCAAGAGCGCAAGAAATAGGGGCTGCGATTGGTGTTCGGTAAATTCTCTAATTGGTCAGCATTCGTTCGTTGAAGTAACCAATCACCGCACGCTTCCGACCGCGGGTGTCTTCCCGGAAAATCGGAAGACTGTCGAGCGTCAGTTCCGCAACAACTATCAACCGTGACTCTACCAATCCAGTGAAATTACGGAAGAAAATGACGGCGTCAATTTCTGCTATGCAAAAAAAATGCATTGAAGAATTTATTGAATTATATAGAAGTGAGCCTTGTCTGTGGAAGATTAATACTATAGAATATCGCGATCGGAACCTTAAAACTACAGCATACCTAAAATTGGTGAACAAGTTGAAGGAAATCGAACCATCCAGCACCAAGAAAAGTGTGGTGACCAGAATAAATGGTATGCGGAGCAACTATCGGAAGGAGTTAAAGAAAGTAAAGGCCTCTATGAGGACAGGATCGGGTGCGAACGAGGTCTATAAACCAGCACTGTGGTATTTCAAGGACCTGAATTTCTTGGACGATCAGGAGACGCCTAGAAACTCTCGGTTGAACATTGAAAGCGACGACGACGAAACCGTGACCGAGGTAAGTAAAAAAAATTTTTTTTTACGCATATTATATTTCAAGAAAGTGCACATTGTATACATTTTATACCCAGTACACAAGTATAAATTTTAGATACAGTATTCCACGTGAAGTCGAACACTTTTCGGAGTAACATTTCGGATGTTGGTGAAACTTGGATATGTAATATTTATTGATATATAAACGTGTCGCGAATGATTTTTCTAAATATTAAGAATTGTGGATCTTACAGCTCTTTCAAATATAGACTTTATTACTGAACTATTTCCATATATAATATTTTGAATCTATTTCTCTGAACACCTTGTGTGTCCTTGAAGGTCATAGTATGCCACATGGTTCAATTTGTCTCGACAGTCGCTTTCCTATTGTGTGAAAAAGTATATAGCATTCTATTTAAAAAGAAATAAAACTCACCGTCGTTTCGCGCAAAATAGTCCGAACACAAAAAATTGATATTACGTATTATGTTGGGTCTAAAAAAACAGTACAAGTTTTTTGTTGTCTTTTTTTCCAAATAAATACCATTTGCAACAACTGTGTATAAAAATGGCAGATATATCCACCTGGTCACTGTTTGTACTGCACGGCTCAGCCAGGCGAGCCGGTGTCCTTCGGCGCAGCGTGACATTGAATTAATTTTCATTTGGCCAATTTTAAAATGTCCGTAGTTTTGAAAACGTGTCCATTTTTATTAAGTGCTCTTATGTCTCCATTATAACCTCCCAAAAGCTCATTTCTATCAGTTTCGCAGTTCAAGATTTATAATTTATTGGAAAAAGGTCACCTCTATATTTCAAAGAGATGTAAGATCCGCAATTTTTAAAATTTTGGAAAACCCTTCGAGATACGATTATATATCAGTAAAGACTACAACATATTCCAGCTTCACCAACATCTCAAATGTTACTCCGAAAATTGTCCGATTTTGCGTGGAATGAAACAGCAAATGATTACAGTACATGCGTTCAATTTAATGAATGAAGTTACTTTGCCATAGAACTGCACCTTCATTTAAAAAATAATTTATAAAATCTTCTCCAAATTTTTTAGCATCATTAGCCATATTTCCCGAGTTCCTTTGATGCACAACTTGCCATTAGAACCGAATATGTTTTCCGTCAATCGCTCCAAGACAATGTAAAAAATTCCACCTTTCTTCAAAAATTTTCACCATTCTTCCATTCTTCTGTTGTTCGTGGAAACTAAAAACAGGAAATATTATTGTTTCAGGAACAGGCACTGGAAAACACCGTGGAAGGACCATCTGTTTCACCGATTCTGGATAGTTGTCTCTTGGATGTGGGGGAATCATCCAATTTTATAATGGATGAGAATCTACAAGAGCAACCTCCAATCCCCTCTGCACCGACAAGTCAAGCAAACCGGTCAAGACAACCACGAAGGAGGGTACTACAATCCGAAGAAGCAGCGTTGCAGCACGACGTATTATTAAGCGTACAGGAACATTTTAAACGTCCAGGAACAAAAGACGACCGTTTCGACGTTTATGGAAAAAACGTTGCAATTAAATTGCGCGAATTGCCCAAAGAGCAAATGCTGCTGGCGGAACGAGTTATTAATGACACGTTATTTGTAGCAGAAATGGGGAAATTGCACATGGGGCAAACATTGATTTTCGAACAATTGAGGCATATGAATATCCCCACTGCCAGTCCTACACCAATGCCTCACCACTACCACCAACCACAATATCGTTATGAAACGACAACTCCTAGCCCAACTATCCCGAATCCTAGTCCCAGTCCAATGTATCCGTATGAGTATCATGAACCTTACCCTTATCGGTCCTCAATTCCCAGCGCCACCACACATCAATATTTCATTCCAGAAAAGTCGGGAGGGTCAGCAGTAGTACATGTCAATGATAATAATAATAATCATAGCAATAATAATCGTATCTAGAATTTTTATTTGTACTTTATATGTATAATTATTACGATTGTGCGGATCGTCCCGAGGCTCGGGTTCCCGGCTCTCGGGACGGGCCGGAAACTTTCGGGCGAGATCGGGCGGGATCCCGATACTTTCGTATTGCTCGAGATCCCGAGGTTGTCGGGATCCCGAGACTCGTTTCGGGCTACAAGTATAGCCGCCATGAGCGGGCAATGTGATTTCAGGCCGGCTCGGCAAAACTCGGACACGATCGGCTCGAAAGGCTTTCGTAGATTCGAGCCGATCGCGTCCGAGTTTTGCCGAGCCGGCCTGAAATCACATTGCCCGCTCATGGCGGCTATACTTGTAGCCCGAAACGAGTCTCGGGATCCCGACAACCTCGGGATCTCGAGCAATACGAAAGTATCGGGATCCCGCCCGATCTCGCCCGAAAGTTTCCGGCCCGTCCCGAGAGCCGGGAACCCGAGCCTCGGGACGATCCGCACACTCCTAGAAACGGTCCGATCCATCATCGCGATCGATCTCTCTTCTACGAATCGTCGCCTAGATAAGTAGCAAACTCTTGTCGCGTGCTTGCGTCTTTCTGGAACGTTCCAGTATTTTTCAATTCGAACTGCTCAGTTCGCGCTCAACTTTTCGCGCGCTTTCGCGTTATAGTTAGTTAAGACTATCTCGTATAGGAAATTAAGCGCTGTGCCGTTTTGTGTTAATTTTAATTGAACAAGCTTGTAATTTATTGTGCAACGTCGTGTAAATATAAAATGACCGTAACTTTAGTTAAACTTAACGACTTTCTTAGACACTAAGTTAAACCTAATTCTCAATTTAATTCGCGAACGATAAAAGCTTCATAGTATAGGAAGAAGTTGTTCAGAAACATCCCCGACAACATACTCCAGATCATCGAAATCGGTCAAGACTGCTCTTTTGTAATTAATTACACAATTACCTAACGTAATAAATGTGACTAAAGTAAAAGATGGTCATTTTCCTTACCTTCAAATAATCCTTGTGTAGAACATTATATAGAGCATCGCATGTTTCAGGTATAATAGGTATACGAAAGAGCCCGAGGAGAGATTATTGCAGTAAATTTAAGGTCTTAAGGGGGTACTCCACTGTGAACGGTCGGAAAAACAAACTATTTTTAAAGATTTTTTTCTCAATAAATACAACATATAATGAAATAAATTTTTTTGATATTTATTAAGCTACTCTTATATTATACCAAAAAAATTAAAAAGAATATTTTCAATGTGTGTTACTTGTTTTTTTACAGCGTCAATATGGCACTTAAACAAAAACAGTGTGTTCGTGGTGCAGGTGATTTCCCGGCTTGGGCTTATCCGAAACAAAAAATTCGAAAAGATTCTTAATCTGTATGAGTGTCGCTATCGTCCGTACCTCAATTAACAATTTTTATTGAAAAATAACAAAATGGCGCCTGTTTAAAGGAAAAAGTTCCCCAAAATGGTGTTTCTCAAATGTTCCCCGAGAAAAATCTCGGTTATTTTTCAATAAAAATTGTTAATTGAGGTACGGACGATAGCGACACTCATACAGATTAAGAATCTTTTCGAATTTTTTGTTTCGGATAAGCCCAAGCGGGGAAATCACCTGCACCACGAACACACTGTTTTTGTTTAAGGGGGTAGACACGGGTAATGCAGCGCGCTGTATACCGACACAATCTGGCCCGAAACAGGGGGTTGGGATTTTTCATCATTCGTCCTTATATGAGCAGATTTTGGGCTGGGCGAGGTCTCATTCGAAAGATGAAGGTTCAGTGCAGCGCGCTCTTCTCATGGTTCAACGAGATTGTGTTGACATCTAATAATATGAGTGTCCAAAGTAGAGCAAAAGTCGACAAAATACACCCGCAGAATCCAAGTATTTTTAGGTCACTAAAAGAGCTTTGTGACTGAAACGGTGAGAAGAGCGCGCTGCATTGAACCTTCCTCTTTCGAATGAGTCCTAACCCAGCCCCAAATTTGCTCATATAAGGACGAATAATGAAAAATCGTGACTTCAGTCCCAAATACGAGTTCCGCCATATTGGCGATAATACAGAGCAAGTCACGTGACAAATTTAGTTCAGCTAGTGGATGCGAGATGGCGCCTATTCGTGAGGACTGCCAACGTGGAATCATAGCAAAACTGAAGCGTTAGCTGGATACATGTGCCACAGTAAAAGCGTGCTGCAGTCAATGTATGAATTTTCGGACGATTGTAGGTTAGGTTATATGCATTTTAGGCATATAACTACTGGGAACTGTGTACATTTACTAAATTAACGCTTTTATTGTAACACATACATCACTTGAAATCGCTGTCGAATATATGTTATAATTATATGGCCACATTATTTAAAATAAAAAAAGAGATTGGAACTTTTTACTAATACTGGAAATATTGATTTACTGATATCATATTTTCAGAATGTGGAAGTTACAGCAATTATTTGCAATTATTGCACTTATTATTATTCTTCCGACTATTGTATATAACATATGACAAGGAAAAGTCTCCAAATTGGTCAACAGTTGACTCCCTGATTTTTTTTTGTAATTCTTTATGGTCCTATGCAGAGATGGGCATTATTTAAATAAAAGAATATACTTCCGAATGGCCCCAGTGGCCGATCGATACGAGGTTTGAGAGATTGTGTGTGAAACCCTAAATCTAATATTCTATTTAGCTTCGGGTATTTATTAGTTTCCTTTGTTTATTCGAAGGACTTTCATCTTGGGCTTCGAATAATTTTGCATCTTTAATTATATCTTTATCCTAAGGTCGTATTCAGATATATTGGTCGATCGATTCGTTTTCGCGAACAGCGATCAAGGAGAAATCAGCCACCACCATCTGACGATCGTGGATTTGTCAGTTGGAGTTACGTGGCCACCCAAGGGTATGGTGGGGTAACGGGAATGCTGCTCGGCTCCGTCTGAACGTAGCCGTGAGGCTGTTATTTATTCTTATTGTTAGCGTAGCAGTTGTGTGCATTACGAAGTTATGCGTAGACCAATACGAGATGAAGCTATCGAGAAAGAATCAATGTTCTGACCAATAAAGCTCCTGAATTTTTTCGGAGCTAAGGCACACCTATTCTGATGTGTGTATTTCTACGCTGACAGCTCGATTTGGCCTATACACACCAGAAGCTTGGCGCTATCCCCACCACTTCTCGCTCACTCTTATTCTGCGAAGGCGAGAGTGAGATGGAACGAAAGCGAGCCAGAAAACGTTGCGAAAAGGAGCACCGAGGCAGGCAAGCGGTATAAATGGTGTGAGAATACGCGTTACAAAACTCAACGGCCAATATATCTGAATGTAAAGTTTCGTTAACCGCTCGCTGGTCGAGACCGGCGTTGAGCCCGTATCATGAACGGAGCGTTAATTCCGAGGCTGAGTTTCTCTCTTCTTTCTGGCCGAAGGGAGGAGCGGAATGGAACACTTTGCGTGCGCGGCGGGCGATTTTGCGAAGCGGTTCCCGTGCTCATCGTAAGCGCTGACGACTATCGCGCACGCCCGTCGCACACACAAAGGACGGATTGTCAGGCGTCCGAAAGACAGAGCGAGACAAAATTTCAACGCGTCGTCTATCTCGTACTGGCCTTGCTCGCTTTCAGTGCCTTCGCTCGTTCTCTTTCCATCTCGCTCTCGCCTTCGCCAGACAAGAGTGAGACAGAAATGGTGGGGATAGCGGAAAGTCCGTATTGTGTACACCAAACCGAGCCCGAACGTCTTAGATCAGCGCTGTCCAGCGTAGGGGCCCCTCATGCGCCTGCTTCCCCTTCCAATCTTTATCTCGCACAGCGTGCCTTCGATTGTCAAGGAGACCCCGCGACGCTACGAAGGCTGCCACGACGGACTAGCCGGACAAGCGTCTTCGCGGTTAGCGTCGCGCGGTGTCCCTGGCAACGCGAACGAGAGTGGGAGAACCCCAACCTCTCGCGGGAGCGACCTTGAAGAGCGCTGATCTTAGATGCTCGAATAACCAACGAGAACCTTTGTGACCCGAGCCGCACGAGATCGCTATTGCTCGGCGATGTGTCATCGATTATATAGAAACAGAATTTGGTAATGGTGTAGATAGAGGGCAACCTGACGGATTTTGACGCCCTTGAAATATGTTGTCAAGGACGTCATTCTGAACAACTTTTTCCTCTAAACTTTTTGGCGGTCGACCTTGGTTTCCGAGATATTTGCGAAAAACTTCTATTCATTTATTCCGACGCAACGGACACAGCGATCAACTTGAGGTGGTTGGTCATCTGGGGGATGTGTATATCCTCGTCTCTAGGCACCTCGGGGCGCGAGGCGCCCCGAGGTGGATAGCGCGTCGGAGTGTGATTGAAAAAAAGAAAATACTTTTTTTCAAAAAGAATGTAATTTTTTACAATCACATTACTACGTGCTATCCAATATGTGTATAGAGGTGTCTAGAGACGGAGATAAACACATCCCCCAGATGACCAACCACCTCAAGTTGATCGCTGTGTCCGTTGCGTCGGAATAAATCAACCGAAAGGTCGACATTGTATTCTACCTATACCTACGTGTTCGTAGCAGCACAGCGTTCGGCGATGTTCTGTGCGAATATCTCGGAAACTACTGCCGTGCGACGGTAACATATATAGGAAAAAGTTGTTCAGAATCTTGATCTTGATAACATATCCAAAAATCATTGAAATCGGCGAGGGCGTAAAACATCTGAATAATTACCAAAGATTTTTGCAATTATTTCGGAAACTAAGATCGACCGCCAAAAAGTTTAGAGGAAAAAGTTGGTCAGAATGACGTCCTTGACAACATATTTCAAGGACGTCAAAATCCGTGAGGTTGCCCTCTATCTATACCATTACCCAGAATTTTTTTTTCATCGTATCAATATGAAAGTGACACAAATAGATTCCTGGCATTCTCCTGATTAAATTGACGAGCTTCCAATTCTGCAAACAAATTTTCACATAATTTTCTTAATTATGATCCGAATAATATCATTTTTGGGGCCAATTTGATCGAGGAAACATGACGAATCGATTCACGTCACTTCCATAAAAATCTGATTAGAAATGCAGAACTGAAGATTTATCACTGCTTAGTGCGTAACATTATATGGCCCCGCTGAATTCGAGCGTCGAAACCCACGAAACTCAGCGAATGAAAGTCAGCCTTCTATAGAACTCAAATCGAGAAAGACTTTGCTGAGAAACTTTACACATGTATATTCACGTCGGCTGTATTACGGTATGACCCAACCAACGGAATGAACTGAAATTTTGAGGGATTGGGCGGGAGAGGGAGAGAACCTCTAGTATAACATTTCAGCTGCGGGTATTTTTTACTTTCTGAGATATTAATAAAAAACTTTCGCAAAATACATTGAAATTTACTTATACAGACGTTACTAACACATCCATCGTCTCGTCGTCGTCGATTGTTTCGCAGTCGACGATACAATGTATAGGGATACGGTAACAGAAACTGGATGCAAGCCAAGTGTGTAAATAAATGTTTGTTAATCAAAACGTGTCGATCATTTCCAACATCTGTCAGATTTACTTTTCAGTTAGGTTTTGCGTACGAACTCATACATTATTGCTGTTGACTTATTCCGACACATCGCATTCGACTTTCCAATTTCTTTCGGGTATTAGTATTAGTTTGGTTTAGATAGAGGGGGGGGGGGGGGGGCGCCCGCTTGCGAGCGCCTAAAGCATGGTACCAAACCGATGTGACTTTGGAAATACCCTAGCATTACTATACTATAGTATTGGGAATAAAAACTGATGCAGTTACAAGCATCGCGCGATGAGATCAATATTGTACAACGTCTGTATAGGTAGATTTCATTGTATTATGCCGAAAGTTTTTTAATAATATCTCAGAAACTAACAAATACCCGCAACTGAAATTTCAGTTCATTCCGTTGGTTGGGTCATACCGTAGTATATCCTTCACGTCAAATAAATACCTCAATTGTAAAATTTTGACGACAAACTATTGTGGAATTTCGCCAGTTCTTACATATGCATCACTTGGTTGGGAATTCCTGATCCCAGAGTTTCATACATTTACCTATTGAAATGTTGCTTCAAGTCATCGGGAAATTGCATTGCTTCTTCTCGTTCATACATATATCTGTTCGCGAGTAGGTGTCACGAGTGACGCGACTTTGGTTTCCCAAATAAATGCACATTTATTAGGATCCTCGGTCGACGGCGACTTGAGTCATCCAGTACTGAATATGAAAATGTTCATATTTCTCATTACACCTTGATAAGAGTGTTACCTCGAAAATGAGTCGAGACGCGAAGCAATTCGATCTATTTTTCCTTATGAATACATGATTAGGACACACACACACACTACGTTCACTAAAAATAGACCGAATTGCTCCATGTTTGGCATCATTTCCATCAGTAATGCAGTGCTCTGGTGAAGAACATCGTAATACGGAGCTAATATTCTAGGCTCTAGAATCTACGATATTGTCAATTTGCAGTTGAAACGCACGCCGCTTCACACTATCGTTTCTTAGCATTTATACGGGGTGATTCTCTAGCTAGAGTCGTCAAACGTGATGCTCGCCAACAATCATGTGTCTCGCTGAGTTTCGTGGGCTTCGACACTCGAAACCAGCGGGACTATACAATGTTGCACGCTAAGCAGTGACGAATCTGAAGTTCTGCAATCTCTAATCAGATCTTTGCAAAAGAGACGTCAATCGATTCCTTACAATTTTATATATGATGTTTGTTCATAACTGCTTTCTGCATAAAACGTGTAATAAGTGTATTTCATGTTCTGTTTCGAAGTTTTGCTAGTAAAAAAATCTCTAACCTAACAAACTTCATTTTCTGGGGACATCCCCTCATCTATTTTCCCTTTTCACTTATAATTCCTCACTGCTAACGTAGAATACGGTAGCATAAGAACATTTCAAGTAATTAAAATGTACAATGAAGTTTCTACGTTTGCAGTACCAGCTGACTTTCCGTTTAAATTTTTATAAGTACAACGCAACAGCTGAGAATTTCTTTCCTTATTCAGAATTGAATACGGAAATAGCAAACAGCTCCCTCTCGCGTTTACCGGGCAATCGTCGATCTATCGGTATTACCATTTCTGTGCAGAAAAAACCTGCTGTAATACCGACCTGCCGAATCGGCCAGGTCACGTGACGTGTCTACCCCCTTAAGTGCCATATTGACGCTGTAAAAAAACAAGTAACACACATTGAAAATATTCTTTTTAATTTTTTTGGTATAATATAAGAGTAGCTTAATAAATATCAAAAAAATTTATTTCATTATATGTTGTATTTACTGAGAAAAAAATCTTTAAAAATAGTTTGATTTTTTGACCGTTCACAGTGGAGTACCCCCTTAAGAACCGAGTAGCTCGAAATTTTCCAAGCGGTCCGAAAAAATCGAGCGGGCCGAATATGTAGAGTAGGTTGAAATTTGGGCGTTTCGGGCAATGAAAATGTTTCGAATATTTTAGGAAACACGTATCTACTGGAATGTGAATAATGGTTGTTAATAATGTGAATAATTATAAAGTAAACTGAAAATGGAAATGCATTGGTGGCCAAAATTAAAGGAACACTATAATTTGGCGAAAAATTTGGTCATTTTAAAGTGGCTGTATCTCCGCGAAAAATAGTCGCAAAAAATATTTTAAAAAAACATTTTAACGCTTCAAGTTTCTAGTTTTTGATTTAAGGACACACATTTTTTCCAGCCATTATGATACTGTTTTATCAACATGAAGCGCAGGAAACAAAATTTTAAAAATTTATAATACCGTCAGGCCGGCTGGAGCGTGTGGATGCACCATCCGGCCAGCCTGTCAGGCCGACCGGAGCGTGTGGGGGCACTACGGGCGTCCGGTCGACTTGATCAGGCCGGCCTGCGCAAGCAGACTTGACGGGCCGACTGGACCGTGTGTGGCTGCCTTTAGGTGTAAATTGTGTAAATTAATTGTATGCATATGTAATTTCGTTAATTATGGCCCAAATTATGTCAAGTTTGTTATAATTTTTGCCAGGGAAACAGAAGGAGACAATTGATGTCACTTTCGTGCATATCCGATAAAGAAATTAACATTTTTCCGTTCTTAATGGCTAGTGCTATCCTTGTCTTTTATGACCCCATGGTTCTCGGCGATCCGTGTCGAGCGTTCGCTACTGAAGGGTCCTTACATAATATGTCTTCGACTCCTCAATAAAGGCAGAATGATAGGGATCATGATTTTGGAATTTGGATCAGGTTAACGAGCACTACTTACATATACATACAAATGTTAGGAAATTTTAAAGCAGTGCTTTAAAATACGATTCTAGTTGAGAAGAATTATTTTTGTCGTTACTTTTCCCTGTACATATGTATACTTTAATAGTATTTACTCGTTTATTATTTTTAGTGTTTTTTTACTTATTTATTGTTATTTTTACATGATTTTGTGTGTAAGTACAAATAAAGGTGTTCTCGGTAAAAGTTAATGTTTACAGATTATAATGAATTAGTTTAATGGTAAATTTACAAATACACACAGGTATTTCAGCAAAAATAAAAAATGCATATAATATATATGGCTAAACATAGTACTAGTTGAGAAATTGTTTTTTCTTTTTAAGGAAATAATCGAATTTCAATAACCTGCAAAAACAGCAAAAGTTGTCCTTAAATTCTATTAATGTATTCATTATTAAAGTGACAGAAACACTATATATTGCAGTACTTCCAGTACTTCGCACTCTGTGTAATACATATGGATTATATGTACTTTCTGATTTTTGCTAAAATACTTATACGTTTATTTGTAAATTTTCCATGAAACTAATTGATTATAATCTGGAAATATTAGCTTTTAAAGAAAACAACATGTATGTTTATTCAAACATAAAAAGATGCAAAGCGTAATCATAAATATGTAAAAAAACACTAAAAATAATAAACGAGTAAATACTATTAAAGTATACATATGTACAGGGAAAAGTAACGACAAAAATAATTCTTCTCAACTAGAATCGTATTTTAAAGCACTGCTTTAAAATTTCCTAACATTTGTATGTATATGTAAGTAGTGCTCGTTAACCTGATCCAAATTCCAAAATCATGATCCCTATCATTCTGCCTTTATTGAGGAGTCGAAGACATATTATGTAAAGACCCTTCAGTAGCGAACGCCCGACACGGATCGCCGAGAACCATGGGTTCATAAAAGACAAGAATAGCACTAGCCATTAAGAACGGAAAAATGTTAATTTCTTTATCGGATATGCACGAAAGTGACATCAATTGTCTCCTTCTGTTTCCCTGGCAAAAATTATAACAAACTTGACATAATTTGGGCCATAATTAACGAAATTACATATGCATACAATTAATTTACACAATTTACACCTAACTCCATTAAAAGTAGTCTGATTTCAATTATTTTCTGACCGATTAATCGTGAGAACGCCAGGAATCCATCGGTGTCACTGTCATATTGATGCGATGAAAAATAAAGAAATTCACTTTTCGTATAATCGATGACACATCGCCAAGCAACTCCAGGCGTCAGTTTACACGGGTGAACGATACAATGACGCTCGGCTCGGGCATCGCGCGGCATCGATCAAAGGCTCTCGCAAGTCTCGAGGTTATCGAGCTTCAGTCGACTAAATACGATTGAATACGAGAACACTGTTCATTCATTCATGATTTGACTACCCATGGCAGAAGGCAATTCAATCGCGAGCCACGATTGAACTCCCTGGCTGAAGTAGTTCAATCATGGCCGACGATTTTAATTCTCTGGCTGAAGTAATTCAATCGTGGCCGACGATTGAATACCCATGATTTCAATTATGAGCGCTACGATTAAATATTGACTCGGGGTAAATCTTATTCATGAGTCTCGAATAAAATTTTCGTCTTTTAGTCGAATTTAATTTTTTATTTGAAATAATTTTTTGCCCATCTCTGGGTGAAGGACCATCCCGCAAGTATGCGCGGGCACGCGCCGCGTTTTCAAACCTTCGCACATTCGAACTTTTACGCGGGCCGATGACGCACAGTGGTCTGGAATTAAGAATTTGGTGACATTTGTCTATAACTTTTGAACTATAAAAGATATCGAAACGTTCTTTGCGCCAAAAAATAGGAAAAAATTATCCCCTTCTAATGATGCATAACTTAATATTTTTTATATTTATTTATTTATTGTTTTTTAAATTTTTTTGTGTTAATTGTTATAAAAAAAAATTGAAAGCTGTTTATTTGGTACCTTATTTAATACTCTTTTCAGTGGCTTAAGTCGCATGTTGATAAAACTTTTCGTTTTCAAGTTATAGGGAAAGTCGTATAGTAGAGGAAAGTAGTGAAAATCGCTTGTTTTTAAATTAAAGAGCAATCTTGTGCGATAAAATGGCATCTTTTATTAGTGTTGTGCGGGTGCGTCGCTGGCGCCAGCTGGCGGCGGCGTCAGGAGTGAGAAGGAGGTTAGAAGGAACGGGCCCGCACGGGAGGTTGGTTGCTAGAGTACACGTGCATTTTATTCATTTGTTCCTTCCTGCTCCCACGACATGGTGCTAAGTGTGGGGTAATTTAAGAATAAAAAGGAAAGGAGAACGAAAATAAGAAGCAAAGATCGGTGAGGCTAAGAGGAGTACGAAAGTATCGAAAGCAAGACAGAACGCAAAAGTACAGGTTAGAATGGCGGAAGAAAACGGTCGCTGGACAACGGTCCGTACACCGAGAGAAATGGATTTCTCCAAGCCCGAGCTGTGGACAGCGTGGATCAAGAGATTTGAAAGATACCTATCAGTGTCTGGCTCAACAGCGAAGAGTGCCAAAGAGAAGGTCGACGTTCTGTGTTACGTGATGGGAGAGAAATCCGAAGAAGTCTTGGCGCAAATTTTACCGGTTGAGAGTGACAGGGCAGTGTATGAAACCGTGAGAGACAAATTTACTGATTATTTTTCACCTAAAAAGAACGTGGTGTTCGAAAGGTATAAGTTCAACTCAAGGGTACAACAGAGCGGGGAAAGCGTGGACGCATTCGTTACTGCTCTGTATACGTTAGCAGAAACGTGCGAATTTGGCCAACTAAAAGAGGATCTCATACGAGATCGTATAGTTATCGGGGTTAGCGACACCCGAACATCGGAACGGTTACAACTGAGACCGGAATTGACAGCGCAAAAAGCTTTAGAAATGGCGCGTCAAGCGGAAGTTCAAGCGAAGGAAGGGAAGAAGATACGAGAGGAAACGGCACACCACGTGGAGGTAAATAGAATAGCCGACGACAGGAGGGGGCGGGCCGGCGTGCAGAAACAAAGAGGGGAAGGTCCGTGCAGCAAATGCGGATCTCGAGGGCACGAGAACCGGCAAAAATGCCCAGCATTCGGCTCCAGATGTCGCAAGTGTGGCAACATGGGTCACTGGGAACGTGTATGCAGGACGAAGACGACGAAGAGAGTGAACAGAGTGGAGGAAGAAGACGAGGAGGAAGAAGGCGCTACGGAGGAAGTCTTCGTCGGGGCAGTCGGCGGCTGTAGCGGTATCGATGACTTTGTGTTTAAGGTGCGGGTACGGGAGTTTGTGTGCGATTTGCGTTTTGTCGTTGACTCCGGCGCGGACGTGACATGTATTTCGGTTAACGACATACCTGACAGTTATAGAAACAAAATACGGGAGAGCCATAAGGTGATCCTGGGGCCGGACGGAAAAAGGCTGTCGTTGATGGGATATATCGACGTGTTTTTAGATGGGCGGAACAGGAGTGCAAAGGCACGGGTCTACATAATAAGAGATTTAAAAAAATGTTTGCTAGGGAAACCGGAGATTAAAGCGTTTGATCTTATAAAGATTATAAACAGGTTGAGTCTGGGAAGCAAACAGGAAACGGGAGAATTTATACGCAGATTTCCTAAGGTTTTCGGGGGTATTGGTTGCTTCGGTAGGCCTCTTAAGATACGTTTAAAAAAAGATGCGGTGCCGTTTTTTCAGTCGGTGCCCAGAACGATAGCATTGCCGTTGCGAGATAAAGTAAAGGCGGAAATCGAGCGTCTGAGGAGATTGGGGATCATAGTTCCGGTAGATTTCCCGACTGAGTGGTGTAGTCCCATTGTTGTGGTTCCAAAGAAAGACATTAATAAGGACGATAATATTATCAGGGTGCGGTTGTGTGGAGACTACACAAATTTAAATTACAGCGTCTGGCGCTCTAATTTTCCGGTACCAAAAGTCGATGTCGCGCTGGCGAACTTAAAGAATAGCAAATACTTTTCGAAGCTGGATGCGGAGGCAGGATTTCACCAGATAATGCTCGACAAGGAAAGCCAAAAATTGACTACATTTATTACCCCTTTCGGTCGATTCATGTACACGCGTCTGCCGTTCGGAGTGAATTGCGCACCGGATTATTTTTCGCAATGGTTTTACGAACTGTTTCACGATATGAAAAATGTTACTGTTCATGTGGACGATGTATTGGTTCATACACAAACATTAGAAGAACATAAGAAAGTGTTAGACGAAGTTTTCAAAAGACTCGAGAAAGCGGGGGTAACTGTAAATAGGGATAAGTGTAGGTTTTACGAAAGGGAAGTAGAATTTTTAGGACATAGTGTATCGGAGATGGGAGTGAAGGTACTTCCTAAACGGGTATCGGCCATCTCAAACTGTCCACGCCCGGTGGACAAGCATTCGCTTATGCATTTCCTAGGCATGGTAAATTACGTCAGTAAGTTTATACCGAGGAAATCTGATATCTTAGAGCCTTTAAATTCGCTATTGAAAGACGACGCACATTTCGTGTGGAACGATGCGCAAGAGCAAGCTTTCCGGAGGATCAAGGAAGTACTAACAAAGCCACCGACATTAGTTTTTTTCGATCTTACGAAGACTATAATAGTTCAAGCGGACGCCTCGAACTATGGGCTAGGAGCGGCGCTGATCCAGGAGGGAAAAGGGAACAAGGACCGTGAAGTCGTTGCGTACGCGTCGAGAACGCTTTCAGAATCGGAAAAAAGGTATAGTCAGATTGAAAAGGAAGCACTAGCATTGTCGTACGCGTGCGAGCATTTTAGGGATTATATAGTCGGAATTGATGTAGTGTTAGAGACGGATCATAAGCCCTTACTTCAGGTCTTGCAAACAAAACCTTTGGACGAGCTTACGCCAAGGTTGCAAAGAATTCGTATGCGCCTTATGAGATATAGTTATCATATTAATTTCGTGCCGGGGAAGCAGCTAATTCTTGCGGATTATTTATCGAGAGCACCAGTAGATGATAGCACAAACGCGGGGGATGATCTCCCCGAAGAGGTAGAGAGTTACGTGAAACTCATCATAGCCGGCTTACCGGCGTCCAGAAATATGTTAGACAGAATTAAAAGCGAACAACAAAACGACTATATATGTTGTAATATGATCAAGTATTGTCTTAAGGGATGGCCAGCAAAGAATGGCTTAGCGGGAGGCTTATTGCCATATTTTGCGTTTAAGGACGACATTTCGTATGCGGGCGGATACTTGTTGTACAACTCGAGGTTAGTTATACCTTCTGCGCTGCAGGTAGAAATTTTGAATAACATACATTCGGGCCATCTGGGCGTAAACAAATGTAGAGCTAGAGCGTCGCAATCGGTATGGTGGATAGGGCTTAGTGTTCAGCTAAAAAACCTAGTAGAATATTGTCCTAAGTGCATTGAACAAAGGGTAAATCATAAGGAGCCCTTCGTGCGGGAAGAGTTCCCGAGTAGGCCGTGGCAAAAGGTTGCTTTAGACCTTTTTAAGTGGGAAAAATGGTATTTGATAATCACAGACTATTATAGTAGATTTATCGAGATACACGCGCTGAATGGTTTGACTCAAAGGGAGATCATTGGAAAATGTCAAGAGACGTTCGCTCGTTTTGGCATACCGGAAGTAGTGAGATCAGACTGCGGCAAGCAATTCGAGTCGGAGTTTCGTGAATTCGCAGGGAAATATGATTTTTCCCATGTGACTTCGTCACCAAAATACCAACAAAGTAACGGCGCGGCAGAAGCGGCCGTGAAAATAGCGAAAGGCATCATTAAAAAATGTAATGACGTAAACGAAGGCTTATTAGCATACAGATCAACGCCGCTTGAAAACGGGTATAGCCCAGCAGAGTTAATGTTTTCACGAAAGATTCGGACTACCCTTCCGATAGTGCCGACGAAACTTGGAACATTTAAACACCATAGCAAAGTGGTTCAAATAGAGAATAAAAGGAAAGAGAGACAAGCTGCGGACTACAACAAGCGGCATCGATCTGGAAGGTTGGCCACCTTGGCCGTTAATGATTCCGTCTGGGTCATAGACTTGCGCGTATACGGACACATTGTAAAAGTGCTGGATGCGCCCAACTCGTTTTCGGTGAGAACGGAAAGGGGTAGTTTGATAAGGCGAAATAGATGGCATTTGGTACCAGCCCCTTACAGGGGAAAGGGAATAGAGGGCGACGATCGCATGGCGTCGGGTGTTGACAGCGAGCCGATCGACGTTGTAGAGGATGGTCAGGATGCGAGTGACCAGCGAGAGGAAAATGGCAATGGAGAGCCGAGCGTTGAGGTGAATGAGGGTGCCGTGCAGGGCAGCGATAGTCCCACGGGTCAAATGGGGGAATCCCAAGGGAGGCCCAGAAGGACATGCGGACCACCCCAGTTTTACGGAAATATTGTAACCCACTAAGTGTAATCATTGTTTAATAAAAAGGGGAGGATGTTGTGCGGGTGCGTCGCTGGCGCCAGCTGGCGGCGGCGTCAGGAGTGAGAAGGAGGTTAGAAGGAACGGGCCCGCACGGGAGGTTGGTTGCTAGAGTACACGTGCATTTTATTCATTTGTTCCTTCCTGCTCCCACGACAATTAGTAATTAATGTAAATAATCCATTAAAAAAATAATGCTGAATGCAGCATGGTAAATTTTCGAAATTCTTTACTTTAAGAGAGGATATCTTTAAAGTCCCAAAGAGTCCCACATTCTACCGAATTGAAATATTTTCAGCAAATCTTCCTCTATGTAATCGCGTAACAACCATTTCCAACTTCGTCCAACTTCTCAAATTAATACAGTTTAATGCCGTCAGTGTTACGCTGCGCCGCGTCGCGTTTTACGTATCACGTCCGCATCGTCCCAAATTCGTAAGGAGGTATGGCGTTTCTTCGAAGAAACTGTTTAGACCAGAGATACTTGATCTGTTTATACTATGGTGTAGATAAGCCTACGAATCGTCCCAAATTCGTAAGGAGGTATGGCGTTTCTTCGAAGAAACTGTTTAGACCAGAGATACTTGATCTGTTTATACTATGGTGTAGATAAGCCTACGAATTTGGGACGATGCGGACGTGATACGTAAAACGCGACGCGGCGCGGCGTAACACTGACGGCATTAAACTGTACTAATTTGAGAAGTTGGACGAAGTTGGAAATGGTTGTTACGCGATTACATAGAGGAAGATTTGCTGAAAATATTTCAATTCGGTAGAATGTGGGACTCTTTGGGACTTTAAAGATATCCTCTCTTAAAGTAAAGAATTTCGAAAATTTACCATGCTGCATTCAGCATTATTTTTTTAATGGATTATTTACATTAATTACTAATAAAAGATGCCATTTTATCGCACAAGATTGCTCTTTAATTTAAAAACAAGCGATTTTCACTACTTTCCTCTACTATACGACTTTCCCTATAACTTGAAAACGAAAAGTTTTATCAACATGCGACTTAAGCCACTGAAAAGAGTATTAAATAAGGTACCAAATAAACAGCTTTCAATTTTTTTTTATAACAATTAACATAAAAAAATTTAAAAAACAATAAATAAATAAATATAAAAAATATTAAGTTATGCATCATTAGAAGGGGATAATTTTTTTCTATTTTTTGGCGCAAAGAACGTTTCGATATCTTTTATAGTTCAAAAGTTATAGACAAATGTCACCAAATTCTTAATTCCAGACCACTGTGTGACGCCCCGCTCGGTCCTTGGTGCGAGTGAAATAGAAAATCTTGAGGGAGTGAGAAAGGCAGTTTGGGCCTTGCCCACCCTTGAGGGTAGCAAAGGCTCGATGGTCAGAAAAAAGTGACTGTCGAGCAGTAAAGATCGTAAGTACCTTCACTCTTACTATTCCTGTCTTTTTCACTATATGTGCCGGTTATTATAAAAGTGGTCCAAGTCCAAATTTTTCGGTTGTTACATTTCACTTATATTTTTACGTATTATATCAACGTGATACATAACAAACGTACAGTGCAATTTTTTTTTAAATTTCGACCGGCGCCACTTTTATAACAACTGACATACGTCTATATTTTAGTACTTCCAAAGCAAGACTGTATTTAGACATATTCCGGGTAAAGTTTCCGATTATCGTCGCATAGTATTGTTGTCATTTTTTGTGCAAAATCTATGGTGTGAACTGTGATTGTTTGAGTGTCCGCGTGTTTCTCAAGCTGCGTATCGCCATTGCGGGGCTGTCTCGCATGGCACACCATTCGCGGAGTGGAGAGACTACCTCGACCATGATTACTTTACGAGGTAGGCTCGCGCTACCTCGAGCATGATATTTGTATCGCACGAGCCATCAGCCATCGGTTTTTCGACGTGGTCAAAGGTGGCTCGCGGCTCCTAGAGCAAAAATCGTATGATTCGGGCGATGCAAATATCATGCTGGAGGTGTAACGCGAGACTGTCGCGCGAGCCTGCCTCGCAAAGTGAACATGATCGAGGTAGTCTCCAGACTCTCCACACCGCGAGGCGTAATTTTCCCGTGAAAAGTCTAGAAAATGCCCACACAGCACAACGTCCGGCAAAGTCCCTGGGACGTCTACAGACCGTCTCAGGAACGTCTTGTTACTGATCAGGACGTAAAGACGGTCTGAATGTCCTGATCAGTAACAAAACGTTCCTGGGACGGTCTGTAGACGTCCCAGGGACTTTGCCGGACGTTGTGCTATGTGGGTGTATACAGGGTGCAATATAGGCTTCCTTTAGTTGAATCTGAAGACAAGTGATGGAAATTAAACAGTTTCTAAACATCAGAAGTAGAAAAATCGAGAATTTTAAAGTCACAAATGTTGGACATTTGAAAATACAGATATTTTGAAACTTGATAACCTTATAATTAAAATTGACAAAGTTATGGGATTTTAAAGAAAAAATTACGAGTTTTCCGGAAAAATGTTGACGTTTTTATGCGAAAAAATTATTTAATTTAATTCTCGCGTAAATGTTTTTAATTCATCGACGATGGTTGCTCGGTATGTAAGTAAAAAACCTCGGGTGAAGGCAATCGGTCAGTTAAATTTTCCTCTATCGTGTACACAAATTACATAATTACAAATTTTGGAAATGTTTGAATTTCAATGCTCTCCAACTTAGAAATTCCAGCATTTAGAAATCTGAAGATTCTTCTCCCGCGCTAAATCTTGGCTAAAGGAAACCTATATTGTACCAGAATGTACCAACTTGTGGGATATTCCACGCGAAATCAGACACTTTTCGGAGTAACATTTCGGATGTTGCTGAAATTTGAATATGTATGTTGTAGTCTTTAGTGATATTTAAACGTACCTCAAATGATTTTTCAAAATTTTGAGAAATGTCGACTTTAGGAATGAAAGATGAAATTCAATCTAATAGATAGATAGTTCGATACCTATATTTATTTCATTCCTAACCATGTGTAGCATTGAAGATCATAGTATACCATATGGTTGAATTTGTCTTGACAGTCGCTTTCATACTGGATAATTAAATATATAGCATTCCATTTAAAAAACCGAGGACGGTCAACCCTTCGTTTTAAGTAAAATATTGCGAACACCAAAAATTGAGTTACCGTATTATGTTGTGTATAAAAAACAGTAAAAGTTATCGCTCCTCAATTTTTTACAAATACTTACCATATTCAAGAACACTGTATAAGAATAGCAGATATAACCGCTTGGCCGCTGCGAGTACCGCATGGCTCATTCGAGTCAGCCAGTCGAGCCGGTGTGATTTGACGCCGCGTTAACTTTCGGAAATTTTTACAGGGCCAATTTATAAAATTTCCATATTTTTGAAAATTCGTCCATCAAGGGGAAGGATAGAACTATGTTCTCCTTTTTTCTTAGATTTTTAAAACCGCGCCCGATGTTAAAAACCTGCATTTATTTAAAACAATTGCACAAAAATGGTTCAAATTTTTCTTTTTTTAAACTGAAATAATTGATTCCTAAAACTTTAATGTCTTCTCTATAAGCACCGTAAAGCTCATCTCCATCCTTTTACTACTTTCATAGCTATAACTTGCCTGGAAAAAATTAGCACTTATCTTCGAACAGGTGTAAAATCGACATTTCTCAAAATTTTGAAAATCATTTCAGATACGTTTAAATATCACTATATAAAGACTACAACATACATATTCAAATTTCAGCCACATCCGAAATGTTACTCCGAAAAGTGTCCTACTTCGCGTGGAATGTCCCAAACGTGTACTCCTCTCTGAGTTGGGCAACATGTAATCTCATTATAAATTACAAATTACGATTAAAATGTAATTGTATAATTGATTACACATTATTTTCTACAATCGTTAGTAGTTGACAAAATTGTGGTCAACTACATAAATTCGATTACAGAAAATAATGTGTAATCAATTACATAATTATATTGTAATTTGTAATTTGTAATTAGATTACATTTTGCTCGACTCTGACTCTTCTATTGCACTTTCAAATTCATTTCAATTACGTTCGATAGTTTCAATGTTCCTTCGATTGATTTTTAGATGTCTGACAAAAACATAAAAAGTCTGGAAGCAGAAAATGGAGCGACTCCGTCTGGGCAACGGAGTCCAACTGGCAAGGGGCATCTGTCCCCTGCAATAAATCCAATTGCTGGCCGGATTCCGTCGCGAAGACCGAGTCCCAGCAGCAGGCGGACTCCATCGCAAAGACGGAGTCCGCCCATTGAGCATACTCCGTCCTCCTCCCGTTATTGGAAGGAGGTGTCGATGTTTTACATGAAAAAGGTACAGTATTTTCTCCGTATATGCTCGGTTTTATGCACCCGATACAAAATGTCTAGCCATTATTGTAATAATTAACATTTAAGATTTAGTAATTAAGATTTATATTTATTTTTCATATTACAGTGCAGCGATATGAGCAAGAAATATCGGAGAGTGGTCTATGGGAGTGAAGGAATCCGGGGAAGAGGAGGGAGAGAAGGAAGACAAGGAAGAGAAGGAAGAGAGGGCAGAGGGGGAAGAGGAGGAAAAATAAATCAATTTTTTATAAACGCTTAGATTTTAACACTAATAAATGATTAATATAGAATAATTTTTTTATTCCAAGGTCTTTCATCCGTCGACCATGAATAATTTTCTCGTATTTATTCGTACTTTAGTCGGGAATCATACATTTAGTCTAGAAAGTACGAATAAATACGAGAAAATTATTCATGGCCAACAGTATGAAGGCTCGGAGAGAAGAAATATAGGAAAATTAAATGTTGTTAAACTGTATTTTAAAAAATATAGAGTTGTAAAGCTCGTGACGACACACATTTTTTCCATTTACAGTTTGTTTATCGAATCATTACTATTAGAGCTAAAAATTATAAACAAGAAATTTTTCATCGCCCAAAATAATTATTTCTTTAAACATAAATTGCGATAACTTGAGTAAATTAGGGATTGTTATGAGACTTAAAACATAACTTCAGATAATTCTAGCGAAGCCGTAAAATGTATGCACAAAACCCTTGTGTTAAAAAATGTTATAGTATTTAATTAAAAAGAAATACTGGACATTGCCCAGGTTTTTCAACGTTCGCTGTTAAAAAGTATCGAGGCAATTTTGAGGTACATATAACTTGCAGCGACGAAGTTTTTCCTTAATATACAAGAAACATTTTCACCAATTTTCACGCTGATTAATAAATAATTATAGAAGATAAAGCGATATATATAAATTCCGCGCGCCACCGACAGTCAACAGCCCCGTATAATGCGTTACTTAGGAGTTTCAGCACTCGCGTTGACTGTTGATGCCGCGCGGAATTTATATACATATATCGCTTTATCTTCTACAATTATTTATTAAGGGGGTAGACACGTCACGTGACACGGGCGATGCACCGTACTGCAATACCGACAATCTAACCTGAAACATGGGTTTGTGATTTTTCGTTTTTCGTCCTTATATGAGCAGATTTTGGGCTGGGCGAGGTCTCATTCGAAAGAGGGAGATTCAATGCGGAGCGCTCTGCTCACCGTTTCAGTCACAAAACTCTTTTAGTGACCTAAAAATACTTAATTAGGTAAACACGCCACGTGACACGGGTAATGCAGCGCGCTGCATACCGACACAATCTGGCCCGAAATATGGGTCTGGGAAATTACGTTGTTTGTCCTTATATGAGGAGATTTTGGGCTGGGCGAGGTCTCATTCGAAAGAGGAAGGTTCAGTGCAGCGCGCTCTGGTCATCGTTTGAGTCACAAAACTCTTTTAGTGACCTAAAAATACTTGGATTCTTGCGGGTGTATTTTGTCGAATTTTGCTCTACTTTCAACACTCATATTATTAGATATCAACACAATCTCGTCGAACCATGACCAGAGCGCGCTGCACTGAACCTTCCTCTTTCGAATGAGACCTCGCCCAGCCCAAAATCTCCTCATATAAGGACAAACAACGTAATTTCCCAGACCCATGTTTCGGGCCAGATTGTGTCGGTATACAGCGCGCTGCATTACCCGTGTCTACCCCCTTAATCAGTGTGAAAATTGGTGAAAATGTTCCTTGTATATTAAAGAAAAACTTTGTCGCCTCAAGTTATATGTACGTCAAAATTACCTCGATACTTTTTAACGGTGAACGTTGAAAAACATGGGCTATGTCCAGTATTTCTTTTTAATTAAATATTATTACATTTTTTAACACAAAGGTTTTGTGCATACATTTTACGGCTTCACTAAGAGTTTTCCGAGTTTTATGTTTCAAGTCTCATAACAATCCGATAATAATTACTCAAGTTATCGCGGGTAAACTTTACCTCTGGGAAACCTTTATTTTTGTCTGAAATTGGTATGGATCGAAAGCGCGTATCAAATAACATGCAAAAATCACAATTTTGAGTCTAGGAGTCTATTCAGTAAAAAGTTATTAAGTAAAAGGGACTGTGAAATTTTGACATATATTCTAACCTCTAATGTGAACAACTATTATGCTTCAATACTTTTTTTTAACCAATACTATACAATGTATGGCACAGATCTGGCACGGTCATATTGTTGAGTATAATCACTGACATTCAGATACTAAAATCGCACCCTCTTCCTACTTTTCCTGGAGAAAAAATTATTTAGGTTATGCCCAAATTCACATCGGTTCACTACCATGCTTTACGCGCCCGCAAGTGGGCGCGCCCCCCCCCCCCCCTCAACTCTAACCCAAACCAATACTAATACCCTGGATAAATTAAAAAGTGGAATGCATTGTTATTAGTTTTTAAAAACATATTGTTTTTTTATTGCCTTGATCAAAAATCCCATTTTATCTATTTTATTATGCGAACAAAATCGACGCCACAGGTATTCGCATAATCGTTCTCCAAACTCTTCATCGTGATACCGTGCTCTGCCTCTGAACCAATCTTTTGCGGGACGCCAAGCTGACTCAACATTTTGGGTGTGTTCCATCTGGTGCCTTAAACTCAATGCTATGGTTAACAGTTTTATGTATATATCCTTCTTCTGTTAAACTACTATAACTTCTAAAACTATCTGTATGTATTTCTGATCCTATATCTACATGTTCCTTAATAATAGAAATAAGCGTTGATGCTTCTCGGTTTGGTACAACCATCATTCGGCTATCTCGTGTATGGGTATCAATTAAACCTAATACCCAGTGACCATCAACCCTCCCCCGATTGTACTTCCTCTTACCAAACTTTGCTTCGTCAATCTAGAATATTAAATTCTATAAAAATAAATAATGAAGGTAAGCAAAAGTTGAAATACAAATATTAAATTACTTCAACCACAATAGGCAAACCACATTCAGTTTTTCCTCCTAATTTAGGTTTCCCTAATTGTATGTCCTGAAAATGATCTATAATCATCTCTCTACAATATCGAAACCATGCATTAATAATAGAAGATGATAACATGCTGCATTCGTCTACACTTCCACCACTCATATCGCACACTTCATGCATTGTATCTTCATACGACATATCTCGTGTAAAGCAATACATTACCCTCCAAAAAATATAAATAATATACATACATACAATAATTATCAATATAATCACTAAACAATATACTTTATCGCTTTATCATAGGGTAATTGAACATCTTCAAAGAAAGAATAAGGTTAGAAAATCTGTCAAAATTTAGCAACTTTTTCGCCTCATAACTTTTAAACGAACAGATTCCTAAACTCAAAATTGTGATTTTTGCATGTTATTTAATACGTGCTTTCGATCCATACTAATTTCAGATAAAAAAAAAGGTTTCCCAGAGGTAAAGTTCACATCAATTTTTGTTTAAAAAGGTATTGACTATGGTCGAAGACATTTGTTTGGTTTATAATTAGTAAAAAGAACAAATGTATGCCGTGACGAGCTTTACAACATTATATTTTTTAAAATCCAGTTTAATAAAATTTAATTTTCCAATTTTTCTTAGCGTTTGGACAATACTGTTTCGCATTTTCGAACGCTAGGCTTATTATTGCATCCGAGCCTTCATTGAATTCCCCCTGATTAAATTGATTCAATCATAGTGCTTCGAATAAAAATTGGTTGGGGTTATTTAAGTAATGCCCATCTCTTGTATTTTGCCATATAATTGCGGCAGTGAGAGTAACAACGGACTAACCCACATTTTTTTTCAAAATTGAATTAGTAGCAATAACGTATCTAGAGACGCGGTAGCGTCTCGACGCCAAGTACATGAAAAAGACACCCTGTATATGTCGACTGTCGCTACCGCTATCATTTACTCGTCCCCGGGCTACTCCAACCTAACTTTTAAACTTATGTCATTAATTATGTCATGACGCCTGCAATATTTTCTAAATTTAAAGACATTTTTCTTATGTAAACCGCATATCAGCTTTCGAATAAGACCAATTTCAATAAAATCGGTCCACGCATGACCGAGATATCATAATATCGTCTCGATGGAACTGTCAGAAACGGTCAATTTTAAGATTTTTCTTCTTCTCCTGATTCTCCAAGAAATTTTTCGTCAACCATAATACGTATATACGCGATACACGCACACCTTCAACCAAAACGAAACTACACATGTTTCGTTCTTCTACGTATATACGCGTTACGCGCACATCTTCAGCCAAAACGAAACTAACACATGTTTCGTTCGTCGACTCCTGGTACGTGTTACACGCACACCTTCAGCCAACAGAAACTAACTCATATTTCGTTCGTCAATCGCTATCTTCACTATGCAATCTCCTCCTAATTTTGACAGTTTACCGTCAAGTTATAACCAAGTTATAAACGTGTTTTTACAAGTATGTATCGTTGTGCCATTGAATTGCAATCAAAATGCAGTCTCAAACACAAGGTAAGTTGTCGAAATTTGAATTGCGGCATGTGTAAATATCATCAAACTGTTTTTTATTTGTAAATAAACTGAGGATTTTATGTATATATAGATAACACTAGTTTACAGTCATTTCTGTAGACTCCGCTATGAAATTCTTATGTAAGGTGGTCCCCTAAACGCAAAAATCGACACGAGATAAAATCCTATGGATACGTTTTTGAGATATTATTAGAAATTTTTAGAAAAATAGCCGTATTTTTAACCTTAAAATTATTATTATTATATTAATTAATAAATGAGTTTCTTCAGCTTCGATCCTCTGTTTCCTTCTTGTATGTGCTTGCTTTATATCTGAAAATTCAAATTTAAATAAACCAATTCCATCAATCCCAATTATCCGAAGTTTATTTGTAGTTTACACATATATAGGTAGTAATATAATCAGTGAAAATTAAAAACATTGTCGTAAATTAATTAATAGCTTTACAAAATTAACGATATAAAAAAATTGCGCCACTTATAACAATGGCTATGTATATAAAGAAAAATGTATTAAATAATATTAAGCAGATTTATTTTAATACAAATAAATATTTCAATACGAATAAATATTTTATTCAAAATACTTGGCGCTGCGAAACCGAAAGAAATGTTAATTGTCTTAGTATTAGTATTTTACAATGACTCCCTTACAATCTAAAATACGTAAACATATACATACACATATTAGAAACGCAGTCAAATTTATTCTACATATATTTAATTCTAATATCATGCGTAGCATATGCACACGCACACATACACACATGCACGAACGCACGCCCAAGAAAGAAAGAAAAAGATTTAATGCAATTTATACATATTTATTCAGTTTAGCAATACCAGTTCGGAGCGCAGCGCCAAGTATTTTGAATAAAATATTTATTCGTATTGAAATATTTATTTGTATTAAAATAAATCTGCTTAATATTATTTAATACATTTTTCTTTATATACATAGCCATTGTTATAAGTGGCGCAATTTTTTTATATCGTTAATTTTGTAAAGCTATTAATTAATTTACGACAATGTTTTTAAATGGGATTCTTTTTGATGCATTAATTAAAATGTCCGCGATATGAGTAATGGAATGTATGAACACAGCATTTCAGCTGTGTATATGAAGTTGTGTCATCTTGAGCGCAGTTGGAAAGCTCCGTTATGTACTTGCAGCTCATTTTGATTTCACATATTTTTTTATATTTAATTGATTTCATGTACTTGGCGTAATTTTTTTACTTTTTTGAAGTTTTTTATGAGGATATGTATGTACCGAGGCCTCCAACGAGTTAGGTAAATGACAAAGAATGGTGGTCGTTTAGTGGAACCCAATTCCGCCGTGCTAGGGAGATAAGTCAGCCTATTCAGTTTTTATTTATCAATTAAGAAGTATTATCCACCAAGTTCAACATCAATATGTCTCGCGGAAAGACACAGGAAAAAAGGAGTAGCAGTTCGCTGACTGCGCGTGGTCACGCCTACGTCGTCCTCATTTCAAATTAAAGACGGATCCCTTATCTCTCGAGTATATAGGTACACGCGCCCGAATATCAAAACAGAAGGACCCGTAACGTATTGGGTGCAAGGAAAGGTGGGTCATAGGGACGAGATTATATTCCCACATATTATGACCAATAAAGTGCTTCTCACAATCAGTGTTACATTTTGCGTATGTGTTAGTGACGAGTGTCTGAAATGTCGAAGAAGTTACGGTTTTCGTCTGCGGAGGATAAAACATTGATAGAGGAAATATCCAATTAAGTATTGTGCCCTTTATGATTGCCAGGAGTGAAAGAAAATGTACGGAGAGAAGTGTCAATTAAATTAAACACAACAGGTAAAGTATTCTTCAATTATACTTATTTCTTTATTATTGCTAATTAAATTTATTTATTCTTTCATCATACACGTATGAAGCACTTCGAACCAAAGAGACGCCAGTGACATTTTTTAAACTGTTCAGTTAAGAGCAGGAATGGTTAGTTAAATCATTAAATATAATGTTATAGGGACATTCCACGCCAAATCGGACACTTTTTGGAGTAACATTTCGGATGTGGCTCAAAATTGAATATGTTGTAGTCTTTAGGGATGTATAAACATATGTCGAAGGATTTTTGAAAATTTTGAAAAATGTAGATTTTACAGCTGTTTGAAGGTAAGTGCTAATTTTTTTTCAATAAATTATAGCTATGGAAGTAGTAAAAGGATGGAGTTGAAATTTATGGTGCTTATAGAGAAGACATTGAAGTTTTAAGAAAAAATTATTTCAATTTAAAAAAAAAATAATTTGAACCATTTCTGTGCAATTATTATAAACAAATGCAGTTTTTTAACATCGGGCGCGATTTTAAAAATCTGGAAAAAAATTAGATTATAGTTCTATCCTTCCCCTTCATGGTCCAATTGTCAAAAATATGGACATTTTAATATTAGCCCTGTAAAAATTGCCGAAAGTGGACGCCGCGTGCGGGCGGACTGCCGCGGCAGGCGCGTCGTCGCCGGTAGCCTCGACGACTCCAGCGGGCGAACGTGCGTTGCTATCTGCAACCAAGGTGACTATCAACCGACATTATTCTAAACGATCTCCGAATATTTGCAAGATTTAAAGCGATTAATAAATATTGGTAACTCACTCTTTGTCAATGGTACTTATTGGTGAAAACATTCAGTTGCCATTGTCCAATGGAAACCACGAGAAGGTGGTGAGTTTTCTTCCATCGGGATAGGATGGGATATCATGCGAAATTGGATTAAAGATTCTACCATATCAATGAGTGTATAACGGAATGAATAACCAGATCTATAATTAATTAATTCATAACTTTTACAATTTTTGTGTTTGTACTATAGTACAAACTCATTGATATGGTAGAATCTTTAATCCAATTTCGCATGATATCCCATCCCATCCCGATGGAAGAAAACTTACCACCTTCTCGTGGTTTCCATTGGACAATGGCAACTGAAATGTTTTCACCAATAAGTACCATTGACAAAGAGTGAGTTACCAATATTTATTAATCGCTTTAAATCTTGCAAATATTCGGAGATCGTTTAGAATAATGTCGGTTGATAGTCACCTTGGTTGCAGATAGCAACGCACGTTCGCCCGCTGGAGTCGTCGAGGCTACCGGCGACGACGCGCCTGCCGCGGCAGTCCGCCCGCACGCGGCGTCCACTTTCGGCAATTTTTACAGGGCTAATATTAAAATGTCCATATTTTTGACAATTGGACCATGAAGGGGAAGGATAGAACTATAATCTAATTTTTTTCCAGATTTTTAAAATCGCGCCCGATGTTAAAAAACTGCATTTGTTTATAATAATTGCACAGAAATGGTTCAAATTATTTTTTTTTTAAATTGAAATAATTTTTTCTTAAAACTTCAATGTCTTCTCTATAAGCACCATAAATTTCAACTCCATCCTTTTACTACTTCCATAGCTATAATTTATTGAAAAAAAATTAGCACTTACCTTCAAACAGCTGTAAAATCTACATTTTTCAAAATTTTCAAAAATCCTTCGACATATGTTTATACATCCCTAAAGACTACAACATATTCAATTTTGAGCCACATCCGAAATGTTACTCCAAAAAGTGTCCGATTTGGCGTGGAATGTCCCAGCAGTGATGAGCAACCCGCGGCCCGCGGGCCACATTTGGCCCACCTGAACATCGTCATATCTGTTTTTCATGAACTACATTTATATATTTAATATTGCGGCCCGCGTAGAGAAGTAGGTCTCCAATTGTGGCCCACTTCTGACAAAAGGTTGCTCGCCACTGTACTAAAGTAGGAGTGCCCATTTTTTTACCTCAACATACTTTCCCATTTTGAAAGAATTGCAAAAGACTTTATGATGAAATTGAACGTTTCAAATGCAAATAAATATAATTGAAGAATACTTTACCTGTTCTCTTTACGACGGTGGAGATCTCTTCCCATACATTATCCTTTAATTGCTGATCTCTGTGGGTCACGTCTGCAGCATCGTACAGGGCCGGATAAGATGAAACACTATTGATAAGCGCCTCGTCCTCCGCAGGCGAAAACTTTACTTTGGTAGCGGGCATTGCAAATTCACCGGCACAACACTGTCAGAGACGGCGAACTGTTGGACACTTCGCGTGCGGAATGTACAAAAATGTTTTCTGTACTGACTAACTATCGGTGTAAGTCGCAGTTTAGAGGCATACATCCTTTTGAAGGCGGAGTTTTGTACGACACTCCAAATATCATTGGTCACGAAAAATCCCACCTTTGGAAATCGTAGGCGTAGAGGTGGAAAAATACAGGTATACTATAAAAACTTGATTTTCTGTGTTTTCCCCGGGGGTGAGTCGCATGATGTACCCATCTGCGTAAAGCCCTAAAACGGATTATTGGCGGGTCACGGGTTACTACCGCTTTACGACACCAGCCGTTTGGTCTCCAACACGCTATAAAGTAATTAGAAAACATTTACGAAATAACTTGTGGAACTACAGGACAGTTTTTAGGGTAAATTCTGAGTGCCCTTTTTTCCTGCACCTAATACGTCGCGCGTGCTTCTCTTTTTGATATTCGAACGCGTGTTTATACTCGAGAGATAAGTGCTTTCTCTCAAATTTTGTAGGGAGGACGATGCAGGCAGGAACACGCGCAGTCACCCGATTACTCCGTTTCTTCCTGTGTCTCACCGCGAGACGTACTGCTACTTCTTCAGAGTGACTTGTCGAGGAAACATTTTTCGATCTAACATAAGAACATCTTATTTTGTTCGTGGAGGAACATCTGATTCCAAAAAGTTAATCAGCTGATAGACCAAAGCGTCAGGCCAGAGTCGTGGTTTATGACCATATTGTCCCACGAGTCGGCGTGGTGGTTAAAGCCGCAGCCAGACCTGAATGCATATACGCTGAGCAGGCTGAGCGCGCACGAATTACGCATGCGGAGGGGTCGAAAGTGCCATTGCATCTTTCTTCACCAACTTCTGTCCTTAACTTAGCCCACTCCGCAGTCGTAAAGATGGTGTAATACATAGTTAGCTAAATAAACATACAACTCAACCCTCCGAGTCATCCCGTTTACCAATACAGAGTGTTTGTCCACCGACGCGTGTCAAAGAGTTGCCACCTGGTACCCCGTGGCTAGGACAACCCCCTGGAGTGCCTCAACCGAATTTTATGGGTTTCGATCCTTCAAACGGTTGGAATACCATTATAAATTCAGAAATGTTCAAGAGTTCCGCATTTTTCATCACATCTTTGTGAAAACGTATGTCTTGATAAAAGCGGGCTCAGAGCCAGGCAAAAATTCATTCATTCTTTACGATGGGTAATTTATTATTTTTCCAAGAACGTTTCGACAACATCTGTTTGCCAGATTTCTAAAGGGCAATCCATTTTATGGGGTCTTTAAGAATTTTAGACATTGTTCAGTCCGTGGCGATCCGTATAATTGCTCTCTCGCCGGGTAGTACGTACGATGGCTTCGGACCCGCACGTAGGTACTGTTGTTTATCGCCACGCCGACTAGCGGGACAATACGGCCATAAACCGCGAGTTTAGCGAAACTGTCCGGCCGATCGGCCCTGGTAAGTTTTTGGCCACCAGATGTGGCATTTCCCTCCTCTACTTCTTGAAGGGTGAGAGGGTTCCTCCTCTACGAACGAAGTCACTGAAGGAAAGTCCCCCCTTTTCGAGGAACGGTGTTCCCAATGTATGTTTCATAATTATATTAAAACTACAATTACTTTCATGCATATGGAAAAGATGTCACCAATATAGCAATTAAAAAGTATTGTCCACCATCAATTCGCCACCTGCAGGCTAGAGGGACGCCTGGTTCCCGCCTGCGTCGTCTTCTCCTCAAATTGAAGACGGATCCCATATCTTTCAAATAACCACGCGCTCCAATATCAAAACAAAATCAGGCACAGGCGTATGCACTGCGAGAAAGGGTGAGGCGTAGGGGGGAGATTATGTTAGGACCAATCGGACTTACATTCGTTGCTGACGCAACGTTTTCACCTCTTCATAGTAATATTTTCTCTTTATGACCCACGTTCTCTCGCAGCGCATATGTCAGTGCGTACTTTTGTTCTTATATTGTAGCACGTGTTTATACTGAAGAGATAAGAGATCAGTCTCCAATTCGAAGGGAAGACGTAACAGGCGGGATCACGCGCAGTGCAGCGGACACCTCATTTTCTACCTGCGTCCCTCCACGAGGCTTATTGTTGCCCCCCCCCCCCCCCGAGTAATCTCGTGTGATTTTTTAACACAACAGCGAGTCGGCCTGGCTGTATGAATTAAGAACAATGCAAGATGTAGTGAAGAAAAGAAAGACAAATTATTCAGTAAAATAGAGCTTTAAAGTCTATCATATATGTTAATTGCATCATTATTATTCAAAATGTAATTTTTAAATTTTTGATTATCTGTTTATGTCAATATTAGCAATGGATTAAATTTATTTAGACTATGCCTTCAATAATTTAAGACATTAAAATTAATTTCTATAGGAGTTTCGTAAAAATCACCGAAACCAGGAAACATTGCAGATTTGTATTTTTTAAACAATTTCGAATCTGCAAAATGAGGACTTAACCCTCCCTGTACTAAAGCGTGCTAAGGGATCGGCGCAAGGAACATTGAAAAGTTAATTAATCACGAAGAAGGGTCTTAGTCTATTTTTAAGCACGAGGACGTTACAGAAAGTTCACTATCACACTTATATTTAACTATGTACAATACGAGAAATAAACGATACACTTTATACAATAATGATCACGTAATTGTTTATAGCGGTTTTAGCACAAGCAGGCGCGCGTATGTAAAGCATTAACGTTCGGTACAAGCAAATAGTAACGAAGGGAAGCGAGAGGTGCGAGAAAATAAGCGTAGCGAAAAGCGAGTGTAGCGTAGCAAAGCTGCGAACAGATAGCGCGATCCAGGAAACCGCGGTCGATTTCCTGGAAGGAAGAGCCTTCCCCGTCCATCGATCGCGAATCGAGGGAAGGGGCTGATCGCTGCTCCACATGAGTCAGCGGGCCGGGCCACGAATCGCCTAATTGTTGACAATTCTGGAAGATGGCGCAAGAATGCATATTTTCTTGAACATTTACTCCCCGGCATTCATCGCCCGATGAATAGTGTGAAGTTTGTTGGCGATCGATGCGTTGGTCGAAGAGACGTGGTCCTAACGCGTAGCAGTGGCGCCGCTGGATCCATGTGGAGGCGTCAGGCAACGCAGGTGGAAGTGGCGAGTGCGATCTAGTGCGCAATGACATTCGTGAGTGTAGTGCGTGATCCTAAACCTGTGTACAAGGTAAGAAAACAAGTTTAGTAATTGGTCGTACAAATTCGGATAGTGCAGTTTTAACAGTTACAACACGCGTTAACCCATCGGACCCGGTATGCAACCGAATAACCCTGGCCAGTGGCCACTGTCCAGGCGACGTTAGCTCAGATTTAATCAGACACAGATCGCCGATCTGGGGCTGTGGATGTTGTTGCGTCCATTTGTTGCGAGCTTGTAGTACTTGTAAGTACTCTGCAGCCCATCGCTTCCAGAATTGCAGCCGTGTTTGTTGCAGCAGATGCCAGCGAGTGAGTCGTGAAGTTGGAACGCCGTCCAGCGGTGGGTCGGGCATGCTGAGCAGCGGTTCGCCAATAAGGAAGTGCCCTGGCGTTAGAGCTCTCAGGTCACCAGGGTCATCGCTGATCGCCTGCAAAGGCCGTGAGTTTAGGCAGGCTTCAATCTGGGAGAGCAGGGTCGTCATTTCCTCAAAGGTAAGGTGCTGTTCGCTTAGCACGCGCCGAAGATGGTGTTTTGTTGACTTTACAGCGGCTTCCCAGAGCCCTCCGAAGTGAGGGGCAGCAGGAGGACTGAAGCGCCACTCGATACCGTCCTTCAGCAAGGCGGACTGGATTGCCTCGTGACTGTTATTGAGGTGAGCCAGCATCTCCTGCAGCTCACGGGCAGCTCCGACGAAGTTGGTCCCCTTGTCGCTTTGGATGATGGTACAGAGTCCTCGCCGTGATGTGAAGCGCCGCAGAGCGGCGAGGAAGGCTTCAGTACTGCAGTCTGATACCAGCTCCAAATGGACGGCGCGAGTACACAGGCATACAAAGACAGCCACATAGCCTTTGTGTGTGCGGTGCCCTCTTCCCCGTACAGCCAAGAGTGTGAGGGGGCCAGCGTAGTCAATCCCCACGTGCAGGAAAGGACGGGCTGGAGTCACCCTGGAGCTGGGTAAGTCGCCCATCAGTTGTTGCCCCGTAGTTGCTCGCCAGCGTGTACAGGTAACGCAGCGATGGATGAGGGCCTTGACCCTCTGTCGGCCCTGTAGAATCCAGTACCGTTGTCGTAGGGTAGTCAGTGTCAGCTGGGTCCCTCCATGCAGCGTACGGCGATGTGCCTCGGCTACCAACAGGTCAGTAAATTTGCTGTCCCTCGGTAGGATGGTTTGATGTTGGGCGTCCAGGGGGAGAGCTGAACATCGTAGGCGTCCACCGACTCGTAGTAGGCCCTCATCGTCCAGGTAAGGATGCAGGTTCAGAAGCTTGCTGCGGCTGTGTAACGGGCGTCCGAGTTCCAGCTGCTGGATGTCAGCTGCGAACGCCTGGTGCTGGACGAGACGGAGCCATCGGGTTCGAGCTGCCTCTATCTCTGCTGGTTTTAGGTAGTGTCCTCTTGTAGCTGCTGAACGTTGGGTTAGCCACCGCAGGCACCAGGCGATGGTTCTAAGGAGAGAAGTAATGCATGAGTATTTATTCAACAATTCCTCGTCAGTTGCAGGGTCACCCAACGATGAGACGACGGCAGTAGTCTTGGCCTCAAGGTTGGTTGGTGGCACGGCCAACTGCACCCCATCGTTCCATCCTGCTGGGGTGGTCAGCCAGGAGGGTCCATTCCACCAGAGAGTGAAGTCTGGTAGTTGACTGGGAGGCAGCCCTCGCGAGGCGTAGTCTGCCGGATTATCCTGGCTGGAAACATGATGCCAGTGGACGTCAGGCAGCGTCAGTTGGATCTCTGACACGCGATTGGCTACGTATGTCTTCCAGCGGGCAGGGTGGCCTTGGATCCATGCAAATGTGATCGTGGAGTCACTCCACAAGTGAACAGCAATCTTTTCCAGGCTCAGGCTCTCGTAGGTAAGTGCTACTAGGCGTGTTAATAAGGTGGCGGCACAAAGTTCGAGCCGTGGTAGCGATATCTTCTTTAATGGAGCCACCTTGGTCTTGGCAGTGACCAGTTGGGTTCGGATGGCGCCATCGTGATTCACTACTCGGAGGTAAACCACTGCTGCATAGGCTCGTTCTGAGGCATCGGCGAAGCCATGAAGTTCCAGGTCTTGAGGTGGCCGACGCAGACCAAGCCAGCGGGGAACGGCGATGCGGTTCAGCTCTGGTAGTTCATCAAGGAAGCGATGCCAGTTTTCGGCCTCCGCTGACGGTAAAAGGGTGTCCCAATCTAGATTGATAAGCCAAAGTGATTGCATAAATATTTTGGCGTTGACTGTCACAGGGGACACCAAGCCCAGTGGATCAAAGATTTTTGCGATTTTAGATAGAACCGTTCGCCGCGTCACTTCGGAGTCCGGTTGGATTGGCTGTACTCGGACTCTGAAGTTGTCATCGGCTGGGCTCCAGACACCCAAGGCTAGGTGGGTTTCGCCAGCCTGCCACTTGTATTCCGGGATGGCGTCGCCGGTGGGGACCTGCGCCATTAACGTTGGATGGTTGGATGCCCATTTTCGTAAATTGAAGCCGCCTGCCGTGCAGAGTTGACGTAGATCCTCTTGCAGCTCGAGCGCTTCCTGCACGGAGTCGGCGCCGGTCACGACGTCATCCACGTAGACGTCACGTTCCAAGATGGCCGCAGCTCTTGGATGTCGCGCTCGTTCGTCATTGGCCAATTGCCTGAGTGTCCGAATAGCAAGGTACGGCGCACAGGCAAGGCCATACGTCACAGTGTTAAGCGTGTACGTACTGATGTCTGCGTCTTCCTTGTCTCTCCACAGAACCAGTTGAAATTGACGGTCGTCCGGATGGAGAAGTATCTGCCTATACATTTTCTCAATGTCGGCGGTGAGGCAGACACGATGTATTCGCCACTGCAGTACTAGTTGGTGCAGACTCGGGAGGAGATTGGGGCCTATCATTAGCTGCTCATTCAAGGACTGACCAGATGACGTAACGTATGAGCCGTTAAATACCACCCGCAGTCTAGTGGTCGTACTGCTCTCCTTTAGAACTCCGTGATGTGGTAAGTAAAAGGCTGGCCCTGTAACATCCCCTCGAAGTTTGGTCATGTGCATGAGCTGTCTATACTCACGCATAAAGTCCCCATAGGCCTGGGCGAAGACGGAATCTTGTTGTGGAATGGAAGTCGGACCATGTAGCGACCGGACGGTAACCGCTGATAAGTTGTCCGATAATGGTCCTCGCAGCTCTGCTCTTCGGCAGTGTAAGCCGGCGTTACCACGACCTCCTCCTGTTCCCAGAACCGGCGTACTAGAGGCAGGAGCTCCTCCGCCGCCGTGCATTTGAGTGTCGCGAGAGCATGGCTGTCGACGTCATCGTCTCTTGGCTCCTTCGTGGCTGGCCCGGACACAATCCAACCCAGCGTCGTGTTTTGTGCCATGGGCTCGCCGATGCCACCTTTGATGAGGCCGTCCCGTAGAATAAGGGCAAAGGCATCAGCCCCCAGCAATAGATCGATTGGCCCTTCTCCGTCATAGCTGGGATCTGCTAGTGGAAGGCCATTGAGGTGAGTCCATGTTGAGGCTCTGTTGCTGAGGCGTGGCTGGTACGCAGTAATGCGTGGCAACACCAAGGCTTCTATCACATGGTGCTCCGTAGAGTTGGTGTGCGCGGTGAATGTCAGGTGCACTTTCCCTCGTACCCGTTCGGGGAGCTGATTTCCACCGCCGATGAGGCGTATGTTGGCTGTTCTCCGCGGCAGGCGTAGCTGCTGAGCCAATGCGGCGGTGACGAGAGACACCTCGCTACCCTGGTCGACGAGGGCTCGCACAATTCTGAAATCACCGTCTGGTTGCAATACCTTTACACGTGCAGTGGCTAGGAGTACAGCAGGTAGAGAATTCAATTTACAGCTAGAGGCATTAGCAGTAACCTCTGCGACGGCGCTGGCGTCCGCGCTGTCCTCATGGATGGTTGTATGGTGCTTCCCACTGCACAGTTGGCACCGTTTCTCTGAATTGCAGTTCTTGACGTTATGTTTTCCGAGACAGTTGTAGCATAGATTGGCGGTCGTTAATGCTTCACGGCGTTCGGGCACTGTTTTAGATTTATAGATTCCGCAGAAGAGCACAAAGTGGTCGCCTCCACACAACCCGCACTGAGCTTGAGGACGGTTGGCCTTGGTTACCTGCAACACCTTGGCTGACTTTTGGCCCCCTGCAGATTTAACCGTGTGTCCTTCAGGTTGGCGTTTAGCTTTGCCTCCTTCTAATGCTCCGATGGTGGTAATGCGGTTTTTTATGAACGCTTTTAGTTCCTCAAAAGTCGGAGGGGTGGTCTTGGCGCCGAGCTGCGTCTCCCACTCTCTGCGTGACTGCTGGTCCAGCTTCTCGACCAACCAATAGACTAGCCAATCTCCCGAGGCGTCAAATGGGCGATCCATGGCAGCAAGGGCTTCGACGCAGTCGCAAAAGGTAAAATAAAAAGTTTTCAGATCCGTGGCCGACTCACGAGTGAGCGTCGGTAAGCCAAATATAGTGGCCATTTGTGCTTGTACTAGCAGCCTCTCATTTTCATAATGATCCTGTAGTAGATCCCAAGCACGGGCGAACGTCGCAGCTCTCACCGGAAGATTCCTGAGGGCAAGGAGAGCGTCGCCCTTTAGGCAACCCCGAAGATAGTGTAGGCGTTCGACGTCCGTAAGGCTGCGGTCGCAGATGACGAGAGATCGAAAGAGGTCGCGAAATTCCAGCCAGGATTCGTAGTTCCCGTCGAACTCTGGCAGTGGTAGTCGAGGTAAGGATGCCTTGGAATGCACGACTGCTGTCGTGGGAGTGCTCGCTATTCCAGATTCAGGGCGATCCGGACTGAGCGACTGTTGCTTGTCGACGAACATAGCTTCCTGGACCAGGAACAACTCCTCCGCCACCTCGTAGGTCACATTTTGAAAATACGGTATGTCCCTCTTCTCCGGAGGGACTAGCGCAAGCAGCTGATCGTGTTGCTGATCGAATTTCTCCCAATTTTTTCGCAGCAGATCCAGCCGCGTCTCGACGGCCCCAAGAGTAATTTTGGCAGAGCCTATCTTTTTTAAATTTTCGTAGGCACGAGAAATTCGGCGCACCAGCTCGGTTTGACTTTCCAGTAACGTTTCCATTGTTCTCAGAGATTCAAACGTGCACAAGATTCAGCCGTTAAGGTCGCGCTGGTTCGTTATAATGACTCACTGTTTTGCAGGTGGAGGTCACGCGCGACGGTTGCCCAGCACTAGTTAACGGTCGCGAACTGTTTTCACAAGCGCTGATCCGGCTCGAAGGACCAAAAATGTACTAAAGCGTGCTAAGGGATCGGCGCAAGGAACGTTGAAAAGTTAATTAATCACGAAGAAGGGTCTTAGTCTATTTTTAAGCACGAGGACGTTACAGAAAGTTCACTATCACACTTATATTTAACTATGTACAATACGAGAAATAAACGATACACTTTATACAATAATGATCACGTAATTGTTTATAGCGGTTTTAGCACAAGCAGGCGCGCGTATGTAAAGCATTAACGTTCGGTACAAGCAAATAGTAACGAAGGGAAGCGAGAGGTGCGAGAAAATAAGCGTAGCGAAAAGCGAGTGTAGCGTAGCAAAGCTGCGAACAGATAGCGCGATCCAGGAAACCGCGGTCGATTTCCTGGAAGGAAGAGCCTTCCCCTTCCATCGATCGCGAATCGAGGGAAGGGGCTGATCGCTGCTCCACATGAGTCAGCGGGCCGGGCCACGAATCGCCTAATTGTTGACAATTCTGGAAGATGGCGCAAGAATGCATATTTTCTTGAACACTCCCTAATTTCATATGGACTACCATATATGTATTTCAATATCATGAAAATCCGAGACATCGAGGATTTTAGAAAAGTATCACATTCTGCCTCTATCTTCCCCGCTGAAATCAATGCACTTCAAACTCCCTTTGATCTGTGGAAGAAAACCGACAACGGTCAGCTCAGGCCGGGTCGCATGCGCCGAGTCACCACGCCAGGGGCTACCGTTTCACCTGTCCACATCAGAATATTCGTGCGTGCTCAGCCTGCTCAGCGTATACTCATTCAGGTCTGACCCCGGCTTAATAGTAGTACCTACGACCGGGTCCGAACCCATCGTACGTACGAAAGTACCGGCAAAGCAATATACGGATTAACTCATTGTCAGACAGAAGAATGTCTAAAATTAAAGACGGCACTACGTCCTTAACTGCCCTTTAGAAATGCTGGCAAACAGATGTTGTCGAAACGTTCTTGGGTAAATATGAAATTATCGGTCGAAAACAACGAATTAATTCTCGCTTGGCTTTGATCCCGGTTTTGTCCAAACGCCCAATGGGCGTCAATCTCAAGAATAGAGAAAAAAATTCAACATACCACTTTTTCCAATCAACATGTCGAATCTTATGAAGCTACATTACAAAACATCAGTAGTGTATCTGAAGAAATCGATAAGAAGTTTAGAAAATCTTCGTTTGAATCACAATGAGAATATTTTGAGCGTACAATCTTTTCTTTACTTTTCAAAACCTTTATTTCTAGCATCTTTGATCCCTTCATCCAATTAGCCGATTGGACGGTTGCCCAAATATTGTATAATTTCGTAGGAATGTATTAACCCTTTCTGAACAGAATTTGGTACCTATATAGGATAACATGCATACAGGTTTGCAAATATTTCTTCACTTACCACAGTATGCAGGTATATTTATCAAATTATACTAGTTTTATTGGAAGTATTGACATTATTTTTTTAAATAACGCTAATCCACCGTATGAGTGGTATATTAATACTTTTTTTTATGAACTTCCTTAATTATATTCGGCAGTTTCAGTGCGAAAAATGTGATGTTATTGAATTTTCCCCCTCTTCTTGGCATTCAGCCTCACTGTGCGTGACAGAATACAGGTGATTACTCCATTATTGGTAAATATTGCCAAATATTCTTTTCGCAGTTGCCAAGCCAAATATATGTTGATTATAAAACAAAAAAGAAATGCGCTCGGACGCTCCCGAAGGGTAACTAAAAAGCCGATAATTGCTGATATTTCTTCAATGGGCTTGTTATGGAAAATAACTGTATGTAACTAATTATTTGCTATTGCTTACCAAAAAAGATACTACTCATTTCGGTTCCCAAAATATTTGTGTATCTTTTATATTATCAAAATTCGAAAGACTCAATTCAAAATTTTCCACAAGAAAAATACATATACAAACTTTGACACGTTTTTACACACAGATCAGAATTAACCGCCACGATATTTTTCCCTTTTTTAGGAACTCATATTATTAGTTTACAAGAAATATATTAAAAAAATATAATCCCATAACTTTTGAATTCTGACTTGTTTCCTTATTTTTGGGATTCTGTTCCACTGTGGCGCTGGATCGCCGCAGCGCGGACGCGGCTACGACTCAGTTTGGAGGAGTCGAGCTAAAATCCGCCGCGGATGGCCGCGCGGCTAGTAGATCCCGCCATCATGGCGGGAAACAGACACTCATCGCATTGTGTTGCGTCTTGAGTAGCCTAGGTTGCTGCTGTAGCAGACGGGCGGCCACCGCCGCTCGAAACCGCGGCTAGGAAAACGGTTACATGCTTCTCCATAAGAGCAGTGCTTAGGATTTGGCCGCCAGCCGCGTCCGCCGGTCGCCTCCGCCGGCCGCCGCCGCCGCCGCCGTCCGCTGCTAGGAAACTCGACCTTTAGGGAGCCCTAATTCCGAGCGATCGTTTCTCGCTTCTTTCTGACCGAAAGGGGGAGCGAGATGGAACGTTTTCGTCGGTTGGAAGCAGACTCCTTCAGTCTGCTTCCAACCGACTCAGGTGTCGTTTGCTTTTATTATTGCTACGACGCATCTTTCACCAGCATACGTAACTTTATATAATTTATTACACTTTCCTTGAGAATGGTTCAAATCAGGAACCGAAACGTCGGGATATTCTATAATTAATTACGAAATAGCTGTGTTTTCTTTATTTTATTATTTTCAAATAATAAAATAAACTGTTGTACTGTGACCGAATCAACGCGCCAATATCATCTTATTTAACAACTACGGTCGAGAATCTCAATTTGAAATTTATCATGACTGCTGGACGCATGCGCGCATATATTAAAAATTATCTGATCATTCTCTATGCAAATTGTCTTTGTAAAAAGAGGTGAGATCCCTATAAGAAACTTCAAAAAAGTAAAAAAATTACGCCAAGTACATGAAATCATCAAATAAATCACAAAAAAATAGAAGATAATAATAATTACAAAATAAAAAAAGATGTGAAATCAAAATCCCCATAAAAAACTTGAAAAAAGTAAACAAATACGCCAAGTACATGAAATCAAATAAATCACAAAAAAGGTAATAATAATAAATCACAAAAAATAGAAGAAAATATACAATCACAAAAAAATAGAAGAAAATATACAATATAAAAAAATATGTGAAATCAAAATGAGATGCAGGTACATAAAGGAGCTTTCCTACTGCGCTTAAGATGACACAACTACATACACACAGCTAAAATGCTGCATTCATACATTCTATTACTCATATCGCGGACATTTTAAATAATGTGAAGATAAAATGTAACATCTAGACATTTGCCTAGATGTCCGCGGCCTGGAAGTCAAATACTTGGCGTGGCCAGGCAAGGTATTCTCAGATCATTAATACCCATACCTCCCCCTCGCAGGCTTTCAGATAATTTGTCCATTTAAAACGCAGACAATATAAGTACATTTTCATTATATTGCGTTTTAAAATAATTGCAAGTTCATTCATCGACACCGATACCTTTCCTCTCACAAGCTTTTACATAATTTATCAATTTAAAACTCTGACAATATAAATACACATTCATTTTATTGCGGTTTTAAATAATTCTTATTCATCGACATCTTGACCTTGCCTGGCCACGCCAAGTATTTGACTTCCAGGCCGCGGACATCTAGGCAAATGTCTAGATGTTATATTTTATCTTCACATTATTTAAAATGTCCGCGATATGAGTAATAGAATGTATGAATACACCATTTTAGCTGTGTATATGTAGTTGTGTCATCTTAAGCGCAGTTGGAAAGCACCTTTATGTACTTGCAGCTCATTTTGATTTCATATATTTTTTTATATTGTATATTTTCTTCTATTTTTTTTATGTGATTTATTCGTATTAAAATATTTATTTGTATAAAAATATAGTAGTAGTAGTAAATAGGTTTATTTTTTGCCTTTCGGCCTCAAAATGGGGTTACATGTGTTATGTGTGTAAGTGTTTCTGGGACTGTTAACTCAATGATGCGCTTTCAGTTTGATTTCTTCCTTCATCTTGTTCTTTTTTTCTTCTCATTTTTTCCAGAACCATTCGCATCCACTCCGCTCCTTCTTCTTCTCCCTTTAGAATCGATCTGATCGTTGAATTCTCTCTTTTCAGCTCCTTACAGTCTTGTAGCATGTGACCCATCGTCTCTCTAGCCCCATTGCATAATCTGCATACTGTGTCTTTTTCCTCCTTCCAGTACTTGCTCCCCCGCTCTTCGTTTCCACATCTGAACCTAGCAATCATGCTTTGGTCTCTGCCTCTGTAGTTTCCGTCTAGGTAATTTGCTCTCTGGTCATCCGTATAAAAATATATCTGCTTGATATTATTTAATACATTTTTTCATTGTACTATTGTGATTTTTTCTTTGTATAAATAGTCATTGTGATAATTGGCGCAATTGTTGTATATCATTATTTTTGTAGAGTATAGAACATTATTAAATTTATATTAATTTACGACAATTTTTTAAATGGGATTCTTTTTATGGGATTGTACATCGGTTCACTACCATGCTTATTTATTATTATTTTTTTGTAAGAATAAAATATAAAGATTTTTAGCGCCTTTGGGCCATTGCCTTTTTTTAATTTGCACGTCATCAGCTTCAATCCAACTACTAGTCATTCCTTCTTCTTTACACATACTGGTGTAATGGCCATCCCCAATACATGAACCACTATGAAATATAGCATTCATAACTTTATATGATTGTCCAGCTATTACTACTTTGGTTGTGGGAATAGTACATATATTAAATTTCCGTATTGCTTTGACTATTTTATCATCTGGTGATGAAAATACTACTAAACGAATAATAACTATATCTTTCGTCAATATTAATTCATTCTTAAACATAATATCTTTTTCTGTACACTGTTCACATGATCCGTTTTCTGATTCGTACCAATGTGAAAATGTAACGTTTAATAAATCGTTAAGATTATAGCCTTTTTTTTCAAATTGTTAATAGGTATTGAAACAACTAAATTATCAGAAGTAATTCTTGTTGAGATTATTTATCTTTGGGTGTTTGTGGAACTTCAACCGGTTAAGATTGGATATGCCTTTTATATATTTTATAAAGATATACTTGTACAATAAGTCGCGTGGTCGTCTCTTACACCTGTAGCGCAGATCACCCGGAAGTGAAGAAGGAAGCCGTTTCGATTCTAACGGAAGACTTGAATATTTTTCAGAACGGAAACATGAGCACTAGCGCCCGAACAGAGCGGCAAATTCAAAACTTATAAAGGAAATAAAACACGCATTCTTGCATACATAAGGAAAAATAAAAATGAGTGAAAATCATATAACTAAAACATACATTCCGCAACAATTCTGTTTGTATAATCACAAGATTTATATCGAGTAGTAGAAGTTACTTGATGCTCTACCAATTGTCTTATACAATCATATTCTGTGCACAGGGTTATAAGAAATTCGAATACATCTCGTTTTACGTTTATTGAAAAATGTTCTCCTAAACTTTGCCGTGCTGTATATGTATTTAAATTGCGCATTCCATTTTCATATCGATACATTAATATCTTCAAAACATTTCTTGATTCATTACAATTAAACAATTGTTTTCTAATGGCACTCAAATGCATTAAACATTGTAATGCTGCATTTGCATAACATGAAGCATTATCTGTATTTTAAAAACCATGTAAAACCCAAGAAACATTTTTTTGTAATAATTTTTTATTTTGACAATTTTCTTGGACAGAATCAATTACTTTTGACAATATCCATGGAACATCTTTCACTTTCGAATAGCGTTTTTTTGAAATAGTAATTATGTTTGCGTCTGGTTTGTACAAGTGCTAAGTGTCAAATAAAGTGAGTTGTCCGAATTTGAGATGTCAGGAGTTTTTATACTAAATAGGAGACGGAATTATTGTCTCAATTAACAAGGTAAGTTGCCAAATTTATTTAATAGATTTTTTATGTAGAGTCACAGACTTGGAAGTTGTCCGGAGAAGGTTAGACAGAGAAGCACCTTCTTTCGCATAAGTTTCTAGAAATTTGTACCATGCTGGTACAAAGTAATATATTGTAGTAAAAAATTGCATTGAATTTAAATTGCCAGATATTTGTATTTGTATACCAGCAATTTAGAGTTTCTATTTTATGTAAAGCTTATTATATTATAGTAGAAACGAAGAGGATGCACAGGACTTCGATAAAAATGAAGGAGACGCACAGGCTTGGATGGATAGAAATGAAGGGAATGCACAGGCGTTAAGGTTGTCCGGAGAAGATTAGATAGATAGACAGAGTATCTTGTTTCGCACAAGTTTCTGGAACTTTGTCAAATAAGGTAAATCGACAATTTAATTTATAATCGTGACACGGCGCAATGTAGCCTGCCTATCTAGTAATGTTATAAGATAATGTTTATTCGGTTTAGAGTGGCGTTATCAATAGATAGAAAACCCACTTCTTTTTTAATTATAAGATAAATTTTTTACTACAATATATTACTTTGTACCAGCATGGTACAAATTTCTAGAAACTTATGCGAAAGAAGGTGCTTCTATGTCGAACCTTCTCCGGACAATTTCCAAGTCTGCGACTCTACATAAAAAATCTATTAAATAAATTTGGCAACTTACCTTGTTAATTGAGACAATAATTCTGTCTCCTATTTAATGTAAAAACTCCTGACATCTCAAATTCGGTCAACTCACTTTATTTGACACTTAGCACTTGATAGGTTATTTATCTGTCTAGCTGTCAGATTACAACTTGTTACGCGATTGGCCGAAACCCGCATCCAATGAACGACGTGCCTGAGGGACATTTCCTCACCCTTTCATACTCCCCTCTTGCCTAGAAGTGTAGGACGACGACGATGACGGGGACGATGCTGAATTTTAATAACATAAAATTCAGCAAATTGCAACTTTACATTGAAATATCTCAGCTCATACGGCCCGTAGGAACAAAACGAAGACACTTTTCTTATGTAAATCAAACCTTAGCTATCCATTAAGGGTGCCGTCTCAAGTTTGTAATGGTCCGAATAGTAAACAAAGCGTACGAAGCGTCCCCAGTAAAGAGACGGACCCTAATGAAACTAATGCGGTCGGTAAAAAGAAGTTGTACAGAGGTGACATCTCCAGATACTCTATGTAGACGAATTTTTTGACGCATAGGTGCCACATTTTCTGTTCTCCCTGTCTCCGCCGCGCTGTTGCCACAGCTCCTTCTACTGATGAGAAGCTTGGAGGAATACGGCACGAGAGCTGCGTCTAGGCGGGGATCAGCGGCCTTCAACTACAGCTGATGGAGGGGGTAACACCTACAGGAGCGGTGGTTATGTGTGCGTGACTGACGCGCTGTTCGGCACACATAACCACCGCTCCTGTAGGTGTTTTCTCCTGCATCAGCTGTAGATGTAGCGCGTCCGATTGCTGTGTCTAGCATCAAAGCCTCGCTGAAAGTAAAGGAGGATAGCAATAATGAAAGATAGAGAGGTGGGGTAGTGAAGTTAGGAAACATGTCACTGAAACAATACTAATTTGCGTATCAATAGTTTTTATTTATATGTAGAAGGATGTAATATTTTGTACAATCAATGTGCAATTTCAAAGCATACAATTTGAATAAGGTACATCACCCAAGTGTAACACGCCGATCGTAATGAAATCTAAAATGCTATAACTCTTCTAAAAATATATGACGCTTTCTTTTCTATCTAACTATACATCAAATTTACTTTTTTATTAACAAGATGGACAAAAGTATATTTCAATTTAATACTTTTGTACATGCTTTTCTTCGGAATTGTTATTCACAATTGTAAAAATTTATCAATATAAACTAGAGATCAGTACTAACAATACGTATATTTTGGAATGTCTCGTAAACAATTTTATTCAGCTACGATCCCCTGTTTGTTTGTATGTTTGATTGAAATCTGGAAACTCAATTTTAATCAACTTCCAACCATCCAATTGTCTTGAAATTTTGCAGGGGTGCGTAGTTTGGATGACAATACAAAATTATGAAAAAAAAACCCAAGGGGGTGAAAAAATTACCTAGTCACCAATAAATAATAACCCATAACCACAAATCCAAATCAACCACTCGCGTTCTTTACAAACTTTTAGCACTGTATGATTCAAGCAAACTGTTAAATTGCATACAGCAATAAAAGATATTTGTACAGATGTTTGAATTATGAAATATAAATCCACGAACACTAAAAACTAGAAAATAAAAAATTCTAATAAACGATTTTATTAAAAATGCATTACATACTAAAAAATAATTATTTTCTTATACTACAATTTCGATGGTTTATTTTCACTTTAAATAAAATCGTGGGGCAGGATATCCCCACACAGCACACGGCGTTCTGAAGGCGCCTGTTTTCGGCCTGTTTTAGGCCTGTTTTAGGCCTGAGCGCCTGACCGTCCGGATTTGTAACAAGGCGCCTTGAATGCGCCTTAAATGCGCCTTTTAGGCGTTGTAAAGGCGTTCGGGAGGCGCTCGGGAGGCGTTCGGGAGGCATTCGGGAGGCATTCGGGAGGCGCTCGGGAGGCGTTCGGGAGGCGCTCGGGAGGCATTCGGGAGGCGCTCGGGAGGCATTCGGGAGGCGCTCGGGAGGCGTTCGGGAGGCATTCGGGAGGCGCTCGGGAGGCATTCGGGAGGCGCTCGGGAGGCGCCGTGTAACTACCCTGGCGCCATCTATACAAAATTTCAGAAGCGTCTATAAGGCCGTCGTCACTGTCGTCAGTCGTGTATCTGCACACCGGGTTTTCCGTTCCTTCTTCTCGTGTCGGATCTTGTCGTAAACGGTTGTATGAAAGTGTGCTCGCGATTCAAGTATTATAAGAAGATTATAATTGTTCGATATTACGTTATACAATAATAGTGTGTTACTTTCTTTATTCTATTAAGTGCTCACGCTTGTTATACAAATAAGAATAAATTGAATGTTGATTGTAATAACCAATCCTAGTATAATTTTTGAACACAGACAGTGACTACCTCGTACGCATAGTAATGGCTACATTGTAGGCATAGTACTGCAGGCTACATCACTGCCACCGTCCGCTTGGAGAGAGAATAGTGGCACGCGACCGCCGCATCGTCCGCGTAGAGAAATTGTTAAATTCGGCGCCATCGTTGAAACGTTAAGTGTCTTTATATGTATATTCTGTATATTCTGTACATTTTGTATACTTTGCATACGTACATGTGTATCACCTAGCTATACTTCTTATGTAAGTGCAGTCTGTATTCATTGCGTGCATAAATAAATATAGTAAATGAAAATGAAATTTTATCCAGTCTGATTTCATTTTAATAACCCTTTGTTTCATTAAATTTAGATTAAAATTAATCAGTATCGATAACCATCTTACATACGCCCTAATGGCAATTTTTAAAGAGCTGCATTTGACCTAATTTATCTATAATTAAGACGCCTGTCAATCCTAATCCAGGCCCGTTCCAGGCGCCGTTAACACGCCTGTTCCAGGCGCCTTTAAAAAGCCTGTTCCAGGCGCCTTTTAGGCGCCCATTTCAGGCGCCTTTGAAACGCCTGGCAGTCCTAATTCAGGCGCTTTAAAGGCGCCTTTAAGGCGTCCCGTTTTGTAACATCAGGCGCTCCGAAGGCGCATATTGGACGCTGGTGAGGCGCTCGCGGCGCCTCTAAGGCGCCTCGAGCGCCTGGGACCATGCGCCTGAAAAGCGCCTTTAAGGCGCCTGTGTGCTGTGTGGGTCTCGTAATAAATTCATTTCGACACTTGATGCTGTACTAATTACCCACACAGCACACAGGCGCCTTAAAGGCGCTTTTCAGGCGCATGGTCCCAGGCGCTCGAGGCGCCTTAGAGGCGCCGCGAGCGCCTCACCAGCGTCCAATATGCGCCTTCGGAGCGCCTGATGTTACAAAACGGGACGCCTTAAAGGCGCCTTTAAAGCGCCTGAATTAGGACTGCCAGGCGTTTCAAAGGCGCCTGAAATGGGCGCCTAAAAGGCGCCTGGAACAGGCTTTTTAAAGGCGCCTGGAACAGGCGTGTTAACGGCGCCTGGAACGGGCCTGGATTAGGATTGACAGGCGTCTTAATTATAGATAAATTAGGTCAAATGCAGCTCTTTAAAAATTGCCATTAGGGCGTATGTAAGATGGTTATCGATACTGATTAATTTTAATCTAAATTTAATGAAACAAAGGGTTATTAAAATGAAATCAGACTGGATAAAATTTCATTTTCATTTACTATATTTATTTATTTAAAATTTGTTTACAGATACTTGATAAAACAAGGAGGTTCTCAGTTGGACACATATATTTCTTTTTTTATCATTATTACTATTACATGCCATGCTTTGATATAAAATATATAATGCACAGTGTGTTTACAAATATTTAAAAGCTATACTTATACAATACTTGTGTTACATTACTTGTTCTTACTAATATATAAAAGTCATTCGTTGTCTGTTTGTTTGTCCTTCTTTCACGCCTAAACGGCTGAACGGATTTCAATGAAATTTTGAATATACATTACGTACGTCCTAGATTAGATTATAGGCTATTTATTTTTTTAGGCTTTGTTATTTTGGAAACATCGTAAATAATTCCCGGGTGAAACCGGGTAACGTGTAGGCTAGTTTGTTATACGGAGGCATATTTTATTATATATATATGTGTGTGTGTTATATATATATATATATGTATATATTTCTATAACAATATGACTTTATGCACGCAATGAATACAGACTGCACTTACATAAGAAGTATAGCTAGGTGATACACATGTACGTATGCAAAGTATACAAAATGTACAGAATATACAGAATATACATATAAAGACACTTAACGTTTCAACGATGGCGCCGAATTTAACAATTTCTCTACGCGGACGATGCGGCGGTCGCGTGCCACCCCACACAGCACACAGGCGCCTTAAAGGCGCTTTTCAGGCGCATGGTCCCAGGCGCTCGAGGCGCCTTAGAGGCGCCGCGAGCGCCTCACCAGCGTCCAATATGCGCCTTCGGAGCGCCTGATGTTACAAAACGGGACGCCTTAAAGGCGCCTTTAAAGCGCCTGAATTAGGACTGCCAGGCGTTTCAAAGGCGCCTGAAATGGGCGCCTAAAAGGCGCCTGGAACAGGCTTTTTAAAGGCGCCTGGAACAGGCGTGTTAACGGCGCCTGGAACGGGCCTGGATTAGGATTGACAGGCGTCTTAATTATAGATAAATTAGGTCAAATGCAGCTCTTTAAAAATTGCCATTAGGGCGTATGTAAGATGGTTATCGATACTGATTAATTTTAATCTAAATTTAATGAAACAAAGGGTTATTAAAATGAAATCAGACTGGATAAAATTTCATTTTCATTTACTATATTTATTTATTTAAAATTTGTTTACAGATACTTGATAAAACAAGGAGGTTCTCAGTTGGACACATATATTTCTTTTTTTATCATTATTACTATTACATGCCATGCTTTGATATAAAATATATAATGCACAGTGTGTTTACAAATATTTAAAAGCTATACTTATACAATACTTGTGTTACATTACTTGTTCTTACTAATATATAAAAGTCATTCGTTGTCTGTTTGTTTGTCCTTCTTTCACGCCTAAACGGCTGAACGGATTTCAATGAAATTTTGAATATACATTACGTACGTCCTAGATTAGATTATAGGCTATTTATTTTTTTAGGCTTTGTTATTTTGGAAACATCGTAAATAATTCCCGGGTGAAACCGGGTAACGTGTAGGCTAGTTTGTTATACGGAGGCATATTTTATTATATATATATGTGTGTGTGTTATATATATATATATATGTATATATTTCTATAACAATATGACTTTATGCACGCAATGAATACAGACTGCACTTACATAAGAAGTATAGCTAGGTGATACACATGTACGTATGCAAAGTATACAAAATGTACAGAATATACAGAATATACATATAAAGACACTTAACGTTTCAACGATGGCGCCGAATTTAACAATTTCTCTACGCGGACGATGCGGCGGTCGCGTGCCACTATTCTCTCTCCAAGCGGACGGTGGCAGTGATGTAGCCTGCAGTACTATGCCTACAATGTAGCCATTGTGTTCCATTGTGAACCATCTGTGTTCAAAAATTATACTAGGATTGGTTATTACAATCAACATTAAATTTATTCTTATTTGTATAACAAGCGTGAGCACTTAATAGAATAAAGAAAGTAACACACTATTATTGTATAACGTAATATCGAACAATTATAATCTTCTTATAATACTTGAATCGCGAGCACACTTTCATACAACCGTTTACGACAAGATCCGACACGAGAAGAAGGAACGGAAAACCCGGTGTCGCCCGCTTTGGCATTACATACCATCACACACACACAATGAACAATGATTTTTCGGTTTTTATATTTTCTAGAGGCACAACATCTTAAAAATATTCCCCTGAAAGTGTCAAGTTAATCCGACCAAAATTGATAAAGTTATACGCGTGTAGTTATGTATTATTTTAATAGAAGTAGTTAATATAAATAAATTATTGTGAATATACAATGTCTCGGTAGATCAGCGCAATTTGGGACCGACAGTGTCAGAGTAACAAATAACTGCAACAATCTGCTTTCAACAAATCCGCCACTAGAGTGACAAACAATGTAAGCGACAGGAACAGCATACATACCCCAGCCAGACTTTCATAAGTTAAATTCTTGATCATGCAATGAATCAATACATTTACTACATGTTTTGATCAATATTGCTATATCGTTAGACTCGTGTTAATTTACTAAATATGACTAAAACATATGTTGTAAATATAATGTAAAGTGATGATGGCAATTTGCAATCATTGTGTGCTGCATTGATTGCTGCAAATATGATTCAAATATAATCCCAATACACAACTGTAGGTAAATTTTGCACAAATATAAGTTAAATAGATGACGATCTGACGCGGGAACTCATCGGATATCCTCATCGAGTGTATAAAGATTGCTACAATATTTTCTGTTCTAATTGAATCATTACATGTCCTAAATTTAACGCCAAGGTGAGCACTCACAAAGCGCATAAGATTGCTGCATTACGTGATTTGATATTCGATAAATTTCCCACACAGCACAACGTCCCAGGGACGTCGACAGACTATCCCAGGAACGTCCCAGGTACGTCCTGTTACTGATCAGGACGTAAAGACCGTCTTTACGTCCTGTTACTGATCAGGACAAAGCAGGGACTTTGCCGGACGTTGTGCTGTGTGGGTTACGCAAATTTGCTGTAAATTGTCTGGCTGGGACCTTCCCACACAGCACAACGTCCCAGGGACGTTCCTGGGACGTTGTGCTGTGTGGGTCTCACTGACCGCGATCGCGACGGAAACCAAATTTTATCGGTCGCGACTCCCTGCTGCTTTTCTGTCGCAGGCCCGCTTCAGCCATTTCTGCATGGCTATTTCGGTCTCCTTCTTGTTTTTAGCCATGTTCCCTTGTTCCGCAGCACCTTAAACAAGAATTTCAATAAGACATTACATATATATATGTATATATATATATAGAATTTCAATAAGACATTACATATATATATATATATAGAATTTGTAAGGAAGTTATAACGTCCAATGCGGGAATATTGAGTACAACACTGGGTACCGCGCGCCGTCTTCAAAGGCGAGGCCCAGTAGAACGCGTAAGAGGCAGATACAATGTAGCTTGAATGTTCGAAAACGGCCGATGACGTCACGGTCATCGGCGAGAGTTCGAGGAGCGTCAAAAGGGCGAGAGGCATTCGTTTGTACGACTCAGGACGGTCTAGATCGACGGGTCAGGGATTTGCTTACAAATTCTATATTAATCAGTATTAACTATGGTGAAATTTGGGTGATAATTACATTTAACGACTTCCGATAATTTTGTTTTATAAAATGGCTGCTTCGTCTGCCTTCCCAGCCAGCTGTACAGCAGCGCAACGTCATTCGTTAAAATTGTCGACAAAACTCTTTTTACGTAATCGTAAGTGGTACTTCCTCCTAACTTTGAAAGTTCGTTTACCTGTAATTAAGAAAGTATCAAACATTATAACGAATTCAGTACAATTTTGTATTAAAGAAATAACGAAAATAAATTTTATAAACAGTTCAAAACTTTACATACATATTTCATGCATACAAAACATAATTAGAATGAAATGTGCTTGGCTAAATTAAAATGGCTTATCGTGAGAGAGAGAGAGAGAGAGAGAGAGAGAGAAAGAGAGAGAGAGAGAGAGAGAGATTGTGTTCTACAACGTATCGTTCAATGTCGGAAATGTTGATTTCCACAATTTTTTCATCATATATTTATGAAAGTAGTACCAATAAATTGATAAGGCACGACATATGTAAGAACATACATCGAACTACTAGATTGGAGAATAACGTAAACTCATTTTAATTTCACCGAGCACTGTGTTGTTATATATTCCCACACAGCACACGGCGTTCTGAAGGCGCCTGTTTTCGGCCTGTTTTAGGCCTGAGCGCCTGACCGTCCGGATTTGTAACAAGGCGCCTTGAATGCGCCTTAAATGCGCCTTTTAGGCGTTGTAAAGGCGTTCGGGAGGCGTTCGGGAGGCATTCGGGAGGCATTCGGGAGGCGCTCGGGAGGCGTTCGGGAGGCGCTCGGGAGGCATTCGGGAGGCGCTCGGGAGGCATTCGGGAGGCGCTCGGGAGGCGTTCGGGAGGCATTCGGGAGGCATTCGGGAGGCGCTCGGGAGGCGCCGTGTAACTACCCTGGCGCCATCTATACAAAATTTCAGAAGCGTCTATAAGGCCGTCGTCACTGTCGTCAGTCGTGTATCTGCACTAACGCCATCCATACAACGTGGTCTATACTATGAGGTGCATTTCAGTCTTAAAGGGTATTTCAGCGAAAGTGTATTACCGACTCCTAATTTGAAGACTGGACGTAGCGCCCTCTGCTTATGGACACCGTGCAATTCAAGAACTACTCTAAAATGAAACAGGTGGCCTTGAAACAGGTGGCAGGTGTAGAGACGTGTAAGTACGTGCGTTAGAGGTGTACGAATTTATTTCCGAATATCTATGCGGGGAGTGAGGAGTCATATAGACCCGAAGATGGTATATCCTGAGAGTTTTTATTTTATCGAGTCTAAATTAGGCTAAATGCATTGGGACGGTGTTGAAGACGGTTATCGATGCGATTAAAATAAATTCAAATTTGATAAAAATGTATTTCCGTTTATGTATTTATTTCATTACAGTACACTACAAATTATATCATCCACTGCATTATACTATGTGTGTTTACAAATATTGAAAAACTACAATACTACAATATTATTATTCTATTTGTTATAAATTATAAATTAAATTATTATATTTCTATAATCAATTTACTGGTGCGTGCATGCATGAAATGACTATAGGATGCACTTGCAATAAGTTGTGAATACACCTGTAGTTAGTTGGAATATACAAAGCAGAAATGATACAAAGTTTACACGGAATACACAGATCGCATACGCACTTAAAATATATGTACAATACAGAAGATATCTAAAAATATAACATACGTTAGAGTAGTACTTGATACACATATCGGATTTTATAGAATATACAGTAGTGATAGAGTAGTGATAGATACGCCACACAGTGGCAGACAAACGTATACATATACACTTGTTAAAATCGCATAACTTTTTACAAAAAGTGAACTAAACGAGTTCGGTTTTTTCGAAGTTAGAAAGATCGGATTACTATAATAGATATGTCGTTTATTCGTCGTTTTGAAAAATTGGAATTTTCGAAATAACAAGAAAAAAAACGGTTTTTCAAAGTTTTTTATGCGAGCTTATAATGAAAATTTCGAACATGCCCTTTCTAGATTCAAGTAAGATATACGCATACTGAAAATTTCATCTAAATCAGTTAGCTACAAACGCTTAAAGATCGCAGAATAAGGTCGAAATCGCTGGTACCCACATGCGGAGGGCAGGGATTTCTAATAAATACTGTCATGTTAAGGTGTCGAAGATAGGAATTATAGTAATGTAATAAAACTTTTTTCTACCGATTAAACTACATTTCTACGGCAAATAAAAAATATAAAAGTAATCAAATTATTACTTTTAACATAGTTTCTGAAGGCGATTTTGATGACATGTTTAAAATTCTTGCTTCGCTCGTGCAGGTGATTTCAGCTGTTGGATTTGTCTGGAACCAAAAATACTAGAATAAATGATTTATCCTTAAAATTAACAAACTGGCGGGCAAAATACAAGAATAAATGTTTTTCGGCTGTGCTTTATGTGCTATTTTCGATTTTGAAAGTAGGTTAGACTCAACAGAAATACTTGGTTGTAGTCCCGACCAGAGGCATAGGTGTGCTGAATAAGCAGTTCAATTTATAAAGCAATCGGGGTACGATAGATTTTGAGATTTTATCTGCACTAAAGTTTTCATCTATGGTGGTCGAGCCTCTACGCTCTCTACAAAATGCCCATGTAGAAGCTAAAATAAATTGAATTTTTCAATTAAAATTTAACAGTATATTCTTGGGGATATGTACTTTCGAAAAATGTTTTAAAAAATCGATTTTTTCAAACCGTCTAACCAGAATGATCCCTTAACACCCATCGGCGTGGTTAGTATCCACTGTCGGGGACAAAATTAAGTGGACAACTACTGGAAGTAGGTATCAATGAAATTTAATCGAACTAGTACTAGTCTTATAAATTTAAGGTTTATTTATCACATATCCTTATAGTACATAGATTATTTCTTAGTGAATAATTGAAACCCATGTTTACATTTTTGTGTAAACAAGCGATATTTAACGAAATAGCAAGCTATTTGGCGAGAGACAAAAATAAGTGGACACTTGTTTACGATATTATAATTCTCAATAGAGAATTTATGGAGTATACTGGACGCTAAAGTTCCATTAGAAAATAAGCGAAATAACAAAATCGATCTTTTAAAACATTTACAGTCAGCATACGAAAATATTAATAAAGATTACATGGAAAATTTAATAAAGAGTATTCCACGACGTTTGGAAGCAGTAATTCGAGCAAAAGGCGGAAATACTAAATATTAATTTTATTATGTATTTTATTTATTATTTATTTTATTATGTGTCCACTTATTTTTGTCTCTCGCCAAATAGCTTACTATTTCGTTATACATGGATTGTTCACACAAAAATGTAAACATGGATTTCACTTATTCACTCAATAATCTATGTACTATAAGGATATGTGATAAATAAACCTTAAGTTTATAAGATAAGTTGGATTAAACTTCATTGATACCTACTTCCAGTACCTGACTGTGTACATATATATATATATATATATAGCTAATGTTAAACGCGTGCTCTGGCTCGGAAAATACTTACAGCACTTATGCACATATGCGCTTTACCATGGATACACTTTGTTGATCGTAGCAGAATGTTGCTCCAGCTTTGATGGCTGGGGAAGGCAGCGACTCCCCTATCAATGTTGCGCTTCTTTCAGGCTCGTGAACGATGCTTTACTGCAGTACATGTGTACCGCACTTCATTGGGAGAGGCGGCCAGGATCCGCATTCATCGTCAGTCAGGCCGCACTGCTACTTTTTTTTTTTTTTTTTTTCCGTGGGGAAAATGCATTACGCACACCCGGCGAAATGTTGTACGCCGGGTAGTGTGGGACTCCTTGCGGGTGTCGGTCCCGCAAGTTTACCCACTAAAAACCACCACGACCCCCCTCAATCATTTAAATTCTAAATTTTAAAAAGATACTACCATTGAATCAACAAGAAAACCTCGAAATCTGAATGTTGTTGTCATCATAAAAACATAGTTTACATATACCAGAAACATGGGACAAGTATTTTATTTGCATGTCGAAAGAGTGGAGTGAAGTAGAGGGAAAATTTTAACGGTATCTGAAGTTTCTAATTTCACGCATTTATACACTATTTCCGCTACATTGAAAATTTGACGCGGACCTAAATTATTGGATGGTGTTTGAAAAATCCCTAATTCGGAAGAATTACATGGATTGTCATAAAAATCTATCAATTCTAAAAATTTTCTGCCTATTATTTTATGCTCGTTTTGGAATATAATAATGTTTTCTATAATAATAATGCTGCCATCATTGAGACGACAGCAATTGTTGGGGTGCCGGGTCTGTAAACTAAAATTACTGAAACTAATACGTTTAAACTGTTTTGCGTTATTAATACCTTCTATTAATGGACCACGAAAATGTTCCTTTTGGAAAATGGGATATACAGGCGAACTATAGACTACTGCTTCTATACTAAAATGCGACTTTTCTAACTGTCGTTTCACGAGCTGTTGCAATGGTTTCTCACTCTTCCTAATACATTTTTTGATACTTTGCAAAAAATTTTCAAACGGAAAGCAACTAAAATCATCAAGCGGTCCGTGATTTTTTACATCATCTACCAAGTGTAGCAGATTATGAACATTATGGGAGACGTGTTTTGATTCGTATAATATTTCAAAGGTTTCAACAAAATACTTTAATAATTCTGCTGCATAATCAAGGTGAATAAAATATTTTTTGTGCGATAAGATCACAAATGCGGTGTGCAGTACAAGAAAATTTAAATATCTATCATCGTCTATATTTTTTAATAAAACTACTGGCCCGGTGTACAATAAAAAATGACGCAATTCAGTTGCTTTCCACCGTTTTAAAATATCCAAGCTTCGAGGTTTTCTCATAAATTCTCCTGGCATGCTGGTCGATATGTTTATTAAGGCTAGTGAAATGTTAGATTGGGATTGAAATGATATTTTCGTCTTTGGTTTGCCACAACACCACAGAGAGAGCAACTTTTTTACTACACCCAGACAAATCAGGTGCATGTAATCTAACGGAAAAGAATCGATCATGTTGATGCCAGGAATTCTTTCTATATTCGAAGTTCCAGTATGATGATGTTTGTCAGATTTGCATCTGAAATCATCATCTGTCCTTAAACGGAGATTATTTGTCCCAGGAAAGCACGTTCTCTTATCTATATTTTTACCTACTATATGGCATTTAGTGCAAGAAGAATAGCCGGCATGGCCTTTTGTATATTTAAGAAAGGATTTGGCAGGTACGTCGCAAATGAAAGATTTTATTTTTAACTGATAAAGATGGCCGTTAATAGAAATTCCATTACTAATTAAATCTATGGCTTCTTTAGCGAAATCTTCTAGAAAAACGTTGGCATCGTTAGGCTTCTCATACCCATGGTATGTGCCAATCATACCTACTTCATTGTATCCGACAATGCAGGCTAAAATTGGATAAACTTGACTCTTGGAACTTTTGCAAAGGGGTAAACCGTCCACATTGATATTAATATAAATTGTGTTATTTTCGAGGCGGGATAAATCTACGGACTGAACGAGTTTTAAAATGCTGGATTCTAAACCAAAATGGTAATACTGACCTGGATCGACACATTTAATCTGTACATTCCTGGGAGTTTTTAAAAGAGTCCTGGCATCCGCGGGTAAATGAGTTGAAATTGATTTCTTTAAAATGGGTAATAAATCGTCGATGGCTTTATGAGTAATATTATGTTTTATAGCCCACTCTGCTAGTGACTTTAATAAATTGGGACTATCGGTGGTCTGAGAATTTTCAAATCTGGCGAAATTTTCAATTTCTTCCACATTCTCAACGAATCCTACATCACTCTGAGTGATATTAACAGAAGGTTGAGAATTAATGCCAGGTGAAATGGCATTTGTAGTGGTACTCAGATCGGAAGATGTTGATTGAGAAACTGACTGCGAACAACTAGTGCCAGGTGGAAGTGAATGTGGGAAAGTAGCATCTGATGATGTTGCGGCTTGGATTTTCTGAAGTAACCTATTTTGAGATCTCTTGGCACGCATATAGTACTTTTGTAATTTCATTTTTCCAGTCATTATTGCGGTAAAAAAGGAAATAGATAGAACTGACTGTATAGTTGGGAAGAGAATAGCGTAATGGAAGAAAATGGATATAAAACTTACGTGTAATAAAACCGGCCCTTGTATATCCTTGAATGTTAAAGAAACACAACACTTTGTAAAACTAAATAAATGTACGTCGTTGCGAAATGTCACCCTTCACCTTCGACGGTTTCAGCAGTGACTACCGTGTAGTCAGTAGCGTGCAGCGTGCCCACGGGCGATACCCTCACTCCACGACCAAACGTACCCCTTCCTAGCGCCTGTACCGCACCAATCGAGCATACACGTACCCCCATCCGTGTGCCGTACGCGTTGCCTGGCCGGCGCGGCGCTCTTTGGCGAGAATTCGTTTTCTCGACATCGAATAAAAATATATAAAAAAAAATTTATGTCGAACGATTTTGGTAAAACTGCACTAACAAATAAAAAACAATTCTTTTCTTGTCCTGCAATTCGATTCATTCATACAAACATACAAACAGACGTTCGAAGCTGAATAAAATTGAGGGCTCGGATGCAATAAGGGGACTAGCGCTCGAAAATGGGAAAAATAATTGTCCAAACGCTAAGAAATATTGGAAAATTAAATGTTGTTAAACTGTATTTTAAAAAATATAGTGTTGTAAAGCTCGTCACGACACAAATTTTTTCTAATTACAGTTTGTTTATCGAATCATTACTATTCGAGCAAAAAATTATAAATAATTTTTTTTTCATCATCCATAATCATTATTTCTTTAAACATAAATTGCGTTAACTCGAGTAAATATTAAGGGATCGTTATGAGACTTAAATTATATATCATTATATCTTCTACAATTATTTATTAATCAGTGTGAAAATTGGTGAAAATCTTCCTTGTATATTGAGGAAAAACTTTGTCGCTGCAAGTTATATGTACCTCAAAATCACCTCGATACTTTTTAACGGTGAACGTTGAAAAACATGGGTTATGTCCAGTATTTCTTTTTAATTAAATATTATTATATTTTTTAACACAAAGGTTTTGTGCATACATTTTACGACTTCGCTAGAGTTTACTGAAGTTATGTTTTAAGTCTCATAACGATCCCTTAATATTTACTCGAGTTATCGCATTTTATGTTTAAAGAAATAATGATTATGGATGATGAAAAAAAAATTATTTATAATTTTTTGCTCGAATAGTAATGATTCGATAAACAAACTGTAAATAGGAAAAATTTGTGTCGTGACGAGCTTTACAACACTATATTTTTTAAAATACAGTTTAACAACATTTAATTTTCCAATATTTCTTAGCGTTTGGACAATTATTTTTCCCATTTTCGAGCGCTAGTCCCCTTATTGCATCCGAGCCCTCAATTGTTTAAAAACTTTAAAAATGTTAATTTACAAAACATTTTCCCAGCTGGCTAATGTACGATGTTGGTTTTTTGGCTTCTGTATGCGCTAGGTATACATAAATGTAGAGTTAATTCCTTGAAATGCTACTTGGAAAATAATCTCCTTTCTAGGATGGATTCTTCAAAATTCACGTCACAATGAACAGGTATAGTGTTTTCGGTGAACTCCGTTTCAGGCAAACGAACCAGCCGCTCCGCTATTACGGTCGGTTTACCACTCACACCCCGGGTTACTGTAATGAGGTTTGAAAACAATATCGACTGGTCTCATACCCGTCGCAATGATGTCGCAGCTTTCTTCGCCGAAAAGAATATATATCCCTCTTTCAATGACACCTGATCTGCTTCCACTTCTGCAGCATATAGACAAGGAACCTGAAGTTTTGCAAGGTATAAAAGTTGGCCGCACCAAATGCGGTCAAATCATTAACAATGTTTTGTGCGTGCATGAAACGCAACACATCATCGACAATGTTCGCTATTGTTAGTTTTCTATTTACGAGGATGAAATGAGGTGGCTCTCATTGATGGTTAGATACATTGAGCCATCTCATTTGTCCATTAAAGCAGAACTGTTGCAACTCATCCATTTGTATGCCAGCGATTGTTCAGCGGAAATGATTTTCGATTGCTGAACGGGACATTCCACGCCAAATCGGACACTTTTTCGGATGTGGCTCAAAATTGAATATGTTGTAGTCTTTAGGGATGTATAAACATATGTCGAAGGATTTTTGAAAATTTTGAAAAATGTAGATTTTACAGCTGTTTGAAGGTAAGTGCTAACTTTTTTTCAATAAATTATAGCTATGGAAGTAGTAAACGGATGGAGTTGAAATTTATGGCGCTTGTAGAGAAGACATTGAAGTTTTAAGAAAAGATTATTTCAATTAAAAAAAAAAAAATTTGAACCATTTCTGTGCAATTATTATAAACAAATGCAGTTTTTCAACATCGGGCGCGATTTTAAAAATCTGGAAAAAAATCAGAATATAGTTCTATCCTTCCCCTTCATGGTCGAATTGTCAAAAATATGGACATTTTAATATTAGCCCTGTAAAAATTGCCGAAAGTCGACGCCGCGTGCGGGCGCACTGCCGCGGCAGGCGCGTCGTCACCGGTAGCCTCGACGACTCCAGCGGGCGAACGTGCGTTGCTATCTGCAACCAAGGCGACTATCAACCGACATTATTCCAAATGATCTCCGAATATTTGCAAGATTTAAAGCGATTAATAAATATTGGTAACTCACTCTTTGTCAATGGTACCTACTTATTGATGAAAACATTTCAGTTGCCATTACCTGTGTTACAGGGAAACTTATTGCATTTTACTGTTGAACGTGGGGAGAAAGGGTTAAAATGAGAACTTTCTGGAACCCTCTGATATTCAAATTTCCATATAACACTATATAATAATCAAAAACGCTTTCTCATTTTAACCCTTTTTTCACTCGTAATATTATAAGGAAATTTGAATATCAGAAGGTTCCAGAAAGTTCTATCTATAGAACGGTTTCTCATTTTAACCCCTTCTTCACTCGTTCAACAATAAAATGCAATAAGTTTCCCTGTAACACAGGTAGTGGCAACTGAAATGTTTTCATCAATAAGTACCATTGACAAAGAGTGAGTTACCAATATTTATTAATCGCTTTAAATCTTGCAAATATTCGGAGATCATTTGGAATAATGTCGGTTGATAGTCGCCTTGGTTGCAGATAGCAACGCACGTTCGCCCGCTGGAGTCGTCGAGGCTACCGGTGACGACGTGCCTGCCGCGGCAGTGCGCCCGCACGCGGCGTCGACTTTCGGCAATTTTTACAGGGCTAATATTAAAATGTCCATATTTTTGACAATTCGACCATGAAGGGGAAGGATAGAACTATATTCTGATTTTTTCCAGATTTTTAAAATCGCGCCCGATGTTGAAAAACTGCATTTGTTTATAATAATTGCACAGAAATGGTTCAAATTTTTTTTTTTTTAATCGAAATAATCTTTTCTTAAAACTTCAATGTCTTCTCTATAAGCGCCATAAATTTCAACTCCATCCGTTTACTACTTCCATAGCTATAATTTATTGAAAAAAAGTTAGCACTTACCTTCAAACAGCTGTAAAATCTACATTTTTCAAAATTTTCAAAAATCCTTCGACATATGTTTATACATCCCTAAAGACTACAACATATTCAATTTTGAGCCACATCCGAAATGTTATTCCAAAAAGTGTCCGATTTGGCGTGGAATGTCCCTACTTAGATGCAGTGAGTTAAGGGGTCATTCTGGTGGGTCATTCCACGCGAAGTCGGACATTTTTCGGAGTAACGTTTCGGATTTTGGCGCAACTTGGATATGTTGTAGTCTTTAGGGGTGTATAAACAAATATCAAAGGATTTTTCGAAATGTCAAAAATTGTGGATGTTGCAGCTCTTTGAAATATAGTGTATACTATTTTTCCAAAAATTATAACTCTGGAACTAATAAACTGATAAAAATGACCTTTTGGGTGCTTACAGCGGAGATATAAGAGTACCTAATAAAAATTATTTCACTTAATAAAAACTAATATTTGACCATTTATTTAGCAATTGTTCTTAACAAATGCAATTTTATAGGTGAAGGCACCTTTTTAAAAATTTGGAAAAAATATGAGGATAAAGCCCTGTTTTTCCCCTTTACGGACATGTTTCGAAAATCGTGGACTTTTTAAAATTGGCCAAATGAAAATTAATTGAATGTAACGCTGCGTCAAATCACACCGAGTCGACTGGTCGTTCGGGCCGTGCGGTACTCGCAACGGCCGAGCGGCTATACCTGCTACTTTTGTGTAGGGTATTAATGAGGACCACTGAAAGGTTTAATACCGTTAATAGTTAGTGGAAACTTACTCTCTGTCGATGGCACTTATTGTTTGAAACATTTAAGTTGCTATTGTTCAATGGAAACCACGACGAGGTGGTGAGTATTCTTCCATCGGGAGAGGATGGGATGTGATGGGATTATGTTAAAGGATAAATATTTTGTTGTATCTTTCAGCGTCTTTTGGAATAAATGACCGGTTATGTAATTACTTATTTGATAATTGCTATAACATTTGATATGTCACTGTATGAATAGACTTTAGACAAAGACCGCTAGAAGAACAAATAAGACGCCACAAAAATTGTTTGATTGGGCGACTGCCAACATTCAAAACATTCATTTTCAATTCAGCTCAATAAAACAATATCAAAAACATTCACGATTATTACTAGAGAGACGTGGACTTGCAAAAACAATTTCTGGAACGGGAACCTTTCATTAATTTATACAAACGGATACAGTGTCTCATTTAAAAGCTAAAGTCTATTCATACAGCGACAAATCAAAAGTTGTAGCAATTATCAAATAAGTAATTACATAACCGGTCATTTATTCCAAAAGACGCTGAAAGATACAACAAAATATTTATCCTTTAACATAATCCCATCACATCCCATCCTCTCCCGATGGAAGAATACTCACCACCTCGTCGTGGTTTCCATTGAACAATAGCAACTTAAATGTTTCAAACAATAAGTGCCATCGACAGAGAGTGAGTTTCCACTAACTATTAACGGTATTAAACCTTACAGTGGTCCTCATTAATACCCTACATAAAAGTAGCAGGTATAGCCGCTTGGCCGTTGCGAGTACCGCACGGCCCGAACGACCAGTCGACTCGGTGTGATTTGACGCAGCGTTACATTCAATTAATTTTCATTTGGCCAATTTTAAAAAGTCCACGATTTTCGAAACATGTCCGTAAAGGGGAAAAACAGGGCTTTATCCTCATATTTTTTCCAAATTTTTAAAAAGGTGCCTTCACCTATAAAATTGCATTTGTTAAGAACAATTGCTAAATAAATGGTCAAATATTCGTTTTTATTAAGTGAAATAATTTTTATTAGGTACTCTTATATCTCCACTGTAAGCACCCAAAAGGTCATTTTTATCAGTTTATTAGTTCCAGAGTTATAATTTTTGGGAAAATAGTATACATTATATTTCAAAGAGCTGCAACATCCACAATTTTTGACATTTCGAGAAATCCTTTGATATTTGTTTATATACCCCTAAAGACTACAACATATCCAAGTTGCGCCAAAATCCGAAATGTTACTCCGAAAAGTGTCCGACTTCGCGTGGAATGACCCAGCAAGGAGTGACCTCCGCAACACCAGAACCTGAAGGTAACTTTCAAAAGGAAGGTTTGCCGATTCGATCGAGGGTGCGGTCCGATTCACGCATTGAGCGCATGAAATTGGTGGCATCGTACGATTCCGTAGAATTTCTTTCACTTGCCACCACTCCACAACGACTTGTGTGATGCGGGGGGAGGCGGTGATACGTTTCCGCATGACCATGGATTAGTACATTCCTATTGTTTATAGTTTCCTTTTTATAGCGGTTGTGGCAACCGACCCGTGTGACAACCATCCCTAATAAAAAAATTCTGGTCTCCCCTACATATATGGCATTTCAATGGTTTGATGGGGCAAAATTTATTAGCCCAGCAGTTCGATTTTGACAGTGCGATTCAAGACAAATTCAATAACCTGTAACGTATGCACTTTATTTCAACTGGTTTTCGAGATATTGCGCTTGTCTGATATTGCCAAGTGTCTTGAAACTTTGCAGGCATGCGTAGTTTGGATGACAATACAATATTTAAAAAGAAAAAAATAACCCCTGTATGTGAGTAATTCTTTGTGAATCTTTTTGTGCAAAAACGGCGCGACAAATTAATTTAAGGTTTGGCAGGCTGCTGCATTGTATCTTGAACTATTGTTCTGAATTTTACTGTGACAGAGAAAAGGAAAACACGGCAGATACAGAGGGAGCGCTGAAAAAAAATTCTGGTTGTGTTGGCGTTGACGGAAAATACTGTAAGGGTTAACTAAAACACAAGAAGGAAAAAAAGATTGGTGAACCGTTTCTGTACAAACAAATACCTATGTTTCGGCCAAACAAGTCTATAGATACTTTTTAACCGCGAATGCTGCAAAACATAGATTCTGTCCTGTATATTTTATTATATTTTTTAACATAAGGGTTGGTGCATACACTTTACGGTTTCGCTAGAGTTTTCTGAAGTTTATTTTAAGTCTCATAACCATCCGTTAATATTTTGTAAGAAAAAGCTTGAAGTCGATGAAAATCAAGACCGGGATTGGTTGTACTATTATACATTTTGCACAAAATAAAACGATACCTCCAAACGTCCGCTCGTTTGAAAAACTCTGCAGGGACCACCCGGCTGCCGACGTCACGGGCCCAGTTGGTTTTCCATACCCCTCGACCCTTGAAAAAATTTATGACCGGCGAAGGCGTCATTGAACGGGGTCCTCGCCGTAGCCGCTGCACCGTAAACAGACCCACGATGCATTGACCAGCCTTCTCCGCTCAGCGCCGATTTGTCTTACAGTTTACTGAAGTTATCACAATTTCTGAGAAAGACTGACTTTAGAGTTTAGACGAAGAAAAATATATTGTTTATGATATTTATCTCGAATAGTAATGATTGGATCAGCAAACTATAAATGGAAATAAATGTGTCGTGACGAGCTTTACAACACTATATTTTTTAAAATCCACTTTAGCAACATTTAGTTTTCCAATCTTTCTTAGCGTTTCGACAATACTTTTTCACATTTTTCAGCGCTAGTCCCGTTATTGCACCCGACCGTTCATTAACCGACAAACATTTTCTTAAAATTGGTGTGAAACGCCAATCTTTTAACTACTTACCTTTACGCGCCTAGCGACAAAAACCCTCAATTACTACCTGAAGCGGCTAAACTACATATCTGCCCGCCAAACGTTCATCACCATGAACGTTGTAGCGAAAACACACCAATAAAGCATTGGGCTCACTGGTACGGATTAACCCTTGGGTTATTCCTGTCCATGACCCTTCCTACTTTCACTTTTCTACCCATTCACTATGGTCGCCTACTTCCTTACTCCGCCAAAACTTCCTCACAACATAGACACAGGCAATAAAGAAGGAAACCCAATAACGCAGAAGCCACACTCAACGTTTTTCCCCCAAATTTCTACTTCTCGACCTAATATTAACTGGAAAAAATGTATGAAACGTCAAAAAGTATTCTTATACAATTAGTAATTCAGTTCATATGTAAGTGCATGCTAGCGTTACGGAATGTAAGGATGAGGCCGAGGGCGGATGGCCTCCTCATTGTCCTGCTTTCGAAGATTTTATGGCAGGGACTTAGCTTGTGTGCGGTCCTGATGGGGGTCAATTCACCTTCCTCTCATTTGTACAATAAATTGTTTTCTTTGCATATCCGTATGCTACATTGTCTTGTTCCTTTTCGCGTCACCTTGTCCACGCGGATTTAGCTGCAGGTACAGGTAAAACGGCCCTTCGCCCCTACGGCGTAGGACCGGTGCGGACATATGCTACTACCAATAAAATAATAAAACGTTTCGTACCGACCGTAGTAAAGTATAACGACTGGCCACGTTTATTTCTCAAGGACCTCCGCTGAATTGTACGTGTATTGTATTTTTTTCGCCGAAGTATTAAACACAACCTTCCGTTGGAAAAAGAATTTCAATCAACGAGACGTGTATTTTCGTTCCAATTGCCACCGCGTGAAACGAGACAAATTCAATTCAATGAATTTTGCCGTACTGGCTACTTTTTCACGCAGATCGTTCGTTCACCCTTGGCGTGAGCTGTTTACGTTCGATATTAACTACGTCTTTGTCTCGTAATATTTCTGCCACTTCGTTTCTCCCAATACCCGAAACGCGCTTCTTTTAACGGGCTAACAATTTTACGATCCCAGGTTTATCTAACATGAGAGAGACCATGATTCTAGTGTTCATTAATAAAATATCTACAATGTAACATGCGGATTTGAGAAGAAAAAAATTATTGTACAAAAAAGAGCTAGGTGAATATCACTATTAATTTTTTACTCAACAGGACGAACTTAAGACATTTATTATATACGAATGGGTTATCGCTTGAAATAAAATGATATGCTACATTTTAAATAATACCATTAAGAATATGTGTACTAAGTTTCAAATTAATTGGACAAATAAATTTCGATTTGCTCGAAGTTAATTCGGCCCGCTCGCTTCTCTCCGAGCCGCCCGGTTCTTTCGGGTCGCTTGAAAAAGAATCAAGTACTTGGTTCTATCCGAGATGCTCGGTTCTTTCGGATACCTGGCTCGGCTTGGAAACCGCGCAACCAGATTGTTTCGGATTTCAAGCTACCCGAATATTCAAGTACTCGAACAGCTGTAACTACAAGTCTATATTTCTTACATCGCGATAGAAATGAGCATTTCGATCGTTCGTGCTACCTCATCCCTCTCCCCCGCACCTACCGCAATGGTCTTTTAATTGTTTTAAAATATGCAATAAATATTTAGTCGTACAATGAGAAACATTATGTTGCAAAGCCTACAGTGCTAGCAAAAAAGACAATTGGGGATTATTCGATTTACGAGTTTCTCCGTTTGTCGAGCAGCTTAAAGCACTAGAAAGGGTCGATTTTTACGACGAGGGGCGCGTCGAAAGCGTTCGTGTGCGCCTTATGCAGCGATTTCTACTTGCTGGAAAGTTCCTCGCAGCTCCAAGAGTAAAAATAAAATGGCAGAAAAATATGGACACCAATAGATTCATGGCGTTCTCCCGATTAAAATTATACTAAATGTCATGTAAACCGTGTGCACGAGAGAGTCCGGCCGTCGGTCAGCGTTCTTTTGATTTAATTCGATTCGAAAAACACGCGGACGGACACAGATAAGTGCGTTCGCATTTCTCTCGAGTCGAAGTAAAAGAACGTCTACCTGTGCCGTCGTTAACCGCCAACTCCCGGGACAATACGGTCATAAACCGCGACCCTGATGAAATTTTTGGGAACCAGATATGTCATTTTCCTCCTCTACTAGCCAATCCTTCTACGTTCGGCAGGCAATAAACCGTGCTTTGCTACAGTACTGACCATGACGTAAAATTAATCTTATTGTCCGCACGATGACCAAAAGAAGATGTTCTTATGTTAGATCAAAGAATGTTTTCCCGGCAATGGGGTGGGAAACGAAATAACTCTGAACAACTACCAGTAAGCCTCGCGGCGAGATGGAAACCACGAGAAGGTGGCACAATTTTCGTAAATAGTCAAGAAGCAAATAAGCAAATACATATAAACCTGATTAACACGAAAAGAGTGTCGTTGGCCAAGAGTGGGTTAGTAAAACTCTTCTGCAGGTATAAATGACATCATTTGAACGGGTACGAGACCAGTCGATACTGTTTTCAAACCTCATTACAGTAATCCGGGGTGCGAGTGGTAAGCCGACCGTAATAGCGGAGCGGGCGGCTCGCTTACCTGAAACGGAAATCACCGATTTGTATGTCACGTCCCGGGTGAGGTCTTTAGGGCTGTGGCATAAATGGGGTAATTTTGAGGGAACTCAGGCGCGAATACCAGATTCGTGGCACTGAGAGTAAATCGGGAAGGCAGGCACGAATGCCAGATTCGTACCACTGAACGACCAGGGAATGTTTAAATTGTTATGATCCTGAGGTGACACCCGTTAGAGCACTTTGTTTTGGTTTTGACTAATTGGATTTACTGAAAATATAGAAAGAGAAGTTAGAGAATAATTAATGAAAAAAGTAAAATATTCGCACCGGAATTTGGACCTCGGGCTTTTTGTTTGCCATCCAAGCTCTAGGACCTCGGTGAAATGAATTTTTGGCGGAGAGCGCCGGCCAGGCAGCACGGCACACGGACAGAAGGTAGGGTACGCTTGTAATGGTGCGGTACAAGCCGGAAGGAGATCGCATCTTTAGCAACAAATTAAGCTTCGAAAATGTTTTGTAAATTAACAGTTTTCAAGTCTTTAGTCGTCTGAGAATATAGGAAGAAAAAGTAGAGAATAAATAAAGAAAAAAAAGTAGAATATCCCGCACCGGGATTTGAACTAATGACTTTTTTCTTGCGACCGAAGCGCATCGATGTCGGGAAAACGAATTCTCGCCGGAGAGCGCCGGCCAGGCAGCGCGTACGGCACACGGATGGAGGGACGGGTATGCTTGTGTGGTGCGGTACAGGCGCTGCGGGGGGGGGGGGGGGGGTACGCTTGGCCGTTGAGTGGTGGTAGGGTCCGTGGGCGATAACCCACGGTTCTGGCATCACTTGGCTATAGGGTAAAAAATGACTCAATTACTGACACCTAACCAATTACTGTCATCTTAAGCTATTTTACTTCAAATAACGAATAAATAAACTATAGTATACATTCTGTAGTATAGATTATAGGTTGAATTAAATATTTCTTTTTGTGTATGACTTTACAATGTTTATTTATTCGTTATTTTAAGTAAAATAGCTTAAGGTGACAGTATTTGGGTATTTTACCCTAAACTTTACCCTTTACAAGTCCGATTAGTTAGAGAGCAGATTACATTAGGACCAAGCGACGCTGAAAACGCGCAGAACGGAAACAAAAAACTAACCGTATCCACGCGCGAAAAATACTTACCTGTGGGTGTCTGGTTGCCAGATGTGTAGCTTGGCTATAGCCTGACTCACCCAGTAGCTCGGGGGAAAAACCCGAGAGTATGCCGAAAATCATAAAGTCCTTTTACCTGAGAACGGAGGCACGATAACGACGAAAGTCGAAATCCCTGAAAAACGGCACGGTGTCGACTGCCCCTTATCGATATATCTGGTAGACAAATGTTTCCCAACGAACGCTTCGAGAACAAGCGATTGCCTAGTCGTAAAGAAACGAAGAAATTTCACTTCAAAAATACCAAATTTCCAGCTGTAAATCGCCATTACCGCCAGGGCTGTTCAGCTTACACACCCCCTTTCGAAGCCAGATACAGCGTAAGTCCCACCGTAAAACCCTCGAACGTAGAACAGCATGGGCCCATCCGCCCTTGACTATACTTATACCTATTAAAAATCACATTGACTGGAACAGTTTGTACATACTACTAATATGCAGAGTTGTACAGAATTGCAATTGAATTACTGCATGAATTATAATTACAAAATAATTCAATTACATCGTACACGATTACATTGTAATTCGTAATTCAGATCTCGCATTCAATTAAAATACATCGTAACTCGTAATTGCATAGTACAATGTAATTGAATTATAATTACGAATTAAGAGGTAACCAAATTGAGAGCTAATAAGAGGTGGGAAAGAAATATGTTTCGAATAGAAAAAAATTACTGTGAGTGCAGAATATGGTATTATTCATAAATTTATAATATATAAGGAGAAATAAACTCTTTTGTTAAATTTTTTCCACTTTTTTCTCGCTTCTTCAGAGTTTTGAGGTGTAATTTAATTACATTGTATTTCAATTACATTGTAATTCAATCACACGCACAAGTACAGTAATTAGGAATTTAATTAATTGAAAAGTTTGAATTGTGCATATGCACAAAACCCTTATGTTAGAAAAAGTAATAATATTTAAATAAAAAGGAATACTGGACTAAATCTGCTATGTAGCGCATTAGACGCGGCTGTCGACTGTTGGTGGCGCGCGAGATTTATATATATCGACATATTTTCTACAATTCTTTATTAATCAGTGTGAAAATTGGTGAAAATCTTCTTTGTGTATGAAGGAAAAACTTTGTCGCTGCAAGTGATATGTACCTCAAAATTGCCTCGATACTTTTTGACGGCGAACGTTGAGAAACATGTGTTATGTCCAGCATTCCTTTTTAATTAAATATTATTACTTTTTTTAACATAAGGGTTTTGTGCATACATTTTACGGCTTCGCTAGAGTTTTCTGAAGTTATGTTTTATGTCTCATAACGATCCCTTAATATTTACTCAAGTTATCGCAATTTATTTTTAAAGAAATAATGATTTTGGACGATGAAAAATTCCTTGTTTATTATTTTTCAACTCGAATAGTAATGATTCGATAAACAAACTGTAAATAGGAAAATGTGTGTCCCCATACAGCACACTCTAGTTATAGCAAAGTTGCAGGATTGTTACAGCGCAAGATGGCAATGTTTCACACAACGTTGCCGCAAGGGTGCAGCAATAATTATATGTCCGCCTCCTGCAACGTTTCGGGCAGTAGGAGCAAAATTATAAAATAATAATGGTATTATACAATATATATATATATTGAATTAGTGCGGAGGAATATCATAGAAGTATAAAGGCACGTTTTTTCCCGTAGAAAATTCTTTTCCCCTAAAGGGATATTCATTCGCGAACCGGCGCGACCTGTAGCGTCGCAGGCGAACACTTTACCACCGCAGCTACAACCGCTAATTGATAAAGCTGCTAACGTATTCGAACTTATACTCTTACCGTGCAAAACTTTAAACTCAAATTATTCAAAAACGAAGGCTCATTTTGACAAACTCCATTAGGGTTTTGTAACATTACACTAGCGGGCAAAGAAGTTACCACTTTTTCGATTTGTTCTATTTTTTTATTTTTTAGCACACATTTGGGACTGTGGTATGTTTAATATGCATATTCTGGTGGAGAATATAAACCTGTATAAAACCCACTTAAAGTTGAATTTATATAACTGACAAACAAAAGTGTTATATGACATTGAACGGGGTAACAAATTTTTAGGGACAAAGAAGTTACCACGTTTAGTAACTTTTTAGGTTATCCTAAAAGCAAAAGGCAAAACATTTAAACTTAAAATATCTCCGTTGTTTTTAATGATACGATAAAATGTCTCGGGAAAAAAATGATTGCTAGACAAAAGGGACAGCATATTATACATGGTTTAATTTGTATTTCTATTGGCTATAACGTTACAGTAATGAAAATACGTCATCCCGTTAAAAAAATCATCAATGATATTGAAATCTCGGGAAATATAACCTTGAGAGAAAAATCGTCTCCGTCAGAATAATTGTCTCTCTGAAGCAAACATTTTTTCCTCGGACATTTTCTCGTATCATTAAAAAAAACGAAAATATTTTAGGTTTAAATGGTAGTTGCAGCAACGTTGCGACAGCATTGCAGGAACGTTGCCGTGCAATATTGCAACGCAACATTGATGCAACTATACAACAATAATTCTATGTCCGCCCCGTGCAATGTTGCACGGCAACGTCGCAGCAACGTTACATCGACATTGCGCTGCAACCATGCAACGCTGCAAGGTTACTGTATGGATCGTGACGAGCTTTACAACAACAATTTTTTTTAAATTCAGTTAATAACATTTAATTTTCCAATCTTTCTTAGCGTTTGGACAATAATTGTTCTCATTTTCCAGCGCTAGGCCCCTTATTGCGTCCGCCCTTCAATTAACAATTACTTCCGCGATATAGTCCACGGTGTCTTTGAACGCTAAACGCGGTGGACAGTTTAAACTTTTGCCCACAAAAAAAAAAACGGGGTTTCAGCCCACTGTGCGCCACACACGAAAACGCCTAGACCTGACCTTTGATTTTTCCATTATTAGCGGGCACGCGCCGCCGACGACCCTCACGATTTCCTGTCTCTGCTTTTTGCCCCCCCGCGACTCTGGTCGTTGCCAACACATGCAACGCAGATTTGCAGAAAAGACGGTCGGTTACTGCGAGGTGAAAGTTTCAAGACTCAACCCCCCTGAAATACGAACTCTTCTTAATTTCACGTGAACAACGTCATATCCGATTTTGAGCAGAATCTCAGACATCGAGTTAAAAAAGTGATCAATTTGACGCGGCATTAAGCACTCTAAAGGCCGCCATACACGCTCCCTCTTGCCCGTTCGATTTACGGACTTGCATGAAGTCAAAAGTTTTAATGCAACACGGAGCCCGTGTGTCAATTGTCTGCCATGAACGCAATCACCGCGAGGTTGATTTTTCTGTGTTCAGATTTGCCGCAAATCAAAATTCATTGAGAACGCCTTTTCGCTATAGCAACTAACGGGATGTGTGGGCCACCGGCAGACAGATTTAAAATTATTGACACGTGTAATTTGCTGAGAGGATTTATCGAATCGTACAAAGAAGATCAATGCATTTGGAAAATTAAATCTAAAGATTACTTGGACAAAAATAAAAAAAAGCTGGTTATAATATCTTAATAAATAAATTAAAGGAATTAGATCAGGATACGAATAAAGATGCAGTAGTAATTCTGCTCTTTTCAGTAGCGGCACTGTCTTCTTTGACCACTACTGTACTCGAGATCGTTGATTCTTTTTATTAGCGTTTTTTTCCGGGTTTAAACGGCCGTTTTTTCAGCCGATTTCGTGATCTCTTTTCTAGGCGACGAAAAAAGATACGACATTGATGGCTCGTATACCTATACTTTTATTCATCTTTTGGCTGTTTAAAATCATGAAGGATGATTTAAAATCTTTACAACTTTCAGAATTATAAGCGTTGTTAACCGTACACATCCTTGTTGTCTGGTCCCAAGGCTAGCGGTTTTTCTCCATTGGGCAGAAAAAAAGAGAGCCAAACGTTTCTTTAATCCTTACGTGTGTCACTATCGCTCTTACCACGACCAGAAATTTGAAAAAAAATCTACAAAATCGGTAGTCGGTTAAAGATAAAATACTTTTTCTCCTGCAGTTTTTGTAACTTTTAGGTGCCCAGAAAAATCGATGTTTAGATTTTGGTAGTGACGATAGCGACACTCATAAGAATTAAAAAAAAATTTGGTTCAATTTTTTCTGCTTCTTCTGCTTTAAGCGGGTACTCCACTGCGAACGGTCGAAAAATCAAACAATTTTTAAAGATTTTTTTCTCAGTAAATACAACATATAATGAAATAATTTTTTTTTATATTTATTAAGCTACTCTTATATTATACCAAAAAATTGAAAAGAATATTTTCAATGTGTGTTACTTGTTTTTTTACAGCGTCAATATGGCACTTGAACAAAAACAGTGTGTTCGCGGTGCAGGTGATTTCCCGGCTTGGGCTTATCCGAAACAAAAAATTCGAAAGGATTCTTAATCTGTATGAGTGTCGCTATCGTCCGTACCTCAATTAACAATTTTTATTGAATAATAACCGAGATTTTTCTCGGGGAACATTTGAGAAACACCATTTTGGGGAACTTTTTTTTCCTTCAAACAGGCGCCATTTTGTTATTTTTCAATAAAAATTATTAATTGAGGTACGGACGATAGCGACACTCATACAGATTAAGAATCTTTTCGAATTTTTTGTTTCGGATAAGCCCAAGTCGGGAAATCACCTGCACCACGAACACACTGTTTTTGTTTAAGTGTCATATTGACGCTGTAAAAAAGCAAGTAACACACATTGAAAATATTCTTTTTAATTTTTTTGGTATAATGTAAGAGTAGCTTAATAAATATCAAAAAAAATTATTTCATTATATGTTGTATTTACTGAGAAAAAATCTTTAATAATTTTTTGATTTTTCGACCGTTCACAGTGGAGTACCCCCTTAAAGAGCTTTTCTGGCAAGTCCTCAGAGGTACATCAGTCGGCAGGATGAGGGTAGTGCCGCGTGGTGGGAGGTGTGGAGGATTCCTTGTAGCCTACAGGTAGTAAGGACACTGCGGCAGTCAGCGCAAAACCAGCCACGGGGACGCACGATAGCTACATTTCACAATTAATAATTTTTATACATACATTTTTCTTTTATTTAATTAGTCTGTAGTTTATTCGTAGTTTAACTTTCTAATACATACTTAGTTCTAGTATTTTTATATTTTTTTTTTATATTATTGATATTCCATTTTTATAGTATTTTTATCGCGTGGTTTTTTTATTATTATTGTGTAGTTTTCTTGTTCTTATTGTGTGCTTTTTCCATTATTATTGCGTAGTTTTCTTATTCTTATTGTGTGCTTTTTTATTATTGTGTGTTTTTTTGTATTCTTATTGTGTGTTTTTTTGTATTCTTATTGTGTTTTTTTATTATTGTTTTTTTTTTACTATTAGATTAGTGTGTGTAATAAAAGTTAGTAATAGTGAATTTCGGCGTGTGCTTTGCAAGGCGGATTCATATTCTCCAGGTAAGTTCTATATCTCCAAATATCTCTAAATCTATTATATATTTCTGACGCAAGTGTCGCCTTTCATTTTTTCTACATTACAATCAGTTTATTTCTATTTTCTTCATTCAATGTATAGTGCGCGTCACTATTTTTCGCCGAACTGCAAAAAAGAAAGCGAAAAGTTAAAAGAGATTCGTGTAAAGTAAATAGTGTATAATCTGATACATAGATAGCATTGTTGTAAATTATCAGTTATTATTTAGAAGAAGATGGCGTATTGTTTCAAATTTCAGAATGAGTAAACAAGTGCCAATTCAAAGCGACATATTTTCTTGCCGATAATTTCCTATTCAATAGCCATCTGGTCTCGTATCATTCAATAGCCGTCTCCTACAGATTTTTGTGGGCTGAAAACGAATTCGCAAACCGTTTGTCGCGATCACCTTCCGTTTTTGAGAAATCAGATTTTGAAAAAAAAAAAAAATACAAATTTTCAACTTTGTACATCTTTTGTTTCGAAACAGTAATAGTTATTCGGTTGCACGTTGCGTCAAATTATTCTACGAACACTCCCGAATACAATTATATAAATTATTATGGCATTATGAACAGTGAGGGCTTGGATGCAATAAGGGGACTAGCGCTCGAAAATGCGAAAAAGTGTTGTCCAATCGCTAAGAAAAATTGGAAAATTAAATGTTTTTAAACTATATTTTAAAACATATAGTCTTGTAAAGCTCGTCACGGCACACATTTTTCTATTTACGGTTTTTTTTATCGAATCATTAGTATTCGAGATAAAAATTATAAACAAAAAAAATTCCTTCGACCAAAATCATTATTTCGTTAAACATATATTGCGATAACTTGAGTAAATATTGACGGATCGTTATAAGACTCGAAACATAAAACTCAGAAAACTCTAGCGAAGCCGTAAAATGTATGCACAAAACCCTTATGTTAAAAAATGTAATAATTTTTAATTAAAAAGTAACACTGGACATAACCCATTGTTTTCAACGTTCGCCGTTAAAAAGTATCGAGGCAATTTCAAGGTACATATAACTTGCAGCGACAAAGTTTTTTCTTAATATACAAGGAAGTTATTCACCAATTTTCACACTGATTAATAAATAATTGTACAAGATATGACGATATATATAAATCTCGTGCGCAACCATCAGTCAACCGCCACGTAGGTATAATGCACTATTTAGCAGTTTTAGCACTCGCGTTGACAGTTGGCACCGGGCGAGAATTATATATATCGTCATATCTTGTACAATTATTTATTAATCAGTGTGAAAATTGGTGAATAACTTCCTTGTATATTAAGGAAAAACTTTGTCGCTGCAAGTTATATGTACCTTGAAATTGCCTCGATACTTTTTAACGGCGAACGTTGAAAAACATGGGTTATGTCCAGTGTTACTTTTTAATTAAAAATTATTACATTTTTTAACATAAGGGTTTTGTGCATACATTTTACGGCTTCGCTAGAGTTTTCTGAGTTTTATGTTTCGAGTCTCATAACGATCCGTCAATATTTACTCAAGTTATCGCAATATATGTTTAACGAAATAATGATTTTGGTCGAAGGAATTTTTTTTGTTTATAATTTTTATCTCGAATACTAATGTTTCGTTAAAAGAACTGTAAATAGAAAAAATGTGTGTCGTGACGAGCGTTATAACATTATATTTTTGAAAATACAGTTTAACAACATTTAACTTTCCAATATTTCTTAGCGTTTGGACAATACTTTTTCGCATTTTCGAGCGCTAGTCCCCTTATTGCATCCGAGCCCTCAATTAAATATATTTAAACAACGATCAAAGGGAAAAGAGCACCCGTAATGCCGAAATTTTTCAGAAATCTTTCAATATATTTAAAAAGCTAAGAGTCTAGGAGAAAATCCGACTACTTCATATGATGCAGCAGACATTTTTGTCACGTTTTGTTTTCATCACAGAAACGAAATAGTTTAGCAAAACGTGCAGTGCCGACTATTACGCTGTGCGGCAATGGGTACGCTCGCCGCCGTCGAGTACCAGTGCCTATTTCGTTTCTATATCGAAAACAAAACGTGACATACGATTGCTGTTGATGTTTTCCCGAGGAAAAATGTCTGCTGTATCGCATGGAGTAGTCAGATTTTCTCCTAGTCTCTTAGTTTTTTAAATATATTGAAAGATTTCTGAAAAATTTGTGCATTTCGGCTGCCCTTTTCCCTTTGATCGTTGTTTAAACACATTTAATTGTTCATACCCACACAGCACAACGTTGTGCTGTGTGGGTATAATGCCATAATAATTTATATCGTTGTATTCGGGAGTGTTCATAGAATAATTTGACGCAACGTGCAACCGAATAACTATTACTGTTTCGAAACAAAAGATGTTCAAAGTTGAAAATTTGCATTTTTTTTTCAAAATCTGATTTCTCAAAAACGGAAGGTGATCGCGACAAACGGTTTGCGAATTCGTTTTCAGCCCACAAAAATCTATAAGAAACGGCTATTGAATGATACCAGACCAAATGGCTATTGAATAGGGAATTATCGACAAAAAAATATGTCGCTTTGAGTAGTCCTAATTCAGCTTCTTCAATAAATTATGTACCCCACATTTTAAGAAGATCAGTTTACAGCACTTTACATGCCAGAACCCAGAACCCTTTTAAAAACAGCCAGAAACGTAGAATTAAACTCTACTTTTTAATGTCTCAGAAATAGCATATAAATGTGTGAACTTAGAATATGCTCATTCAATGGTTGTACTGTCTGTAGAATGTCTTTATGATAATAATATTAATTTTGATTTTTTCTGGTCTCAATTTCGTTATACCTTTCAAGCTAAGAATACACGCTACCAAATTTCTAAACATGTTTTGTTTCCCGAATACTTGTGTATACAGGATTAGAAATGGCGGGACATACCGGTTGGCTCGTCATCGAGTTCAACAATGACGAATCGGTGTCCGAAATCCCCACGGATTGGGTGGTAGGTGGAAAAATCTGCTACTGGCCTCCGTACAAACCCAGCCGTACGGCGCTGGCAATTAGGAATTGCGAGGTGCGGGATGAATCCTGGGAGAAGCTCCCCGTAACGGTTTTTCCCGGTGGAATCTATTGTAGGGGAGACCGGGGCAGATTGTAACACGGGGTAAATTGTAACATAAGTAAAATCTTCTGAACGACAAATCTGACAACCCACAGCATCCGAGAGCTACTTGACGATATTAGCACCTTCAGTTTGAGTAAAACAAATGAGCGTTGTTTATCCATTTTGTGGTTATAGTCTAGAATTTTAGTATTTAGGTTACGTAAGTAAATTTTGTCCTAGCACTTTGATTTCAATTAACCGTTATTAGAAACCGCTTGAATTTTTGCTTCTTTGTCGCAAACGAAGCAGTAGACATTGGTTTATCATAATCTATACGCATTTCAGTAATTTGATGTTTAGTTTCTCGTTTGCTGAGATAAAAGGCAAAAATTCGACCTCGGGGTGAATTGTAACAAACTGCTTGGGGCAAAATGTAACATGTTACAACTTACCCCGCTCTAAATGGTGATAAGGCAAATATGATATTTGCTGAAATATTAGTTACTTTTAGGATGAGAACATACAAGAAAAAAACAGAAAGGGGTTCTACTTCCAAGGAAGACATGGAAGAGGCATTAAACAGAGTTGTTCAAAATAAGGAATCAATACGCTCAGTAGCAAAAGCTTTAAATATATGTCATGTGACTCTCTCCAGGTATGTGAAGAAAATCAATGTTTCTGAGGCTTGTATCAAATTGGACAAAGTAGGCTACAATCGAAATCCGGTTTTTAATGATCAGCAATCAGCCAGCTTAGCTGAATATGTGAGGAATGCGTCCAAAATTTATTTTGGTTTGACTCCCAAGGAACTCCGTAAATTAGGTTATGAGTGTGCATTGCACTATGATATACAAATTCCTGATTCCTGGAAACGAAATAAGTGTGCTGGAGGAGATTGGCTGACAACTTTTCTTAAAAAACATACGGAGTTGTCTATTCGAACCCCAGAAGCTACAAGCTTACAAAGAGCAACGAATTTTAATAAAGCCAATGTTTCTCTCTTTTTTGATAAACTAGCTAGTGTCAGAGACAAACACGGTTTTGGTGCCGCTCAGATTTGGAATCTGGATGAGACAGGGGTAACAACTGTACAAAAAGTCAGTAAAGTTGTCGCCACAAAAGGAACGAAGCAGGTCGGTGGTATTACTTCAAGTGAAAGGGGGGTACTTGTCACTGTATGTGTTGCCGTAAATGCGATTGGAAATTCTATACCGCCCATATTTCTGTTTCCAAGAAAAAAATTTCATGACCATTTTATTAGAGATGCTCCTCCAGGGTCGATTGGTGCAGCCAATGGTTCTGGCTGGATGATGGCCGAAGAATTTTACACATTTATGCAACATTTTGTTGCGCACGTAAAGCCATCCCAAAACAGCCCAGTCCTTTTATTATTGGACAATCACGAGTCTCATTTAGCATTTAAAACAATTAATTATGCAAAAGAAAATGGGATAGTGATGTTGTCTTTTCCTCCCCATTGTTCTCACCGTCTACAGCCACTAGACAGAAGTGTTTATGGTCCGTTCAAAAAATATTTATCGTCTGCTCAAGATAGCTGGATGCGAAATAATCCTGGAAAATCAATGACAATTTATGATGTTCCGTCTTTGGTTCGAGATGCACTACCACTAGCAACTACGCCCACCAACATAATTAAAGGTTTTAAAGTTTCCGGCATAGAGCCTTTTAATCGCGAAATTTTTGACGACGCTGATTTCTTACCGGCTAGCGTGACTGATCAACCACCACCACCTCCGTCTTCCCATATAGTTGAAGTAGAACAACCTATTGCCACAACATCAAGTCATATACTAATCCAGGAATGTTCTGATGCATCCACATCTAATTTTCATCCTACTTCCCAAAATAAGGCTGTATTTTCTCCAGAATTAGTTCGACCACTCCCTAAAGCGCAACAACGGAAGACGACAACGAGACGAAAACGAAAGTGTGCTATTCTTACTGACACACCAGAAAAAGATGCTCTACAAGAGCAACAGAACCTTCGAGCATCGAAGAAGCAGAAAAAAAATGAGAAGGCAAAAGTAAAAAAAGCGAAGAGGAAGATTTTGATAGAATCTGATAATTCCTCAGAAGATGAATATTTCTGTTTGGTTTGCACTGAAGCATATAGCAACAGTAAACCTAACGAACGTTGGATTATGTGCAATCGATGTAAAATGTGGTCACATGAAAGCTGCACTGTGAGAAATATTCCTTATATCTGCCACAATTGCAATTCGGATAGTGAATAAGCACTAATTGTGCAACTCATGTATATAAAACGTTTATTAATGATATCCCTTTTCATTTATATATGTTAGAAATGTTTATGTGCGTTTACGTTTGGGTTTAAATAAATAAAACAGATGCGTTACAATTTACCCCACATGCTGTTACTTTTTACCCCGGACTGGGGCACATTGTAACAAAGGTTCAGGTTTGTTTAAGATGAAGCTAGATGTCTAAGTGTCCAAGATTTTGTCACGTACTTTCACGCAATTAGTTCACCACATATGTAAGTAGTAAATCACGAAATTTATTTCCTGATTGAGGAAAACACTTTCGAGAAAAACCCGTGCAAACTTTTTTTGTTACAATCTGCCCCGGTCTCCCCTACGTTGAAATCATTATTATATTTACTTATTAATTAATGTACTAATTAGTGTCTACTTATTATACCCATTAATTACCAATGTGTTCATCCAGACGATTATGCCACGGCAAGGGCGAAAGCCAGGAAAGCGGAAGAAACAAGCGACCTACAGTCGGACCTGGAGGGGGGCAAACGAAAAATTAAGCCCAAAAGATATTCGAGTAGTGAGGAGTCTGTGCTCGAATCGAGAGAAGACGAGCGAGTCATGCCCCCAACTCCACGAATGGAAGACCGTATGGAAACGGCGCTTCTACCCCCACCTCCGAAAATGAGGAAGTTGTCAATACGATCAGGTGTGTAAATATGCTATATAAAAATTACGATTACCCAATACAATCTTCTAATTCCCTTTGCGCTACTTTGTGCTCAATTTCATCATATTATTTCTGTTGACGTTATCTTCTGTCCCAGGCGTTTTGTGTCAAAAATCGTGTTGTTTCACAGATTCCCTTGTTAAAAATGCCTCTTCTTCCGTAATACTTTATGTACAAATTCCATCTTGCAGCGATGTGGTTGCCAGCATCTGCCCTTGTGAAACAGTAACAATACATTTTTCACATTTTCCTTGCGCTTTATTTGTAGTAATTGAGTTTTGGATGTGTCCACAATTCAGCTTCCTTACCTCGAGAATTATTATGTTCGCTTTCGTACTAAGTAGGCCGTTCCTTCGACGCAAACCCCACAGATTGTAGCTTTATGAATATGCCTGCAGAGCAAGGTCTAAAGATTTTGAACTGCCGTAAGTTTCACGGCCAATTACCTTGTCCTTAGAGGGGTTCTATATCGTAAACAGTTCCGACAACGCTTGGGGGTTATGTTTGCACGTCTTTGTACTTGAAACAGTACTTGTGTAACTCCTCATACTACTCTAATTCTTGGGTACCGAATTTAATGCAGTAGAAACTGTCCACACAAATCCGATGTCATCTTTGCACGTGCTAGCACTAGAAAATGTATAACAAGTCTGCCTTGGCAAATGTACTCGAAGACGCACTCACGCAACCAAATACGCACTACGTCACAAGTCATAACTCGTTCCTGTTTGTTCCCACTTGAGGTACCCCTGATTAAAGCACTGACGAAGGCGCGAAATATGAAATATATATGTTTATTAATGTTTGCAGTAGAACTCTTTAACAAAAATAATTTTGGTTTTCAGATGAAATAGTATCCCCTGCAGGGTCCAATGCGACCAAAAAAAGCGAGGGGAGTTTCCCCCATAAAAATAGTCAAGTTGGTAAGTCAATATATGTGTATAAAGATAAGTCTATTCTATGCGGAGATAGTTTTTTATTATGGAAAGTTACAGAGAAAAAATGTAAGATGTAATAAATAATTTTCAGAAAACATAGATGCAGGCCCCAGTGGCGGCGGCAGCAGCAGCAGCAGCAACAGCAGCAGCAGCAGCAACAGCAACAGCAACAGCAGCAGCAGCAGCAACGTCATTACCGATGAACTATTAAAAAAAATCATACAACAAAATGGAGAATTAATACACCAGAATAAGGAAATAATGCGGCAGAACAATATGATGAGAACCTTGTTAGTTGAGACATTGCAGCGTGTGAAAACGCTGGAAAATGAACCAGCAACAATTACAGTTGAAAATAGAACCCCGTTTCTTCTGAAATTCAATCATTTGAATTTCCCAATCGATGCAAATATAAAAATGGACGAATTAGAAGAGATTTTAAAAGACAAAAATAATTTCCAAGACGCTGTAAGTAAAATATCATCTTTGTTAATATTATAACAACACAGTGCTCGGTGAAATTAAAATGAGTTTACGTTATTCTCCAATCTAGTAGTTCGATGTATGTTCCTACATATGTCGTGCCTTATCAATTTATTGGTACTACTTTCATAAATATATGATGAAAAAATTGTGGAAATCGACATTTCCGACATTGAACGATACGTTGTAGAACACAATCTCTCTCTCTCTCTCTCTCTCTCTCTCTCTCTCTCTCTCTCTCTCTCTCACACAATAAGCCATTTTAATTTAGCCAAGCACATTTCATTCTAATTATGTTTTGTATGCATGAAATATGTATGTAAAGTTTTGAACTGTTTATAAAATTTATTTTCGTTATTTCTTTAATACAAAATTGTACTGAATTGGTTATAATGTTTGATACTTTCTTAATTACAGGTAAACGAACTTTCAAAGTTAGGAGGAAGTACCACTTACGATTACGTAAAAAGAGTTTTGTCGACAATTTTAACGAATGACGTTGCGCTGCTGTACAGCTGGCTGGGAAGGCAGACGAAGCAGCCATTTTATAAAACAAAATTATCGGAAGTCGTTAAATGTAATTATCACCCAAATTTCACCATAGTTAATACTGATTAATATAGAATTTGTAAGCAAATCCCTGACCCGTCGATCTAGACCGTCCTGAGTCGTACAAACGAATGCCTCTCGCCCTTTTGACGCTCCTCGAACTCTCGCCGATGACCGTGACGTCATCGGCCGTTTTCGAACATTCAAGCTACATTGTATCTGCCTCTTACGCGTTCTACTGGGCCTCGCCTTTGAAGACGGCGCGCGGTACCCAGTGTTGTACTCAATATTCCCGCATTGGACGTTATAACTTCCTTACAAATTCTATATATATATATATATGTAATGTCTTATTGAAATTCTATATATATATATACATATATATATGTAATGTCTTATTGAAATTCTTGTTTAAGGTGCTGCGGAACAAGGGAACATGGCTAAAAACAAGAAGGAGACCGAAATAGCCATGCAGAAATGGCTGAAGCGGGCCTGCGACAGAAAAGCAGCAGGGAGTCGCGACCGATAAAATTTGGTTTCCGTCGCGATCGCGGTCAGTGAGACCCACACAGCACAACGTCCCAGGAACGTCCCTGGGACGTTGTGCTGTGTGGGAAGGTCCCAGCCAGACAATTTACAGCAAATTTGCGTAACCCACACAGCACAACGTCCGGCAAAGTCCCTGCTTTGTCCTGATCAGTAACAGGACGTAAAGACGGTCTTTACGTCCTGATCAGTAACAGGACGTACCTGGGACGTTCCTGGGATAGTCTGTCGACGTCCCTGGGACGTTGTGCTGTGTGGGAAATTTATCGAATATCAAATCACGTAATGCAGCAATCTTATGCGCTTTGTGAGTGCTCACCTTGGCGTTAAATTTAGGACATGTAATGATTCAATTAGAACAGAAAATATTGTAGCAATCTTTATACACTCGATGAGGATATCCGATGAGTTCCCGCGTCAGATCGTCATCTATTTAACTTATATTTGTGCAAAATTTACCTACAGTTGTGTATTGGGATTATATTTGAATCATATTTGCAGCAATCAATGCAGCACACAATGATTGCAAATTGCCATCATCACTTTACATTATATTTACAACATATGTTTTAGTCATATTTAGTAAATTAACACGAGTCTAACGATATAGCAATATTGATCAAAACATGTAGTAAATGTATTGATTCATTGCATGATCAAGAATTTAACTTATGAAAGTCTGGCTGGGGTATGTATGCTGTTCCTGTCGCTTACATTGTTTGTCACTCTAGTGGCGGATTTGTTGAAAGCAGATTGTTGCAGTTATTTGTTACTCTGACACTGTCGGTCCCAAATTGCGCTGATCTACCGAGACATTGTATATTCACAATAATTTATTTATATTAACTACTTCTATTAAAATAATACATAACTACACGCGTATAACTTTATCAATTTTGGTCGGATTAACTTGACACTTTCAGGGGAATATTTTTAAGATGTTGTGCCTCTAGAAAATATAAAAACCGAAAAATCATTGTTCATTGTGTGTGTGTGATGGTATGTAATGCCAAAGCGGGCGACACCGGGTTTTCCGTTCCTTCTTCTCGTGTCGGATCTTGTCGTAAACGGTTGTATGAAAGTGTGCTCGCGATTCAAGTATTATAAGAAGATTATAATTGTTCGATATTACGTTATACAATAATAGTGTGTTACTTTCTTTATTCTATTAAGTGCTCACGCTTGTTATACAAATAAGAATAAATTTAATGTTGATTGTAATAACCAATCCTAGTATAATTTTTGAACACAGATGGTTCACAATGGAACACAATGGCTACATTGTAGGCATAGTACTGCAGGCTACATCACTGCCACCGTCCGCTTGGAGAGAGAATAGTGGCACGCGACCGCCGCATCGTCCGCGTAGAGAAATTGTTAAATTCGGCGCCATCGTTGAAACGTTAAGTGTCTTTATATGTATATTCTGTATATTCTGTACATTTTGTATACTTTGCATACGTACATGTGTATCACCTAGCTATACTTCTTATGTAAGTGCAGTCTGTATTCATTGCGTGCATAAAGTCATATTGTTATAGAAATATATACATATATATATATATATATAACACACACACATATATATATAATAAAATATGCCTCCGTATAACAAACTAGCCTACACGTTACCCGGTTTCACCCGGGAATTATTTACGATGTTTCCAAAATAACAAAGCCTAAAAAAATAAATAGCCTATAATCTAATCTAGGACGTACGTAATGTATATTCAAAATTTCATTGAAATCCGTTCAGCCGTTTAGGCGTGAAAGAAGGACAAACAAACAGACAACGAATGACTTTTATATATTAGTAAGAACAAGTAATGTAACACAAGTATTGTATAAGTATAGCTTTTAAATATTTGTAAACACACTGTGCATTATATATTTTATATCAAAGCATGGCATGTAATAGTAATAATGATAAAAAAAGAAATATATGTGTCCAACTGAGAACCTCCTTGTTTTATCAAGTATCTGTAAACAAATTTTAAATAAATAAATATAGTAAATGAAAATGAAATTTTATCCAGTCTGATTTCATTTTAATAACCCTTTGTTTCATTAAATTTAGATTAAAATTAATCAGTATCGATAACCATCTTACATACGCCCTAATGGCAATTTTTAAAGAGCTGCATTTGACCTAATTTATCTATAATTAAGACGCCTGTCAATCCTAATCCAGGCCCGTTCCAGGCGCCGTTAACACGCCTGTTCCAGGCGCCTTTAAAAAGCCTGTTCCAGGCGCCTTTTAGGCGCCCATTTCAGGCGCCTTTGAAACGCCTGGCAGTCCTAATTCAGGCGCTTTAAAGGCGCCTTTAAGGCGTCCCGTTTTGTAACATCAGGCGCTCCGAAGGCGCATATTGGACGCTGGTGAGGCGCTCGCGGCGCCTCTAAGGCGCCTCGAGCGCCTGGGACCATGCGCCTGAAAAGCGCCTTTAAGGCGCCTGTGTGCTGTGTGGGAGGTAAATAGAAATAAAATTTATATCCTACTTGTATGCAAATTATTTTAAAATTGAAGTTTAATGTAAATTATATCATCTTTGAAAAGTTTAGCAATCAATTTCATATCTACATTGCAATGAAGAAAATGTCACATGATCATTATTTCTTTTCTTTTCTTGCGCCATCTGGCCATGGGAGATTTATCCTTTCGTTTTATGTACATTTATTTTTTATTACTTCTTTTATTTCAAATAATAATTTCAATCTTTCATATATGCGTTCGATATATTTCCCTTTATTATCGTTCAAATTTACCGCTAAAAAGTGAGATTCTTATGTCTATGGCTGTATTCCAATTCACGCATACTGCGCATAGACTGCATAGGATATGTCACGTACCCTATGCACTTCATGCGCATTATGCTGCATTATGCGTGAATCGGAACACAGCCTATATAAAATGGCGGTTGGGGTCTTCAATTTGGAACACGATTTTAACACGCGAGACTTACCGTTTTTTTATATAGTTAATATAGAGATTAGTGTCTACTTCTGTTGTTTCCATGCCGTGAAACAACTGTGCATATTTTTCTTTTTGATTTCATTATATAAATGAATTATTATAGACTGCCTCTTATTTATTTAGTTACTTAGTTATATATTTCGTTGTAACTAAAAAGTACTCCCCGTTAAATAAAAGTAAAATAAAATACGTCTTCGTTAATAAAATTATATCAATAAAAAAAATATATTAATTTTCATTCGATACAAGTAAATATCAATACTTTTGCTTCGATACTGAGTAGATACTGATACTTTTTTTCGATACAAGTAATGAGTAAAAGTATCGATACCTTGATGGTATCGGTTCATCCCTATGCACGGGATACAAGCTTGTCGCTATCCCCACCACTTTTGTCTCACTCTTGTCCGGCGAAGGCCAGAGCGAGATAGAACGCATTGCGTGCGCAACGGGCACGAGCGCTATGACTGCTCGACGCATGCGCGCGACCATCGCGCACGCCGGTCGCGCACGCAAAGCGTGCCATCTCGCTCCCCCCTTCGGCCAGAAAGAAGCGAGAAACGAACACTCGGAATTACGACTCTGCACGGAATATATGCTCACCGCCGGTCCCGACCAGCGAGCAAATACGGAGACAATACTGTAACTTTTTTATTCGACGAGATTCATTCGACGGCTTCGCATGATTCTTTTATTCGATGGGAATTCATTTTAAGCTTTGAAATGATTTTCTCCGTTTCAGGCGTGTTTTATTTCAAAAGTTATTCGAAGTTAAATAACTTTGGGCGAGCCTCGAGAGCCTTTGATCGAAGCCGCCAGCTTCTCGAGCCGAGCGACATTGTATCGTTCATCCGTATTCGCTGCAGCGCGGAGTTGCTCGGCGATGTGTCATCGATTATACAGAAACGGAATTTCTTTATTTTTCGTCGTATCAATATGAAAGTGACACCAATGGATTCCTTGCATTCTCCCGATTAAATTGGCCAAAAAATTATTTAAATCGGACTACTTCACTAGTTTACAAAATTAAATAAATTTCATGTACATTTGATGAAAGGTGATTTTCCTTGTGGATTTTCTCCCGCTGAATTCGAAAATCAAGGTTAAAATTTTTTTTATGGAACAGTTTTTAAGATATTGTGATTTTTTCAATTTTTATACATCTTTTCACTTTAAAAACCATATCTGGAGCTAGATGTGCCCGATTTGGTCGTTCTTGGTACCAAATGAAAGGCATTGAAATGATGAACAAATATGTATAATGGGATCTTTAATTGGTTAAGCGGTTCAAAAGATATTGATGAAAATAGTCCACATTTTAAAAAAATTAAATTTTTGAGCTTATTCTGTGGCCACGGAAAAATAGAAACCGATAAAAAACGCCCGGTTTCTCTTCATATGCGTAAACCTGATACTTTTACGCAAAAAATAACACAAGCGATTGAAATTCGAGATGCTCATATTTACCCAGGAGCTCGAGAGTATCTAGATCTCGCCCGATCCTCCCCGAATTTTTCCGACTCGTTCCGAAGCTCGGGTTCTCGACCCTCGAAACGAGAGACGATCGGTGATCGGAATCTTTACAGGAATCTTTACTACACATCTCTATAACTTTGAGTTTTTTTTTTCTTGGGAACAATAAAAGCCCTAGCTACGAGGTAATTATTACCGATTTGCTGGAGAAATTGTTGTATACCAACGTCATAAAATTCTATTTCTGTATATAAAGTATTAGTCAGTGCGTTAGTTTCCTAGATAACAATAGTAAGCATCCTAAGCAAAGTATTAGTCAACACGTTAGTTTTCCAGATAGCAATAGTAAGCATCCTGAAGTCTTTCTTGTATGACCTTATCCGTTCCTTATTACTCATCCTTGAACCTCGATCCCTATGCCTCATCCCTTAACGACCGTTAAACTCAGGACAACCCCCACTCTTCAGCTTACCGAAAACCGTACATATATATATTACACGCAATTCTTTCAGTCAGAGAGCTACAGAAGCATTTGAGCATAACAGTCCGAATAATCCGAACAGGAAAATCTAGTTCTGAAGTTAAAATCTATAATTTATCTTTAATCGCTTTAGTTCCGTTAATTGTATTAAGTTATTTAATAAAATAAAAAGTAATACGAAAATACGGAATACAACATAAAATTTGGCGACGAGGATGGGATGTCCAGCACTCAACACACAGTGAACATAAGTGGAATTAGCAACTCTACCCTGTGAATCGAGTGGCAACATTCAAATTGCTGAGAACGTGGACATCGAACAAGGCGAAATACAGAAGAGCAGCGTACTTGAAGGAAATTCTGCCATCAGGTTGGAAAATACTGGACCTAGCAACGCCAGCACCAATTGCAAAGGATAACGTCCACAGTAAGTACTGCTCAATAGATATTCTTCAGTCTAGACAATTCTTGTCCTTCTATATCTCTTAATCTTTCCTAAATCCTATACAATCATGCCTGATCAAGTGTCGACTACGTACGAAGTTTCATTCTTAATTAAATTAATTCCTGAAACATTTGACGGTGATCGATATAAAATTCGTAGCTTTGTAAAACAAGTTGACGGAGTATTCGAACTAGCTACTGAAAGTCAAAAACGTGCTTTATTACTTTACGTGAAAAGTCGTATTACTGGCAAAGCACGAGAACAAATTGACATACATTGCAATCTCACGACTTGGGAAGAAGTTTCTGAACTCCTTTTAAGTCTCTATCAAGATAAAAAAAACTCTTGATCAATTATTCGAGGAATTAAATTCAATCACTCAAAAACAAAATGAAAACATATCACAGTTCTTCCAAAGAATCGAAGATCTCTCGTCTCGAATTCTCGCAGCCGTTCATGTATCAGAACAAGACGAAAGTAATTTACCTGGAAGTATCGCAATGATAACTAAGATGACCCTTAATCGATTCATTCATCACACTCATCCTCAGATTTCACAAATGCTTCGATACAGAGAATTCCAAACGATTAATCAAGCCTTTACTGCCGCTTCAGCGGAAGAAAAAGCTCTTCGAATTCATTATGATAATTTCCAAAGTTGTACTTACTGCAGTAGAACAAATCATGCAAGTAAAGATTGTCGCTTTAAAAATTCAAGGTCAAATCCTTCAATACCTCAACATTCAAAGCCAATCCACTTTACGCAACAAAATCAAACGTTCAGACAAAATAATTTTCAAAGTTCTCATAAAAGTACGAATCAATCGCAAAATTCGAATCGATCCTATGATCCAAGGTCAAGTCAAAACTTGCGCCATCCAATAAATCAAATTCAATGTCATTATTGTAAAAATATGGGCCATTCTATCGATGATTGCATAAAAAGATTTGCTGCAAACGTTCGACGTAACAAAAATAATGGGAATAGATCGAATCCCCAGAACGCCCAGCACTCAAACGTTCATCTGAGCAATCAAAATCCTCAATTCTCAAAAAAAAACCTCTAATCCTCCTGTGCAAGAACCAGCGGGTAATGATACATCTAACGTTACGACAAATTTCAGCTCATTTGTATATCATAATGCCTATTTGAACAACAGCGAATTAATATTCGTTCTATTCGAATCTTCATCATCAAATTCCTCTGACGGAATTCTAAAGTTTCTAATTGATACGGGAGCATCTGTGTCATTAGTTAAAAGGTCGAGTCTCGGTAATTTTAAAATTATTAACTCTGAACCAATCATGCTCAACGGTATCAAAGCTGATGCACCGATTGCAACTCACGGAGAAACAGAACTTAAATTATCGATCCATAAATATTCTCTTTATTGCAAATTCCAAGTCCTTGATTCTAATACGGGTATTCCTTTTGATGGTCTTTTAGGACAGGACTTTTTTGATTCACAAAATTGCAAAATTGACTATCAAAGCTCGTCTATTTCAATTAAAGCGATTCCATTCTCAATTCCTTTCCAACGAAATACAAATCAACCATCAGACACGTCTTTAATGTCAATTGGACCTCGAACGGAAATGGTGGTTAAAATGCCGCTTTTAAATCCTTTCAATTTAAAAGAAGGATTAATCCTAAGCCAAGCACTGAATCAAAGAGAATCGTTAATTAGGGGAGAATGTGTAATGGCGGTCACTTAAGCAATAATTGTAATAAAACAAAGATGTAAGGTGCAATATACTTGAAAATGATTTTTTTGTAAACTTAAACTATCAACCTATACGTAGGATACGAAAATAATTAATTTTATATTGAATTATTCAATGAAATTACAAAAAACAAAAAATATGTGCTTTTCCGCCATCGTCTACACCTGCGGGTAATAGCAGTCACGCTCAATACAGTGTGCCTTCCAAGCTTTGGGTCAGAAATTTGTTTCTTTACCCTCGATTGCAGAGTTGAAAGGGGGATATTTAATAGTTTAGATACTTTTCGCATGGATTGTCCATCTTGAAAAAGCTTCACTGCGTTTTTAAGTACTTCAGCAGTCCACTTGGCTTTTGCAGTTCTTCTAGTGCGAATTCTTGCCATCTACAGAATAAAATTGTTCTAATGAAGAAAGTTTTGTTTATTTTACACTAGTGAATAATAATAATCACGTTACGGGCACTAACAGTCAAGTGACCATCATTGTCCGCATACGTGTTCATTGATAATATTGAAGATTAGAATGAAATTTAATATAAATATATTTAATTTAAATATGTAATCCTTTTCCTTGATAGAATATCTATATTTACGTAATTTTGAAATGTAAAATAAGCTTCAGAATTAGTACTTACCTCTTATGTTGTGTACACGAAATATTACATCGACGATGTTGAAAACACAAAAAGGCTAGTTTTCCTTGGTTGCTTAACAACGACGAAGACGAAATCGTTCAACAATATAGCGAATGATGTCGTGGAACGTAAGGAAAAGAAATTTTACATTTCGGACATACCGTTTTATAATAACAATACTGACCGCCATTGCCAACTGACCGCGATTGCCTCATTCTCCCCTATTCCCAGCACGTTAGTGAAAGTGATGAATAAAAATGAAGCTTTAATTACAGTTATTAACCGATCTCTGGAAAAAGAAACAATCGTTAAACCCAATCTACCAGTCTTACGTCCCTCTAACCAGAGTCATATCTTTTGTTCTTCTAAAGACGGGTTAGTAAATAAACATGAAAGACTTACGTTAATACATAAAAACATACGTACAGAACATTTAAATACTGAGGAGAAAAATTCAATAATAAAATTATGTCACGAATTCGAAGATATTTTCCATTTCCCCGGTGATACATTAACCGTGACTAATGCAATTACCAATAAAATTCGAACAATTGATAATATTCCTATTCATGTAAAATCCTATAGATATCCTGAGGTGCACAAAAATGAAGTATCGAAACAAATCGATAAAATGTTAGCGCAAGGAATCATAAAACCTTCAACGAGTCCCTGGTCAAGCCCACTCTGGGTTGTACCAAAAAAGAGTGATGCTTCTGGTGAGCAAAAGTGGCGTATTGTCATTGACTATAGGAAACTTAATGAAAAAACGATCGGAGATGCTTACCCACTCCCACATATAGAGGATATCCTAGATCAATTAGGTCACGCACATTATTTTACCACATTAGATCTAGCAAGTGGTTTCCACCAAATTCCCATGCATTCGGACGATGCCCAAAAAACTGCTTTCTCAACTCCAGAAGGTCATTTTGAATTTACACGAATGCCCTTCGGTCTAAAAAATGCACCTGCTGTATTTCAAAGAATGATGCATAACGTTTTAACTGGACTTAGTAACAAACAATGTTTTGTTTATTTGGATGACGTGGTAATTCACGGATCTAGCCTCTCTGACCATAATTTAAAGCTACGTAATGTTTTCAATAGATTTCGTGAACATAGTCTCAAGCTTCAACCAGATAAGTGTGAGTTTTTACGCGAATCTTGTCAATATCTTGGACATGTAATTTCTAAAGACGGAGTCCGACCGAATCCTAAGAAAATCGAGTGTATTCAAGGAATGAATCCTCCAAAAAATTTGAAGCAAATAAAGCAATTTCTCGGAATGGTTGGATACTATCGGAAATTTATTCCAAACTTTTCAATGATCGCGAAACCAATAACATTACTATTAAAAAATGACATGGAATTCATTTGGTCCGAGCAACAACAAAACGCGTTCGAGTCATTAAAATCAATTTTGATAAGTGAACCTCTGTTGCAGTATCCTGATTTCTCTCAAACCTTTGTCGTTACCTGTGATGCCTCCAATGTGGGTATTGGCGGGGTTCTCTCGCAATTAAAAGATAATAAGGATTTACCCATAGCTTATTACTCAAGAACATTAAACAGTGCTGAACAAAACTATTCCACGACTGAGAAGGAATTATTAGCTATCATAAATACGGTTGAACACTTCCGACCTTATCTCTATGGCAGAGAATTTACAATTTATACAGATCACAGACCCCTGCAATGGCTTTTTAATTGTAAAAATCCCTCTTCAAAACTTGTTCGATGGCGGTTACGTCTTAATGAATACAAGTATATAATAAAATATAAACCAGGAAGAGTAAATTCTAACGCAGACGGTTTATCGCGATTACATCCTGATCCAAAACAGCTCTCCAAATCTACGTTCCACGTACACAAATCCGCTAAAACATACCAGGATTTTACAAAATTCCATTACCAAAATTTAAGCGTAATCGAATTTTCCAAGGAGGACACCCTTCTTCCAAAATTAAAGGGCACAATTGTGTTATTGTGGTCCGAAGATTTGGATGAAGAAAATCAATATTCTGATTACGTGACTGAAAATTTTGACACAACTGACATAACATCAAGTCCTAACGGGTTATACAAATTGAAAAATGATAATCAAACTTTACTAATTCTATTTCCCAAAAATCTACATCATGATAAAATTGATTATCGTAATTTATTTCAAAGTTTTATGAACCTTCAAGATATAATAAAATCAAGAGATTTTACTTTGGTTCCACCTAAAAAGAAAAACGGTGTTAAACCTGAAATCTTTAATGAAATGATTAAATTCATTTTTCCTTCTAATAATATTAAATTTTTAGATACGAGGAAAATCGTTCCCAAAGATCGCGAAGAAATACGAATCATTCTCAATGAATGTCACGATAGTAAATTATCCGGACATTGTGGGTTTAATCGTACTTATTCTAGAGTCAAAGAAAGATATCACTGGTCTACAATGAAAAGTGACATTAGGAGTTACATTAAAACGTGTCATTCTTGTCAGATAAATAAAACTAATTTTAGACCTACTAAACAACCTATGGAGATTACGACTACTTCGGAAAAACCTTTTCAGAAGTTAGCCATTGACATAGTAGGACCTTTACCCGTGACTGAACAGGGTAACCGATTTATTATCACAGCTCAAGATGATCTGACAAAGTATTCGTTTGCATTTGCAGTTCCAAATCATGAAGCACAAACAATTGTTGAAAAATTACTTTTTATTTTCGTTTACTTTGGCATTCCTCAAACATTTCTGACCGATCAAGGTTCAGATTTTATGTCAAAACTTGTCAAGGAAGTAAGCAACCTCTTTAAGACAAGGCATATTTCAACGACACCATATCATCCCCAAACGAATGGAGCACTTGAGAGATCTCATCTTACCTTAAAGGATTATCTCAAGCATTACATAAATAAAAAACAAACGGACTGGGACACTTACATTACTTTTGCAATGTTTAGTTACAATACAGCTGTTCATAAATCAACTCGTTATACACCGTACGAACTTCTTTTCGGACAGAAGGCCTACTTGCCTTCTTCTATAACTCAGAATCCAGAGTTCCATTATACTTATGACGATTACATTCGTTCACTTAAATTTAAGCTTAATACGTCGTTCCAAATCGCACGTGAAAACCTTATTGTTTCAAAATTTCGCAGCAAAGAATATCACGATAAAAAAATTAATCCAATTATATTTAAAGTCAATGATTTGGTTACGATCGAAAACAAATATATTCCATCGGGACTATCTAAGAAACTTTCCAGCAATGCTAAGGGACCTTATAAAATCATTCGACTCTTTCCTAATCAAACTGCTGAAATTCAGATTAATCGTAAATTGGTTAAATATCATACTAATTTACTTAAACCCTACTTTCCAGATGAAACAGACAATTCTGATCCTTTTCCTACTCCTGCTTCTAACGAGTAGTGAATTTTTTACTCACCATCCCTTCAAAAAATCTGGCGGAATCTTTTATGTCAAACAGGGAACAGTAAAAATTGCGAACTCGAAATTTACACTCCTTTCATATATGAATAGAACCCATTTAAACAATGCATTCATGATCATTAACAAGTATTTCACAAAAACAAAAAATATCTGCAATTTAACATTACAAGATCCAACTCGAAAAGGTGATACTAGCTTTCATTGTGAGCGTACTATCCAGTTAATCGAATCAGAATTATTGGAAGTTAATACGAAACGTGAAATCCTCCAACAATTGACCGAGAAGTACGTTATTAGGAAGAAACGTGGTCTTTTAAATGGTATGTCATATCTATTAAAATGGGCTTTTGGTACTCCCGACGCCGATGATGCTCAATTTTATGAGGATAGTATTAAAACATTAGTAAATAATAGCAAGCAAACACAAACCTTGCTGAAGGCACAGGTTCAAGTGATTGCAAATACTATTAGAAACTTTAATAGTTCTCTTCATTCCCTTCAAAGTCAAGAGAAAGCAATGAATGAAAATATAGGAAAAATAAACTCCTTCATTGTTCAAACAAATTCTTTTATTTCACGATTAGAAATGGAATCCGTGGTGAACCAACAGATTACCACTTTAAACGTGCTAGTAGGGCAGATTAATCGTGAACTCTCAAAATATATTGAAGCTATCAATCTAGCTGAACATAACATTGTTTCACCGTTCGTTATTACTCCCAAAATGCTTTACGAAGAATTAAAAGATTATAAAAATGAACATGAACTAGTTATGAAACCAGATTTAGAAAATATACGTGATTTTTATAAATTTATTCAACTCCATGTAGTTATTACCAAAGATAATGTAATATTTGCATTACGAATTCCTTTAGTTGTTCGAACGAAATTTGATCTCTTCGAACTTATTCCTCTTCCAATCCAGCATAATGATACGAAATTCTTTTCTTACATTATTCCTCAAAGTCGGTATCTCCTCCTTTCCCAGACAAAATCCCGATTTACCTTTCTAAAAGAATTGTCTGATTGCAACGAATATCGAGATGAGGAGTACATCTGTTATAACTTGCATACCACGGCTTCAACAAATCAAGAAATTTGCGAGATTGAACTGTTATCTTCTCACATCAGTAAGATTCCTCTTTCCTGCACAACGAAGACGATTAAAGGAACCATAGAAACTTGGAATTATATTGCAAGAAATCAATGGATTTATGTCCTCCACGAGCCAACTACTTTAACCATCATGTGCGGAGGAAATCAAGATCACATGGAAGATATTGTTCTAAAAAAAAGCGGAATCATACATCTCCAACCTCACTGCAAAGGATATACCAATCTGTTTATGATCGACGCAACATTTGAAAGCAGTAGAAACGCAACTTATTATATTCCACACATGAATATTATAGATGATGATTGTTGCAACTTGTTGCCTCATCTAAAAACAATTGAGTCGACCGCTCTAAAGCCGATACATCTCACGAATATCGATCTTACAGACCTCAAATACGCTAGTAAGAAATTAAACGAGTTCGATGAGATTATTACCAAACAAATAAATCAACCATTCATCATCACGCACACCAAGTGGTACACGATCGCCCTTGGAATAATCACAGCCTTCTTTGTATTAATTATACTTTTAAAATGCTGCCAATGTTGTGGATGTTTTTACTGGTTACAACGTTTATGTTGTTCAACCACGAGAAGTTCAAGACATGGAGTGACCAATCCTCCATTAATTAAAAAATTCTTTGATTATGTCTTTAACTCATCATCAATGCCATCTTCGGTGAATGAATTAGTCACTTACCAACCAAGGCGGAATCCACCAATCATCAATGCTCCAATACCTGAGATTTCGGAAGACGAGGAAGCAAACCCCATTCCGACCCGACAAAGGACACGTAGAAGTACTACACCCCTCTAGGAAATAAGGAAATCAACGCGCCCATAGCAATGAATACTATGTATACTCATCCTAGAGTATTTTATACTTCACTCTTGTCTTTATTGTTATCATTTAGTCTACGAGTAAGAAAGAAACATATTGTATCTCTATGTAATAATTGGTAAACAGTTCATACTTAATTATTAACTTTCCGTTAAGCAATTTTATGGCGGAAGGTGTTGTACTATTTTACCTTTTGTTTTTGTAATTTTCAATATCTACGAAATGTAATTATTTTTCTTAATCATGGTATACGTAATTGTTAACTTTCCGTTGAACAATTTTATGGCGGAAGGTGTTGTATACCAACGTCATAAAATTCTATTTCTGTATATAAAGTATTAGTCAGTGCGTTAGTTTCCTAGATAACAATAGTAAGCATCCTAAGCAAAGTATTAGTCAACACGTTAGTTTTCCAGATAGCAATAGTAAGCATCCTGAAGTCTTTCTTGTATGACCTTATCCGTTCCTTATTACTCATCCTTGAACCTCGATCCCTATGCCTCATCCCTTAACGACCGTTAAACTCAGGACAACCCCCACTCTTCAGCTTACCGAAAACCGTACATATATATATTACACGCAATTCTTTCAGTCAGAGAGCCACAGAAGCATTTGAGCATAACAGTCCGAATAATCCGAACAGGAAAATCTAGTTCTGAAGTTAAAATCTATAATTTATCTTTAATCGCTTTAGTTCCGTTAATTGTATTAAGTTATTTAATAAAATAAAAAGTAATACGAAAATACGGAATACAACAAAATACAACAAGATGGGTATGGAATGCCATTATTTAATTTCATTCTTGTTCATTTTCTCTTGTATTCTTTTTACCATTTTATTTAATTCTAACAGGTGTAAATATGTCTCTGAAAATCCATTTTTTACACTCTCATTTGAATTTCTTTCCGGACAATCTTGGTCTCGTAAGTGACGAACACGGCGAGAGATTTCACCAACAAATTAAGACCATCGAGCGACGTTATCAAGGGTTTTGGGATGAAGCAATGTTGGCAGACTACATATGGTTCCTCGTGAGAGAAACGGATCCCAAAACCAACCGAAGACAGAGCAAGAGCCAAAACTATTTCTAAAATATTCTAAAGAATAAAGTTGGGTTCTTTCGTATGTTTTTTTTACAATCAAAATTGTGTTGTTTTATTCAAAACGAAATGTCAGTTTTCGCTGTAGCAGTGGCGTTAACGTGAGAACGAAAAAAAACGTTGCCGGCATGGCCACATGTCAAAATGTGGGATTTGGATTTATTCACTCAATCGCTAATAACTTTGTCATTTTTCGGTCGATTTACTTCTGGTTGGTGTTATTTTTTGCGTAAAAGTATCAGGTTTACGCATATGAAGAGAAACCGGGCGTTTTTTATCGGTTTCTATTTTTCCGTGGCCACAGAATAAGCTCAAAAATTTAATTTTTTTTAAAATGTGGACTATTTTCATCAATATCTTTTGAACCGCTTAACCAATTAAAGATCCCATTATACATATTTGTTCATCATTTCAATGCCTTTCATTTGGTACCAAGAACGACCAAATCGGGCACATCTAGCTCCAGATATGGTTTTTAAAGTGAAAAGATGTATAAAAATTGAAAAAATCACAATATCTTAAAAACTGTTCCATAAAAAAAATTTTAACCTTGATTTTCGAATTCAGCGGGAGAAAATCCATAAGGAAAGTCACCTCTCATCAAATGTACATTTTCAGTGTAAACTAGTGCTTTTAACGAAACGGGCTTTTAATCTTGTAAATTAATTTTATGCCTAATATCGTTAATTAAAGTTCAAATTATGTCAGGTTTGGTATCATTTTCGTCGGGAAAACACAAGGAGACGATTGATATGACTTTCGTGCAGATTCGATGAAGAATCTGATTTCACATTTTTCCGTTCTTAATGGCTTGTGCTATCTATGTCTTTTATGGCCCCGTGTTTCTCGGCTGTCAAGCGCTCGCTTCTGAAGGGTCGCAGGTGTCAAGTTGACAAAATGTGTCAAAAGTATCTATACTTACTTGTATCGAATGAAAATCAATATAACCAAGTGTTTTTTTATTAATATAATTTTATTAACGAAGACGTATTTTATTTTACTTTTACTTAACGGGGAGTACTTTTTAGTTACAACGAAATATATAACAAGTATATATTTCGAAATATATAAAAGTGTCAAAAGGTGGAGCAAATACAACATTTTTATTGTAAGAAATAACTTTTAAATAAACTTTTATACTACTGGTTCCATATAAACATATGGTAAAGTGTATACCTACATCTTCCATATTTGTTACCGAACATGAGCGCTACATTAACTGCCCACACAGCACACGAGGTCCCGAGGACGTCCGTTTTAGGTCCCTTCTAGGTCCGTAGGTCTGAAGGTCCCGGTTGGTAACAAAACGTCCCTGGGACGTCCGTGGGCGGCTTTGGGACGTCTATAGACGATTTTGGGACGGTTTTGGGACGTCGTGTTACTACAGTGGCGCCATCTGTGCAAAGTCCTAAATACGTCCCTGGGATGCGCTTGGGACGGGCCTTGGGACGTGTTTGGGACGGGCCTTGGGACGTGTTTGGGACATGTTTGGGACGTATTTGGGACGGGCTTGGGACGGGCTTGGGACGTGTTTGGGACGGGCCTTGGGACGTGTTTGGGACATGTTTGGGACGTATTTGGGACGGGCTTGGGACGTGTTTGGGACGGACTTGGGACTTATTTGGGACGGGCTTGGGACGTTTTAAGACGTCGAGTGCTACCTGCTATATAGGCGCCATCTATAGAACGTCGTCTATACTATGAGGTGCATTTCAGTTTCAAAGGATATTTCAATTCAAGAACTACTCTAAAATGGATTGAAATGTTGAAAGATTTGTTTGGAGCGAGAGTTCGAAACAGGCGGCAGGTGTAGAGGTGTGCGAATTTCTTTCCTAAAATCTATGCGGGGAGTGAGGAGTCATATGGACCCGAATATGGTACATCCTGAGGGTTTGTATATATATATATATATGTAGGGTCTAAATTAGGCTAAATGCATTGGGACGGTGTTGAAGACGGTTATCGATACGATTAAAATAAAATGAAATTTGATAAAAATGTATTTCCATTTATTTCGTTACAGTACACTACAAATTATATCATCTACTGCATTACACTATGTGTGTTTACAAATATTGAAAAACTACAATACTACAATATTATTATTCTATTTGTTATAAATTATAAATTAAATTATTCTATTTCTATAATCAAATTGCTCGTGCGTGCATGCGCGAAATGACTATAGAATGCACCTAGAATGAGTAGTGGATACACCTGTAGTTGGTTGGAATATACAAATCAGAATATACAAAGTGTACACAGAATACACGTATCGCGTACGCACTTAAAATATATATACAATACATGAAATATATAAATATAACATATGTTAGTGTACATAATACACATATCGGTTTTTACAAAAATATACGGTAGTGATAGAGTAGTAGATACACTACACAGTGGCAGACAAACATATAGCAATCAATGCAGCACACAATGATTGCAAATTGCCATCATCACTTTACATTATATTTACAACATATATTTTAGTCATATTTAGTAAATTAACATCCCACACAGCACAACGTCCCGGGGACGTCGACAGACCGTACCAGGAACGTACCTGGGACGTCTGCAGACGTCTGTAGACGTCCCAGGGACTTTGCCGGACGTTGTGCTGTGTGGGATGAGTCTAACGATATAGCAATATTCATCAAAACATGTAGTAAATGTATTGATTCATTGCATGATCAAGAATTTAACTCATGAAAGTCTGGCTGGGTAAAGTTAGAAACCCCTACGTGCTTTGTAGAGATCTAGAAACAGTCTAATTTATTCATCCTAACTGCTTTTCAAATAGTTTTACTAGTTTATAATGTCCTATGTATTATCTACTAAATTAGATTGTCCTAAGTTTACGTAAGGTGTTTAATTTTAGTGATTTTAAATGTGCCATGCGGGGAGCAAATTCCTCTAAAGTAGACGTTTGTGAAATGGACATTAATAATTTTTTTAATTGAGAAAACTTCACTGCTCAGCACAAATTAAAAAGAAATTCTCCTAAATCATAGATTCATGATTTTGTATCTGTGCAATTCACAAGAGGGGAAAAATCTTGAAATATAAAAATGATTTTTCTGCTGAATTTAAGGAGTTAAATTTTCTTAATGCGAAAACAATGAAAACTAAGTTATGAAAACCAAAAGCCAGAGTTCAATGTAAAGGAATTTCAGCAGAGAGAAAAGAAAATTTAATTACGAAATTGTAATCAATCGCCTTGCCTTTTGGGAATCATTAAACGTGTCTGATTATTAACTTTAAATCGTTATGTTCCTGTCTATGTTTAATTTGTTCGTATGTTTGTTGTAAGTTGTATGTATATGTTTATTTTTAACTACCTAATTTATGCCAATGTTATTTCTGTTTAAGTTGTACATTTAAAAGTATGAATTAAACCCGATTTCAAGTGTCTTAATTATGTCTTCCGAACACCTGTTCAATCCTAATCCATGCGCTTAAAGACGTACCCGGGACCACTTTTTTTTGTAATATTCGTCATTCAGAGGATCTATATAAGCCGTACGTGGGAAATTCAGGACGTCCCCGGGACGTTTTGAGGACGGTTGTTGAGTCCGAATCCAGGCGCTTTAAAAGACGTACCCGGGATGACTTTTTTGCTAACATTCGTCCTTCAGAGGACGTATATGAGCCGTTCGTGGGACATTCGGGACGTCTCCGGGACGTGCGGTACGTCTGGGACGGACGTCCCCGGGACGTTTTGAGGACGATTGTTCAGTCCGAATCCAGGCGCTTTAAAAGACGTACCCGGGATAAATTTTTTGGTAACATTCGACCTTCAGAGGACGTATATAAGCCGTTCGTGGGACATTCGGGACGTCCCCGGGACGTACGGTACGTCCGGGACGTACGTCCCGGGGACGTTTTGAGGACGGATGTGTGCTGTGTGGGTGCGGTGGTAGTTTCCCACACAGCACAACGTCCGGCAAAGTCCCTGGGACGTCTACAGACGTCTGCAGACGTCCCAGGTACATACGTCTTGTTACTGATCAGGCCGTACCTGGGACGTTCCTGGTACGGACTGTCGACGTCCCCGGGACGTTGTGCTGTGTGGGTTCCCACACAGCACAACGCACAGTGGTTCCAAAGTGACTTTTTGCGGTCAAAATTCTGCATCTCTGTCAATTCTCAACCGATTTTTGATTTCTTTGGCTCATTTTGTAGGGGATTAAATTTACTATAATATCAAATACCTGAATTGCAACCAAAACGGGTTTTTTTCTATCCTTTTTTGTGACAAAGTTGGATAAAAACTATAGTAGAACAATCTTTGGGGCTAATTTGATAAGATTTTGCTTATCTAAGTAGTTGTTTTTACGTAAAACCTTCAATTGGCACTGGGCAATAGCGGAAACATAAAACAGGCGATCTGTTGACACCTCAGAATGTTTAAAATACAATTTTACAATGGCTGAACATTTGGAATGTCAACTGAGTTTACTACAATCACAACCGTCTAAAATATCAATTTAATGTATGATTCTGGAACCTAATAGCGTTCAGAAATAAAGAGGAACGTCACAACCGCGATTTATTTTTTTTACGTTTTTATTATTGTTTATTAGTTAATAAAACTTTATCGACTCTTCCCGATCCTCAGTTTGGGCATATGAAATGTGGGTAAGAATGTAATAAACAAATTAAAAAAAGAATTAGCTGCCACCATGTACCACTGCGGTGTCAATCCGATTTTGTTTAATTAGCGATAGCGCTCGAAGTGCCATTCTGCGGACAAAATTCCGTATTTCCGTCAATTTTCAACCGATTTTTCATTTCTTTGGCTCATTTTGTAGGGAATTAAATTTGCTAATATGTCACACAGTAGTTTTCCAAAATTTTCTTTAGGGATTAAAAAAAAAACAAATTCTGAACTTTTGGTGCAGAACCCACACAGCACACATCCGTCCTCAAAACGTCCCCGGGACGTACGTCCCGGACGTACCGTACGTCCCGGGGACGTCCCGGGGACGTCCCGAATGTCCCACGAACGGCTCATATACGTCCTCTGAAGGTCGAATGTTACCAAAAAATTAGTCCCGGGTACGTCTTTTAAAGCGCCTGGATTCGGACTGAACAATCGTCCTCAAAACGTCCCGGGGACGTCCGTCCCGGACGTACCGTACGTCCCGGGGACGTCCCGAATGTCCCACGAACGGCTCATATACGTCCTCTGAAGGTCGAAAGTTACCAAAAAATTTGTCCCGGGTACGTCTTTTAAAGCGCCTGGATTCGGACTCAACAACCGTCCTCAAAACGTCCCGGGGACGTCCTGAATTTCCCACGTACGGCTTATATAGATCCTCTGAATGATGAATATTACAAAAAAAGTGGTCCCGGGTACGTCTTTAAGCGCATGGATTAGGATTGAACAGGTGTTCGGAAGACATAATTAAGACACTTGAAATCGGGTTTAATTCATACTTTTAAATGTACAACTTAAACAGAAATAACATTGGCATAAATTAGGTAGTTAAAAATAAACATATACATACAACTTACAACAAACATACGAACAAATTAAACATAGACAGGAACATAACGATTTAAAGTTAATAATCAGACACGTTTAATGATTCCCAAAAGGCAAGGCGATTGATTACAATTTCGTAATTAAATTTTCTTTTCTCTCTGCTGAAATTCCTTTACATTGAACTCTGGCTTTTGGTTTTCATAACTTAGTTTTCATTGTTTTCGCATTAAGAAAATTTAACTCCTTAAATTCAGCAGAAAAATCATTTTTATATTTCAAGATTTTTCCCCTCTTGTGAATTGCACAGATACAAAATCATGAATCTATGATTTAGGAGAATTTCTTTTTAATTTGTGCTGAGCAGTGAAGTTTTCCCAATTAAAAAAATTATTAATGTCCATTTCACAAACGTCTACTTTAGAGGAATTTGCTCCCCGCATGGCACATTTAAAATCACTAAAATTAAACACCTTACGTAAACTTAGGACAATCTAATTTAGTAGATAATACATAGGACATTATAAACTAGTAAAACTATTTGAAAAGCAGTTAGGATGAATAAATTAGACTGTTTCTAGATCTCTACAAAGCACGTAGGGGTTTCTAACTTTACCCAGCCAGACTTTCATGAGTTAAATTCTTGATCATGCAATGAATCAATACATTTACTACATGTTTTGATGAATATTGCTATATCGTTAGACTCATCCCACACAGCACAACGTCCGACAAAGTCTGCAAAGTCCACCGTGCTGTGTGGGATGTTAATTTACTAAATATGACTAAAATATATGTTGTAAATATAATGTAAAGTGATGATGGCAATTTGCAATCATTGTGTGCTGCATTGATTGCTATATGTTTGTCTGCCACTGTGTAGTGTATCTACTACTCTATCACTACCGTATATTTTTGTAAAATCCGATATGTGTATTATGTACACTAACATATGTTATATTTATATATTTCATGTATTGTATATATATTTTAAGTGCGTACGCGATACGTGTATTCTGTGTACACTTTGTATATTCTGATTTGTATATTCCAACCAACTACAGGTGTATCCACTACTCATTCTAGGTGCATTCTATAGTCATTTCGCGCATGCACGCACGAGCAATTTGATTATAGAAATAGAATAATTTAATTTATAATTTATAACAAATAGAATAATAATATTGTAGTATTGTAGTTTTTCAATATTTGTAAACACACATAGTGTAATGCAGTAGATGATATAATTTGTAGTGTACTGTAACGAAATAAATGGAAATACATTTTTATCAAATTTCATTTTATTTTAATCGTATCGATAACCGTCTTCAACACCGTCCCAATGCATTTAGCCTAATTTAGACCCTACATATATATATATATATATACAAACCCTCAGGATGTACCATATTCGGGTCCATATGACTCCTCACTCCCCGCATAGATTTTAGGAAAGAAATTCGCACACCTCTACACCTGCCGCCTGTTTCGAACTCTCGCTCCAAACAAATCTTTCAACATTTCAATCCATTTTAGAGTAGTTCTTGAATTGAAATATCCTTTGAAACTGAAATGCACCTCATAGTATAGACGACGTTCTATAGATGGCGCCTATATAGCAGGTAGCACTCGACGTCTTAAAACGTCCCAAGCCCGTCCCAAATAAGTCCCAAGCCCGTCCCAAACACGTCCCAAGCCCGTCCCAAGCCCGTCCCAAATACGTCCCAAACATGTCCCAAACACGTCCCAAGGCCCGTCCCAAACACGTCCCAAGCCCGTCCCAAATACGTCCCAAACATGTCCCAAACACGTCCCAAGGCCCGTCCCAAACACGTCCCAAGGCCCGTCCCAAGCGCATCCCAGGGACGTATTTAGGACTTTGCACAGATGGCGCCACTGTAGTTACACGACGTCCCAAAACCGTCCCAAAATCGTCTATAGACGTCCCACAACCGCCCACGGACGTCCCGGGGACGTTTTGTTACCAACCGGGACCTTCAGACCTACGGACCTAGAAGGGACCTAAAACGGACGTCCTCGGGACCTCGTGTGCTGTGTGGGAAAGAACGAGTTTATTAACCAGTTATTTCATATAACATTAAAACGAGATAAAATAAAAGAAATATAAATTAAACAATTCAAATTTAAACAAGTTATTCTTCTTCCACATATTCTACATCTTCATAATTAGACAAAAGATATTTTGCGTCTTTTTCTAGTTCTTAATGACTGTACTGTTTCGAGGTTGTTTTCATCATTGTACAACTCTGGGAATCTTCCCACCAAAAAAGACTTAGTTTTAATTTCTAAGTGGAGCTGTGATTGGTCAGATGTCGGAAGAAGCCCAGGCATCTAGGAACAAAGATTTTAAAAGATTCCGACAATTTAATACCAGGAAAAGTTCGAGGTTTTCGACAAATGAGGATATAATACATAATTTATTAATAACATCGGATAATTTAATTTCGTATTTGAGGTCCCAATGGCCAACTGCGTCCGTTGAACTAGAAAAAGACGCAAAATATCTTTTGTCTAATTATGAAGATGTAGAATATGTGGAAGAAGAATAACTTGTTTAAATTTGAATTGTTTAATTTATATTTCTTTTATTTTATCTCGTTTTAATGTTATATGAAATAACTGGTTAATAAACTCGTTCTTTCTGCACCAAAAGTTCAGAATTTGTTTTTTTTTTAATCCCTAAAGAAAATTTTGGAAAACTACTGTGTGACATATTAGCAAATTTAATTCCCTACAAAATGAGCAAAAGAAATGAAAAATCGGTTGAAAATTGACGGAAATACGGAATTTTGTCCGCAGAATGGCACTTCGAGCGCTATCGCTAATTAAACAAAATCGGATTGACACCGCAGTGGTACATGGTGGCAGCTAATTCTTTTTTTAATTTGTTTATTACATTCTTACCCACATTTCATATGCCCAAACTGAGGATCGGGAAGAGTCGATAAAGTTTTATTAACTAATAAACAATAATAAAAACGTAAAAAAAATAAATCGCGGTTGTGACGTTCCTCTTTATTTCTGAACGCTATTAGGTTCCAGAATCATACATTAAATTGATATTTTAGACGGTTGTGATTGTAGTAAACTCAGTTGACATTCCAAATGTTCAGCCCTTGTAAAATTGTATTTTAAACATTCTGAGGTGTCAACAGATCGCCTGTTTTATGTTTCCGCTATTGCCCAGTGCCAATTGAAGATTTTACGTAAAAACAACTACTTAGATAAACAAAATCTTCTCAAATTAGTCCCAAAGATTGTTCTACTATAGTTTTTATCCAACTTTGTCACAAAAAAAGGATAGAAAAAAAACACGTTTTGGTTGCAATTCAGGTATTTGATATTATGGCAAATTTAATCCCCTACAAAATGAGCCAAAGAAATCAAAAATCGGTTGAGAATTGACGGAGATACAGAATTTTGACCGCAAAAAGTCACTTTGGAACCACTGTGCAACGTCCGGCAAAGTCCCTGGGACGGTCTTCGCTTTCATCTTTCACGTTGAATGTCGATACTCGCTCCATTCGATACGAGTACTTTTTCCCGATACCTACTTGGTATCGCAACCCTAGGTATCGATACTAAAATTACTTGTATCGAAACGAAAGTATCGAGTATTTACTCGTATTTACTTGGATCGGTTCATCCCTAATCCCTAGTGACACGAAAGTCCATGCGGTGTGAGGTCTATCTTACACTTCATCAGTGGCCACGCATTCGTTGTTACTACCATTGATATTTCTTAAGTAATCCAGAAGATACTTCCGTTTCAATCAGTCTCAATGATTTCTCCGATTTCTTATATAAAGCTGACGAAATTCCTATGCAAGCCATTATGGGTGTAGTGTGACGTGTGTGTGGCCATCTTTAGACTTAGCGTCTCTGAGAATGGCGGCAGTGGCGCCACGGATCAATCAAACTGATCAGCAGACCGGGTACGCACAGTGTCTTTATACTTGACTAAATATTTCTCCCAGACGAGGATTCTTGTGCCTGCAGTAGTGGCGCGCATGCACCGGTAGAGGTTTATCAAGGGCGATGCGGAAAATCTGGGGTTCCGTGAGAGAAAAAGGAGGAACAAATTTGTGTGGAAAATCGTAGTCTAGTCTCACGCAAGGGGTGGTTCAATGGCTGCTGCAACCTTTACGCCGGTGCAGGTAGCCTTGCTTTTTATTTAAAATTCGATTTCGATGCACTCGACGCTCGTGGGTCGAATTATGGGTGGGTGAACTTCAAAACCAATCTTTACGGGATATTCGGTCGATCGACGAGTGAACAGTGGTATGTACACGCTCGTGTATTACGGATAAACAAAGTAATGTAATTTTCAAGTTTCACACCAAATCACTGAAGGATTTTAATTTAGATTTCATGGCATCGTTGGAAATACAGTTTGAATTTCTTATAACGATTGATCGGATGAATGATAAATAGCGAATCTGACTTAATACTGTGTATTTTAGAATGTGATGCTTTACAAGTCCACTACGCGAGTGTTAAAGCGACGAACGAAATTAGTCATTGATTGAAGGAGTTCGTGGCAGATGACTCTTACTTCTGGAAGCTCAAGGGAGTGCAATTATTAAAGTTGATGTAACGAAAGGTATAGCCGAATAAGATTGTTAAATGTGCCCCTTAAACAAATTCGACTTGCGTCGAGCCATTCGGAAGCTTATTTAAAAACAAAACAACAATTTGTGCCAAGTTTCAACATTGTATCTCGAATTGGGGGGTAGTAAAGGGCAAAAATTGAGGACTCACGTTCTTCTCATTTTTATTCTCTACTATTGTATGAAACATTTTGAAAAAAGATCAGACATTTCTGTTATTGAGACACACACTATCAGGGATTTTTTCAGACTGTTAAATTAAAAATCTAAGTTGTAAAATATAAAAAGATGCAAAAAATGTTGAAAGATGTCGATTGTGTATTGAAGCTGTTGCAGAACTAGATATATATTTTTACTGTAAGTACATATTATTGTTATTATTATCTAGGATTTTATTATAGCGAATTCGGTATCTTGCACTGACTCTGTGCTCCTGCCAGAAAATGACTTGGATTGGTTGATTCCTATAGAGCTTCTTCGTTTCTATAAGAATCAACCAATCCAAGTCATTTTCTGACATGAGCACGGAGTCAGTGCAAGATACCGAATTCGCTATTAGATTTGTTGATTTGGTGTGCCACAGTTAAAATAATTGCAACCAGGTTTTTTCATCGCTTTATACATGTCACAGTAATTTATACGTCGAACTTTCGTACATCCCTTATTAAATGAGTGTTTTATGCTATCTTCAATGTCTTTGCATACAGCAAAATATCATAGGAATTAAAGAAACTAAATACACTCGAGCAATTGGAATTATGTCAAACGCGGTACATACATTCTAAAATATCTTTACCACATGTTTAACATCGTCAATGGCGCAACGGGAAAGTTTCCAAGTGTCAAATCGTTTCATACTTGTTGCACGTAGGTTCGCGTCCTCATTTGGAGGCTCATTTTTTACATTAATTTAATATTTTTTAAATTTCTAACTATATGACAATGATCAATATATATTTACAAATGTTTTAAGAATACTTTAAAAATGTTTTAACCTGAAGTATACATAAAAATGACTTCAGGGCACGTCATCGTTTCTCTGGTCAATTATCCTGTTACTTACGGTATTGTTTAACATTTTCTACATTAACTTGTATGTTAAGTTGATGTACAACTGTCTTACCTTTAACAACTGTGGATGAATTGTAGGAAAAATATATGTCTATTTAGTTTTTTTACAGATTTCAACTTAGATTTTTAATTTAACTATTATGATAAATTTCCTAATATGTGCCTCAGTAACAGAAATGCATCTGATTTCTTTCAAAAATTTTCATGCAATAGTATAGGAGAAATTCGGCAAAAACCTGATTTTCAATTTTTGTCTCTTACGACAAATTGGAAGTTGTTGATTTCAAATAATTGTAACTTCGAAATGAATTCATAAATTGCAACCATTCGAAAGCTTCTTTATAGGTAAAAGTCAATATTTTTACTGCACGTAAAAGAGTAACATAACCAAGGTTATGTTAATTAACAACCACAGAAAACGATAAATTAATGTGGCAGATAAATTCACAAAAATGTGTTTAGGATTGTACTTATTCTAACTTACTTATAAAACAATGCGTTCGAACGCGAAGAAGAATTATTGTATGTACTTCGTTCTCCTCTCATTCAGATGATGATTTTTTAGTAACATAATCGTTTATGAAGTTTGCTGGTGAATGTATAGAACACCATTATAACCATCAACATTCTGTTAGACGGAATTTATATGTCTTTGCGAAAAAGTTCCAACGTGCAACACATTCAATGCAAAAACATGGAAATCTAATAAAACCTATGATAGCTAAGAAGCTAGAAAATTAGATTGCGAAGAAATTAAAAATTAGACATAAAAAGAAAATTTATTAGATTTCGATGTTTCTGCATTGAATGTGTAGAAAGCTATGAATTCATTTATCTGTTTAGACAATTGGTAATTAACTTCTTTACGTTACTGTTTTATGCATAGTAAAAATGTCGCTATTAATCTAGAAAATAGCGTTTGAGTTGTTCATTTCATGAGTTTGTATCGAAGTTATGATTATGAGAATTCAACAACTTCCAATTTATGGGTCAAGGGACCCTATTTATCTGCGGATTTTACAATTTTCTTATGTAGAGACGCGACAGCGTCTCGATGCCAAGTACATGTTTCAATATCCTGTAGGGTAGATGTCCCAATTACCGTGCCCTGTCCCAATTACCGTGCTTTTGTACTTAAAGAAGCCGTACAAAAAAACTCGTATAAATAAATAAGGAAAGAAATTTTTTTAATTAAGTTAAACTATTAATGTATGTGTTACAAACGAAAAGGTTGCAATTTTAAACAACTACAGCATAGTAAAAAAAATTTCAAAAATGCATATGAAGATTTCGATGGATTTACCTAAATCCTTACCGGAAACGGTAAGGAACACGTACTTTACAGAAGTGAATAAATTGATAATTATCATGATTTGCGCTTATGTAAAGTGTTTATTATATCATAAAAGGTTCAAATTTTATTAAAAAATAGCCAAAGGAGCACTTTTGAAACGTTTTCGTATTATTAAAGTGAATACGGTAATTGGGACAGGAATATAACGCTTGTCCCTATTACCGTGCCCCTCGGTGCCCACTGGCTCCCTCTGTAACTGCTAAACCTAATCTTACTATCGTTTCTCAGAACGGATGAACAGAAATTTATATTTGCATATATTGCTTTTGTAATGAAAAGGCCATATTAAACTTTACATAAAAACACCTCTCGTAGAGCAAAAATGTTTTGAACAGTTCAAAGTTCAAAGACATAACCTAACCGCTGGAACGCTGTTCAAAAAAGGGCACGGTAACTGGGGGCACGGGAATTGGGACAACGCATTTTTCAGGGCACGGTAACTGGGACAAAAACATGTATTTTTATTTCAATTAACAAAATATGAAAAATTAACAGTTTCAACTCGAAAAAATGCCTTAATAAAGAGAAAGATTCAAAATAACAATATAAATTTTCATCAAGCAAAATTAAAGTGAGAGAAGTCAGTAATTAATTCCTTCGTGTGCAAGTCGGTGTCAGAGCACGGTAATTGGGACATCTACCCTATATGTCGGCTGTCGCTGCCGCTATCATTTAAGGTCGTTGCCCATTTCGCCAGGTGCTACTCAATGTATTATTTTGTCAACGCATAACAACCCCATCTACCGAGATGTGACCGAACCAAATGGCCGAAGGCGGTAAATTCGAAACTAGGATTAAAGCCTTATTTAAATTCATTATACAGAGTTATCCACTTAAGGGGGGAGACCACTGTCTGAATTCTGAAAAATCGATTTTTTTTAAATTTTCTGAAAGACGTAGGTTTCAAGAATGCTGTCTCCAAATTTTATGAAGAAATTCGCAAAATTGACGGAGATATGGTGTTTTCCGTGAAGCGGTGTCAAACGCGCGACTGAGCCGCGCGGAACATTAAACGCGTTTTCCTCAGAATGACATTTTTCAATCGCGTTGACAGTCTACACAGAAAACTATACGTCCAATTAACATGATCAAGGATATTTATTGTACGGAAAACCCGTCGCTATTACGTGACGATCAGTTTTTTTCAATTTTCGACCTGCTTCTATTTTTTTTTATTAATATTTCCCCTATTTTGTACCCGGAAAATATGAGTTTTTTTCAGTGGTCCACCATTTTGTAATTTTTTACAAATTTGACTTTTTTCGATGGCCACATAATAGAGGCAAGCTTTTAGTTTCTAAATATTAGTTGTTTTTTGAAATCGGATTAACCATATGGCCTGGGCACTGTCAACGCGACTAGCATGTTTTTGCCGTAGCGCAAATTTTGACGAAGAATTGACACGAAACGGTTTTACGAATTTGGTTGAAAAAAAATTTTCATACCCTTCGATATGTACACTATTAACTATACTGAGCAATCAATTGATTTACATGCGTTATTTGGTTGAAATAAATTCCCGAAAACACCTTTACATTTCGGACCGTAACAGTGGTCTCCCCCCTTAACTCAGAAAACGCGCGCGAGAACAGATGAGAAAGGCTTCTGTTCTCGCGCGCGGGTTCTGAGTTAAGTGAACAACTCTGTATGTTATAAATGATTGAAATACTATGCTCTGTGCGACTATACAATCATATTTTATGCATCTTATATACAATTTGAAATGATATGTAGTCTTACAGAAACATAGTACCTAAATCATTTGCTTTTCAGGAAAAAGAAATTACATATTATTACACATTTGTTTGTTTAATTAGATTTTTTATTACGCAGTCGTGCTGCTTGCTGTAAAATGTGTGATTTGGTATTGTCATCGACTAATACCTTTCCTTGTAGTACATTATTAATATGTTTACAATATCGTGAAATATAAAAATCTATTACGTTATGAAATATATACTTGATAGTCAGAGCCGGATTTACCTTTTCAGGGGCCCTAGGCTGAATATTCGGGGGGCCCCCGGTTAAGTATAAAAAATAAAATAACGCTGATTTGATTTTTTTTATCATAAAACTCGTATAATCTAAATAGGAATTTAATTTCAAAATTAACATTGAATATCAAAACTAAACATAACATTAACGTAAATAAACATTAAAGATACAAGTTAATAATGATGATATAAAAAAATGCTGATTTTTCGAAGAAAATATTTAGAATGAGGGGCCCCCAGGTAAACGGGGCCCTAGGCTTCAGTTTTGTTAGCCTAAGGTGTAAATCCAGCACTGTTGATAGTTGCTTCTTTATCTTCGCAGATAAAACTAAAAGCTACATACTGTTTCGTATATATACTGATCATTTTTTTAAAGTGTGTAGTAAATGTGTAAGTTGTGATCATAAACCTACATATATTATAAATTTTTAACACGCAACTTATAAAATACGACTGATAACGGTTATTTACATCCGCGGTTTCAATGTGTAATTTACAAAATGGACATGTAATTTTATAGATAATTCTGTCTAAAAACTCTATCAAACATTGTTTCCCTCGAACATTTATATCATAGTCTAAAATTTTCGGAATGCGCTGATGAATTTCTATGGATTCGTGGAATATTACGTTTCTATCATGACCGTCTAAAATATTCTTATGTATGAAATCGCGCATCTGTATCAAGGACGTATCACCCGCTTCTTCACAATTTGCCATGACAGAGTGGAACGTGATGTTCCTAATCAATATGGTCTTATAAGATTGAATAAAATGTTTTGCCGTTAAGATATTGTGCCTCCCTCTATGCTGCTGAATTCGACCGAAAAAATTTTCTATGCAATCTTGATTCAGCATACGGGAACAATAATATGGGGCATTATATTCAAATAATAATTTACTTAAATCTATGAACCCTTGGATTGTAGTGATAAAATTTTTTAACGAGGGTGGTCGTATCTTTTCACTAGTTCCCTCTTTCTGGAAATACATTTTTTGTAACGACCGAATGGCTTTTTGCCACAGAGACCTGTGCGCACTGTCCGGTCGTATACAGTCTGTATACTCTTTTCCACATACAATACCCCGCGAGGAAACGTTTAAACTATCGAATAGTGTATCAAAAAACTTGCATATTTTCGACGTCCCACTTGCCTCTTTTCTCCTAGTAAATTTTCCTGTGGCATTCGTTTCGTCTGAAATACAAATGGATTATGGATTACTTTAAATTTAATTCGTGACTTAGGTTTGGGTTTAGTTTTATTGTTTTCTTACAGGTTAGTTTACAGACTGTAAGATGGCGTCCCAAGCTTTCACTTATTCTGCCCAACGAACAATAGTCTACTCTCTTATGCTTATTTCTAAATATCATAATATACAAATTGTACTTATTCTATCCCATTCATTCACATACTTATTCCTTTCCATAACTCTTTGACTTTTTCTCTGCACATGTCACGTCCCGGGTGAGGTCTTTGGGAACGATGACAATTGGGGGAAGGAATGAATGTCAGGCGCGAATCTGAAATTCGTCACACTGAGGTTTTTGGTAGGAATTTAGGCGCGAATCTATAATCCGTCACTCTGAGGTTTGGATGGAATTCAGGCGCGAATCTACGGGCGGTATTCTCAGTCGTTGCTTATTCTTAAGATCGTCTTAAGCATGCGGCATCCTTTACTAACCTCGTAGACTAATAGAGGATGCAGCATGCTTAAGACGAACTTAAGAATAAGCAACGACTGAGAATACCGGCCTACAACCCCTGGCAATAAGTTTGGAACCAAACGCAAAAATACGAAACTAACGAGAAACACCAATATTTTTTATGTATAATATGCAACGGTACATATATGAAACGCGTGGTAATGTTAAATTGGTTTGTTTTAAAGCAAAAGCACCAAAAATAATTAAGAATTTTGTTTATTATGTAATACAAAATATGGAAGAAACAAAATGTGATTGGGAAATAAGTATGGAACGGACCGATGTTCTGGAAAAAAGTATGGAACATTATGAATTTGCAAAGAGATTAAGAATAATTGATTTAATATTTATATTACCTAGTATTTTGTGACGTTCCCACGTGCACGTATCACAGCTTGTATACGTTTTGACATCGATGTAATCAAGTTTTCACACTGCAAAATTTGTTTCCATGACAGCTTAATGGCTTCCAAAAGTTCATTTTTATTTTTTGGTTTTTTGTCGCGTATAAATTGTTTCCAAAGTGCCCACAAATTTTCGATTGGATTTAAATCTGGGCTATTTGCTGGCCATTTTATGGTTCGAAAGCCTTTTCGTTGAAGGTAGTTTTGAACTATTTTGCTTCAATGACAACTTGCATTGTCATGTTGAAAATAAAAATCGTCCGAATCCTTGAACCACTGATCTAAACTCGGTATTAAAAAGTGTTCTAATATATGAATATATACTTCAGAGTTCACATTTTTATACAAAATGCATATTTGTCCAACTCCTTGAGCTGTCATACAGCTCCAGACCATATACGACTTTGGATATTTCATTTTAAAATTCAAACAATCTTCACTAAATTTTTCAATTGGTGTTCTCCACACGAAGTGTCCTGCATTATCTCCTCCTCCGATGCATACATGCGATTCATCGCTGAAAACAACTTTACTCCAATCTTCTGCAGTCCAATGTGCATACTTCTTACACCATTCTAAACGTTTCTTTCTGTGTTCCTTAGTGAGAAATGGCTTTGTCTTTGCTTTGCAGAAAGAATACCCCATTTCATGTAATCTATTTCGTAGAGTTCGATCGGATACGTTCTGTGCCCACTTTTCATTAATTTCGTGAGATGTGGCTCTTCTCATTTTCTTTACGATCTGTCTTAATTGTCTGTCATCTCTTCTTGAAGTTGAGCGCGGACGTCCGCCTCTTTTGCAATTCACCACACTGCCCGTCTCGTTAAATTTTCCTTTTATTTTACTTACTGCACTTCGGCTACAATTCAAAATTTCTGTATTGCCTTCTTTCAATAATGCAATTATGCGTAACTTTAAATCATTAGATAAATGTTTGCGTGGCGGCATGTTTTGTTCATTCGACTTACTTGTTTACTGTCTCAATATACACTGACTTCGATAGATGCCGTAGACTTACGTTTACAGTATTGTTCCCACTTTGTGGCACATGATCGAGACTCGCGAGTAAGCGAGTGCAGTAAACAGTGACAAAACATAAACATTAGAGTATCAACTTTACCAGTGGCTTTGTTATGATTCAGATTTCAGGAAAAGAGTAGGTATTGAAAAGAGAATAATGAAATGAAAACCATGAAGTAATTAACTAATCTGCATGTTTAAATGTCAGAAAATACTAAGTAATATAAATACTGAAAAAATTATTGTTACTCTCTTTGCAAATTTATATTGTTCCATACTTTTTCTCAGATCTTCGGTCCGTTCCATACTTATTTCCAAGCAACATTTTGTTTCTTTTATATTTTGTATTACATAATAAACAAAATTCTTAATTATTTTTGGTGCTTTTGCTTTAAAACAGACCAATTTAACATTACCACGCGTTTCATATATGTACCGTTGCATATTATACATAAAAAATATTGGTGTTTCTCGTTAGTTTCGTATTTTTGCGTTTGGTTCCAAACTTATTGCCAGGGGTTGTATAATCCGTCACACTGAGGTTTTGGGAGGAAATTTAGGCGCGAATCTATAATCCGTCACACTGAGGTTTTGGTAGGGAATTTAGGCGCGAATCTATAATCCGTCACACTGAGGTTTTGGTAGGGAATTTAGGCGCGAATCTATAATCCGTCACACTGAAGTTTTGGTAGGAAATTTAGGCGCGAATCTATAATCCGTCACACTGGGGTTTTGGTAGGAAATTTAGGCGCGAATCTATAATCCGTCACTTTAATCGACCAGGGAAGGTTTAACAGGTAAATACACACCCGGAGAACACCCGTTATACTACTTTGTATTTATTTTGGTTTTGAAAGTTGCATCTATCGTTGCATTCACATAAGAAATTACGTGTAATGCTTCCGTTAAACCCGTCTAGATATAGGTCTATACAAAAGAACGTTTGTAAACACAACTGGCACTTTAGCGTTCAAGAATCGAGATCAGCTGTTGTTACAGTTTGTTTTGGTTTGGGAATCTTCGCAAACAGAAGACTAGACACAATAACTCGTAACGTGATTTAAATAGGAATTGTTTATTCAATTTGATGCACTGTTGGTATGATCTTTGCGTTATAATTATGCGTTAGGCATTTAGCATTAGCACATGACATTTATAATATACAATGGTTATTGAAAGCGTATGAATATGAATATGAGTTACATATGAATAAGTAATAAGCAATTGTTATTGAAAGTAATACATGAAATCGCAATAAGCGTAGACAAGACAATGCAATAAGCAATAATAAAGTAAATAATATGAAATCGCAATAAGCGTAGACAAGACAATGCAATAAGCAATAATAAAGTAAATAATATGAAATCGCAATAAGCGTAGACAAGACAATGCAATAAGCAATAATAAAGTAAATAATATGAAATCGCAATAAGCGTAGACAAGACAATGCAATAAGCAATAATAAAGTAAATAATATGTAATCTATATAATATTGAATGCAATAAGCGTTATCAATACAACCGAATACGAATGAATAGCAATAAGCTTTGCAACACGAAATATAATAATAATACAAAATAGTAAGATGATGATGATATGCAGTGTAAATGGTAAGTTTAAATGCTTACAATGATTTGTGAGATGAATTTGGTCACACTATTTAAAAATAAACTTCTGTGGCTTATCGAGATCGTTCTCTCAATTGTTTTTCGTCGAAAGAGGACTTCTGTCTCGGTCCCCTCGTATTTATAAGGATGTTGCGGGGGTACGCGCGGTAGCGGCCTTGACACATTTAATAAGTGGGTCACGGTAGGACTTCCGGGGTTTTTATAAACGGTATGGCTATTAATAGACATATTTATGTCACGTACGCCAAATATGTGTCGCAGTTAGATTTTTGGGGTTTTATGACTGCGAAAGGAGATACTCAACCCATCGAATGGATTTTGGTTGTTTTAACAGGAAAGGGGTATTTGTGGTTTTGATTTGGAGGGTCGTAGAGAAGGGGTGAGACGTGGTCTCGATTTAAGAAGAGTTTGGGGGCGAGGGACTTGTTTAGATTTAGTTTGAGGAGGGAATTTGTGCCTCGTTGGGCGAATTAAGCGAAGGAGGTTTCGTACCGACCATCTTGAGATGGGGACCGCTAAGGTACATCATCAAGGTGATCAGCGATTGAGAAAATGGGGTAAGAGTTGAGTTTGAAGGACTTCGGTGGAGTGATTTCGTGATTTATGATAGAATTTTAGAATAAGACCGCGCGAAAAATATTGGGACGTCACACACATCCCCACTATTCTTATCTTCTCATTCTATCTAATGTATCTTTATCTCTTTACCATATTTCTTTTTACTCTATCCATTACTTATTATATCACAGCACAATTCAAGTCCTATATCACAGAACATATCAGTCTTTCCATTTACGCATTTATCCTATGTTTTATCTTCTTTTTTCTTTCTTTAAGTAGTAACCTCCGTTTTCGTTCTCCATCGTTTCCATCTTCCCCGGTCTATATCTCCTTTTTGATCTTATGTAGGAACCTGACAATAATCCTTGCCACCACCGGCTCCCTATTGATTAACATGTTTATCACGCTGTCTTCCTCTCTAATTCCTTTTTCTCTCAGTAAGGTCGGCGCCACACTTGCGGTTGGCCCGCGCGGTTGTACAGACGGTCGAGCCGCTTGAATGTCATGCGTTCACATATAGGCGGTTTGTCCGCGCGAATCTATATCTGAAATAGCAGTTTTCTGGCAGTAGACCTTCGTCCGCGGTAGAGTAAGGAGCGAAAGAAAAATGTCTAGTGCAAATACAATTAAATTAGTGTGTATTGCATATACACTAATTAAAAGGAGACATCATAAACGACAATGGGTTCACCCTTTAAATATGAAACATATAAGTATGGGCCAGTTTCATCTGTTATATAGTGAACTCCGATTACACCCAGACAGATTTTTCAATTATTATAGAATGTCGATGTCCAATTTCGACATTTTGGTGAATCTTATGCGAGAACATGGACAGAAGGTTGATTCACGATTTCGGAAAACGATAAGCATAGAGGAGCGACTAACTGTAACATTGAGGTAAGTTGAGTTTTTTATTTTGTAAGAAATTTAGAATATGTAATGTATAATTATAAACGTAGTGGAACTATAAATACATAAAGGTATACATGTAAAGAAATCATAAACATACAACGGTAATAGAGCAATTATAAATAGATAGAAATTATAAATACATAAACATTATTAAAAATATTAAAAGTTATAAGCTACTATCGTTGCCTGTGGTTTGTGAATCTTCTAAGGGTGGTACAAATGTATGTGAGGGTTCAGAAGAAGACTGATAGGAATTAGATGTTGATGGGAAGGATGAAGGATAGGTTTGTGGATATTATTCTATGGGTGGTATAAATGTATGTGAGGGTTCAGAAGAAGACTGATAGAAATTAGATGTTGATGGGAAGGATGAAGGATAAGTTTGTGGATATTGATGAAGTGGATGCCAGAATGAATGAGACTGACGCGTTGGTGGTTGGTGGTACAGTGCCTGACTGTAAGGTGAAGTAAGAAGTACCGGTTTTAATAGTTTTTAACAGTTGTAACACTCCCATTCGGAATTCTAGTTTCTGTTTTTCATTGAGGAATCTGATACTAGAAATTAAGGATTTGAAGAACGCAGCATCTTCGTTATTTTCTTCACGTCTTGCACTTTCCTACAGTACTTCTAAAAGCTTAGCTTCGACAGATACACCTTTTTTAGTGGTTTTTGTTTTCTGTTTTGGCCGTGGAGATGGTGGATCAATTTGAGGTTCTTCTGGATCATTATTGTGAAGCACTGCTTGTGGTGGTGTATCGTTGTCATCACTGTTTTCAGCAGTTTGAGGCTGTTCAATATTTGATTCGGTGCGCCTTCCTTCTAATTCTGGTATCAGAAATTGTAGTATATCAAAGTATACGTACTTCCTTTTTTTCTTTGCAGCTGCTCCGCTTTGTTCTGATGTACAGGACTTGACTTCTTTTGAAAAAGAGTCTTTAATATTCTTCCACTTATTCTGCAGTTCTAGACCTGTCAACGATAATAAAATCAGATATTCTAAGTGTTATAAAACAAATTTTTAATGATATGGTATGAGGCAGAGATGGGCAAAATTGTTATTTAAATAAAAAATTCAAGTGACGAATAAGAGATACAAAAATTATTCGACGAGTAACGATAATTTTTGTATTCATCTTTATTTACAACTTTTTTTCAGGAATATATTTCAAGTAACTGTTACTTTGGACGTCTGACTGAAATATAATATTGTAGCATGCAGAAAAGGAAGGATGAGAAACGCTGACCATCGAGACGTTTCGCGGACACGCTTGTAGGCCGCCCGAGGGGAGAGGCGTGCGGCCGCGGAACCGCGACTCGCGAGGCTGGCGCTTAACGACGCGTTTGTTGATTTCGGCGGCCGCGGATAGCAACGATTGGGTATAAATTAGAGGACCGCAAAGGCATTTGCTTCTTCGCTGTTCCGAGAGAGAGGACGAGGTACGACACACGGCCGCTCTCGGACAGCTTAGGGACTCCGGCAGGAGAGTTCGGCAATAATACCTGGACGCCTGCTGGAGGAACTAGAGTCTGTTCCTGGACGCTCGACCGATATGGAGAGTACGGCGATAATACCTGGACGCCTATCGGTCGAGAGAGTGCAGAGCATCTCATTAGAAAAGAGAGGAGAGTACGGGAGAATATGCCTGGACGCCCGTTCGATATGGAGAGTTCGGCGACAATACCTGGACGCCAATCGAACGGGAGAGTACAGAGGAACTCCTGGACGTCTCATTAGATTAAAGTCATGTGCCGTCTGCACATTGCACAATAGAATCTAGTAAAATTGTATAAACCCAGCGAGACGCAATGTCTGATTTCCGAAATTTGTAGCCCCTACCTATCAACCAAACCATGTATTCCTACCTAATCCGAATAAACCTTGTCTGTCTAGAAATTTCCTATATTCCTGACAAACCCAAAGGCTACAATATTCATTTTTGAAAAGAACTTACAATTAGTCTTGGAAGCTAATGAAAGCCATACTAGATGTAATGATTTATGTTTCAGGTACCTTGCTACGGGACAACATTTTGCGGCATTGCAATATTGTTTTCTCATGGGAAGAAGTACAACAAGCATGGTAGTGTATGATACATGTTTACTGTTATGGGATATATTACAACCCCTTGAAATGTCTGAACCAAATGAAGCACGATGGTTGGAGATAGCTGATGAATTTTTTATGAAAACACAATTTCCGAATTGTGTAGGAGCCGTTGACGGCAAAAAACATGTGGGATTAATGTGTCCACAACATAGCGGATCTCAATATTATAACTACAAAAAATTCTTCTCTCTTGTTTTAATGGCAGTTGTTGATGTTAACTATTGCTTTACATTTGTGGACATTGGTGCCTATGGACGAGAAACTGACTGTAATGTTTTTAGACAGTCCAGTTTAGGACAATTATTATATAAAAACAAATTGGACCTTCCTCCTGCACGGTTATTACCAAATATGAATGGTTCAGAACAACCTTTCGTGTTGGTTGGAGACGAAGCTTTTGGCCTACACACAAATTTACTGCGTCCTTACTCAAAACGGGATTTAAATGAAAAAAAAAAACGTATCTTTAATTATAGATTAACAAGAGCCAGACGTTTTGTAGAATGCGCATTTGGTATTCTAAGCAATAAATGGAGAGTGCTACATACTGCTATTCTAGTACAGCCGGATTTTGCAATACAAATTATAAAAACGGCATGTGTACTACATAATTTTATTAGAAAAACAGACGGATATCAGTTTGAAGACACTTTGACAAATAATTTAAATGATATAAGTATTCGTGGTACTGGTAACTTAACACAAGGGCAAGTTGTAAGAGAAATGTTTGCCGATTATTTTTCTAGTTTAGAGGGATCACTTGCTTGGCAAGGAAGTATGATATAACACATACACGCATTATTATTTTAATATGTATTAATACGTATATCTTTATTTCAAAATCAAATGTGTTCTTAAATAAAATTCAATATGGACCTACCTTTCTTTACTTTTTCTGTGGTTGAAAGTTCGTCCCACTTCTCAAACATTCTGGCACAAATTTCGTCCCATGCTTTGGTGCGCTCATTTCTATCACTATATTTTTTATTTGATAATTGCCATAGACATTCATTGCTCTGTATTAAAACGATGAATTTTTCCGTATCGAACAGCTTCGTACATTGGCAGTCAGATCCAGAGTACGACTGTTGCAACCGCGCGGGAAAATATTCGCAAATGTGAACGCGCTCATTTGAAACAATGTATCACACTCCAGGCGGGTGAACCGCGCGGAGCGGTCAAAATACCGCTGCGCGGCTAAACCGTTCAAGTGTGACACCTTCCATAAGATTCTGTTTGTTACGTGAGGCGTGGGCGACCCGCGGCGGTCGAACCGCGCGAGCCAACCGCAAGTGTGGCGCCGGCCTAATACTATCATATATTCTCTTTCTTCCCTGTAGTTATTGCATCTCCATATCACATGATCTATATCATTTTGTTCTTCCCCACATTCACATATCGGTGATTCAATGATATTCTTCCTATGAAGTGATTCCGCTAGATTATTGGGAAACCAAGAATTTCGATACGCCAACTAATGACAGAAAATTGAACTATTGAGAGTAGGTCGAAATCCATATGATTATCAGTGTTTCAATAGACAAGTTATGAAAAATGAGTGTTTTTAAATTTTTTTCAACACTAATTTCTTACTTATTCGATTAATAAATACTTATTCGGAATGTTTGGTGGGACCCGGGCCTACTTTCAATAGTTTGCCAACTCACCACCATAGCGCTGTAACCTAAGCCACGCCTCCACTAAGTTTCCCAATAGTGATTTGCTCTTATCCTGCTCAGCGTATTGATCGATCTTCTCTCCAACGTCTTGATTTTTTGAAACCACGGTTTCCTTTTCCCCAGGTTGTTGTTACTTGTTGTAAAATACTTTATCCCTTTGTATTCTCCCTCCAATTTCATATCTCTAAACGAATCCTTCCATACCCCTTCCTCCAATGTTTTCAGCATATCTTCCATTGGAATTTTTGTATTACTATCCGGTATACCCCTTGTCGCCTCCTTCGCCAATCTGTCTGCCCTCTCATTGCCCTCAATTCCCACATGTGCTGGGATCCATACGATCCTTACCTTGCCTATCTCATGTCCATACTCTCTCACACCTAATTTCCTTATTCTCTCACTTTCCAATAGTTGCTCTCTAATTTTCATTGCCCTCGTGGTCCCTTTCTCCGCTTTCTCACTATTTTCTATTCCCCGGATGGCACTCATGGCGTCCGTAAAAATTATCACATCTTTTCTCCTATACTCCTGTGTCGCTATCGTCATAGCCTTTTCTATCGCAATCATCTCAGTCGTGTAGATTGTCGCCATATTGCTTATGCTGTAAAAGGACTTACAGCGTAAGCAATATGGCGACAATATGGCGATATCCATCCAGTTGTCTTGATCCTTTTCCTTTATTACAATTCCTATGCCATTGGCTCTTGTCTCTTCTTTTTTTGATCCATCTGTATATATTTCTTCTGTGTTATTTACCCTTACTTTCATCCTCTCCTTGATTTCATTAATAAGTATTCTATGATCTAACTCCATGTCCTATCCGATTCTCCCACTTTTCCAGTTTAGGAGACTCCCAATATCTTCCTCACCTCCCTCCGTGTTGTCCTCTTCTTCATCCTCTTCTCTTCCGCTTTTCTCCATAAACTCCTCCATCTGTCTCGTATTTCTCCAAATTTCCACCATACCCTCCCAACCCCCCTCCCCGTCTGCGTCGGTGGATTCCCGTTCCTCTGCCAACTCCTCTATTGCCTTCAGGACTTCGTTATTCTTCCTTCCTCTTTGCTTGGTAATATACCTCCCCATAATCATTTTCCTTCTATTCTTTACATCCATAACTCCCGCTTCCACCGTCATAACATTTGTCGGTGTTGACATCCTATATCCCATGGCAACTCTTATACCCGCATTGTGAATCTTTTGAATTTTGTCTCCTATTTCTCCATCCTTATCATAGTATATTTGTAACCCGTATTCTATTACTGATCTGACTAGTGCCTTATATAGGATTATCATTGTTTCTGGATTAGTTCCCCTTTTTATATGTCCTATGTATCTCAACATGGTCAGTCTTTTCTTAGCTTTAAGGATGCCGTCTCACTGGGCCTTGAATGTGAGCGCACGCACACACAAGCTAGGAAAAGCGTATACGTATACGCGATGTAGTAAACAATCCGTTTCAACCACCTTACGTCGTGGAATCGGCAAGAAGGAAGCTTTTGCGGGTATAGTTGCCTCCAGCAGACATCCGTGCAGACGGGTCTGGTGCGTTTGAACGTTAATAATCACCGTACGTTGAAATAATAATGAATTTTTGGCTTGAAAAGTGACAGAATTGAGGTTCGAGTACATTAGCGCCACCAACGGAGAAGCCTTGAAGCCTCATTCTGTCACTTTTCGAGTCATAAATTCATTATTATTTCAACGTACGGTGATTATTAACGTTCAAACGCACCAGACCCGTCTGTACGGATGTCTGCTGGAGGCAACTATACCCGCAAAAGCTTCCTTCTTGCCGATTCCACGACGTAAGTTGGTTGAAACGGATTGTTTACTACATCGCGCTCTTTTATCGTTTCCCCTGTCCCGTCTAAATATATTGTACCCGTTTATTTTAATGTCATCCTTTTTAGTCAGCCAGGTTTCGGTAATTCCTATTACATCATATTCCTTTGCCTTCTCCCTTAGTTTAAGCATCTTATTGCGAAGGCTCCTTGCGTTCCATACAGCTACCCTGCATTGCTTCCCATCATTCTCCATTTGTTGTATTATAATATGAAATATTATATCTAAAATTATATATATATATATGTAAATGTAAATATATATTTATATATTTTCCTTTATCCTTTCTTTGGTCTGTTTTCGGACTTTATATCCGTTTCTTCTCTATTCTTTGTGTCCTTCGCCGACTCAGTATCCCTTATTTCTTCCATTTCTGTATCCATCCTTATGTCTTCTTCCGATTCCTCCTTTTCTGTTTGTATATCTTCCAGGCATTCTTCTGTTCCGAAACTTTCAAAATCAGCATCATTACTCATCTCATCTTCCACTTCTTCCGCATTACCATTTCTCTCTCCCCAATCCTTCTCTTGGTCCTGCCTCGGTTCCTTATCTTCTCCCTCCGTGGTCTTGACCTCCTTGATATCTTCTATTATTTTTCCATTTTTGTTTGTTCCATTTTTCCCCTTCTCTCTTGTTCTTCATCCTCTTCCTATACTTCTCTGGTATTTCCATCTCATAAGGTGGATAGTTATTCTCATTCCAGTCTTCTTCTGTTTCAACTGATTGGACATCCTTTTTCCTTTGCTCTTTCTTGCAGTTTTTCTCCTATTCTCTTCATTAGATTTTTCTCTTCTAAGATTTTCATTATCTCCTCCAACAGTTCATCTCCGTTCTAGTTATTGAGTTTCTTTACTACTTCCAAGTTTTCTCTTCTTATTCTTTTTTCCTCAGTCTTTCTTTTTTCCGTCTCATTTACATAGTAGCTAGACGAAAAACTTCTTGGCTCCCCTTCCTTGTACGGGTTTATCTCCTTTTCATTTGCCAAGTTATGGGGTCTTGGAATGAAGTGCAGTCTTTTTTCCTCTCTTGGGATTCTTAATCTATCAATATTCTTATTCGATTCACTCGTGCCTTGCGATTTTTCCGAGCTTATTATTTTTTTCTCTGATTCTACTACTATGTCCCCATTTATACTCCTCCGGTCTTCTGTTATCCATCTGCCTAACGCTTCTTTCCTCTGTTTTTGTGTCCTCTTGTTCACGTCGATTCGTCCTCTGTTCCTTGTTGCGTCTCCATGCTTTCTTCAGCTTGTCCATGTCCCTGTTGATTGGGACCTCCAAATTTTCCCAAAACTCTATTTTATTCCTTCTCTTCAGGGAAGGAAAATCATTATTCCACGAATCATCTTCCATCTGTTCGATGACGCCTGCATTTCTTTCGTCGTATAATCCATATGGGTCCTTTCTCCTTACCTGGTCTGTCGCTGCTCTGTATGATATATTCTTATACGCCATTATTTTTTTAATCACAGATTCTTTTTGAAAGTGAGGGCACTCCCTAGCTACACTAAGGTGTTCCCCTCCACAATTAATGCACTTCGGATTGTTCGTGCACCTTCCATGAAACACCTCGGTGCAAATGAAACATTTTTTGTCTTTCGCTCTACATACTGCTTATATGTGACCAAATTTTAAGCATTAGGCACTGTTGCACTGCCTCTACGAAGGGCTCCACCTTCAGCCATACATGGCCATAACCGATCAATAGCCTTGTCGGTAATGATTCTCCTTGCATTTTAAGCAAAATAGATTTGCTGTCCTCTCATGTTACTTTGCCATCCTTCATTCTACGCTTCTTCAGGCGTTCTAAAGTATATACGCCTTGGTTAGGCATGATTTGGTCCTGCAGTTCGTCAATCGAATCTTCCCAATCGTCGATTATACCTCTTCTTACCTTCCATCTGTTCGGTATATATGCCCTATAATCCTCTGGCTTCAACTTTCCATTGTTTAGAATCGTGTTCGCATCCTGTCTTCTTTTGTACATGACTTCGGCTTTATTGAAACCGACCATTCTTATTCCCTGAAATTGTATGCCTTCATTAATCAGCATCCTGTATATTTTTATCAAATTATTACTTTTTTTTGTTGTCGTATTAATTTTATTTAGTTCTACCGTCACTAGGTATTCTTCCCTACTAGTATCCCATTCATATAATTCGTTCGCCTCTACTTCCCACGTGGCGCCGTCCCTTTTGTTTTCATTTCTTACCTTATTTTCGTTATCTTTTCGTACTTCTCCCTTTTCACCTATTTGCACTTTATGATCGTTTTGTGCTTTCCCTTCCACTCCGTTATTTATTTCTGTTGTACCTGTATTTCTTTTAACTCTTTTATTACTTTCCGTAAATTCTCTCGTATCTCTTAATTCGCGTCTTTGTTTTCCCAGTGCGATTGTTGCGTCTTTCTGCGTACTAGTTCTTATTCCTCCCCGATTGGCGGCGCTGTCACCGTCATTTCTCGCCATTTCTTCCGTCCTATTGTCTTGTGTCGCTTCCCTATTGGACTTCTCATCTTTCCCTTTATTCTCCTTCCCCAGAATCCCTATCATGCTTAGCATCTCCCATCTATTTTCTCCTAAAAATCTTTTTTCCTGCATTTTCATGCCACTTCTTCCTTTCGTATGCCTAATTCCTTCTTCTCATTCTTTTATCATCTTCTTCATTTACATTACTTCTTGAATCCGGCCGCCCGGAGGGCGGTCCTGGCCGTCCTGCCTTGCCAGAACACCTAAGGTTATGTGCCTTTCTTTTGCCTCTAATTATCTTTACTTCCTTTTACCCTCCCGAACTTTTCTTATACTTTCCCCCCTATTCCTCTTCTCGCCTTATTCTTCCGTCACTCACCCTTCTCTCTATTTCTATCTACTCTATTCTATATTCTAATTTCTAATCTCGCGCCTCACTCAAACTCCCTACACGACTCCCATCCATCTTGCTCAAATCGCGTAATCTTCGAGACTTTTGAACGGTGGTTGAAAAACGCTTCCTAAGTACTGTGCCCCGATGAAAAGAAGTCAGGAAAAATGTCACAGGGGCAAAACGGGTTCTTCGCTCGTATTGGCTCCCGCCACCCGTGTCCAGTTTGCTTTGTATTCGTCGACGTTATCGCGCCAACCAATAGGGATATACTATTCGGACCCTAGAGTTTCTCGACCGACTTCTTTTCATCGGTTACTTTGCCCATAGGATTCAAGGGTGTGTTCCGATTCGCGCATTGGGCGCATGAAATTGGCATTGGATTGGTGGCAAGTGAAAGAAATTCTAGGGAATCGTACGATGTCACCAATTTCATATGCTCAGTGCGCGAATCGGAACAGACCTCCGGTATTCTATAGTTCAATGGTGCAACGATTCCGAATTCGTTTAATACAGTGATATACTTTCTATACTTACTGTTTCGTGCCATGCTACTTAAGGGAGTGTTCTGCTTTACAAAGTCCAAAAAAAATTATTTTTTCGCTAATTTTTTTGAATGAGAAAGGAACAATTGATTCCCGTAAACTTTTAGGTATATTTAAACATATATTCGATGAGTACAAAAAAAAAGTTTTCTCATAAAATTATAAAATATGGCAGATTCATCAGCCGATTTTCGGAGTGCTTTGCCACTGCAGTCCCCAATTGGCGGGAAGGATTCTGGTTGTAATTCTTGTTTGAAATGAAAAAATCAAAATGGTTTTTAATGCTCATATATTTTTCTTCTGGGTGAACTAAGAAAAAGCAGACAAAAGCGCGAAATCATAAATTTTTTTCAGTTTGATAAGAAGAATCTCTATTTTTTTAAAAACAACATTTGACTTTAAAGTGCTATAAAAATTATTTAAAAAGAATTTTTTAACAATCTTTTTAGTTCACATAGAAAAAAATTTAATACTGAAGAGCATAAGCTTTGGTTTAATTCAACAGGCTGCATAGTTTTTTTGCTATCACGCCCGCCAATTTTAAAGAATCATAAAAATGAAAACTGGAGAAATCGCGCTTTAAAGTTTTCGGTAGGAGAAAATCTGTAACTCACTCTGCTCTACGACTATTCTGTACTATTACACTGCACAACTCTGCCGTCTCGATTGTCTTTAAAAGTAATGATCGACGAATGGCAACGCGTCAAAGGGTGAAGCACATTTGCTCGCCGCTTACCTGTTCTTGGTTCTATATCTTTAAAAATACTTCGACTTGGCCGCTATAACTTTGTGAATACATTCTTGGATAGTTTACCCCCCCCCCCCCCCCATAAACATGACTCATGTATGAAAGAAGCTAATTCCCTTTAATTCACGAAAAAAGTTCACGTGCAAAGATTGTGAAATCAACTTTGCTAATTCCAATTGTATTCTCGTTCTCCGTTCGAACACTGATTCCTCTGTCACTTTTTATACTTGACATTCCTTTATTGGCCACAAATCAATTCAGTGCTCAGATTTCCACCTTCGGTTTTAAGGAATTAGCGGGCGTTGTATAAGAAAAATACTATGCGGTCGACTTAAAACAAAATGTTTCATATTCTCCGCATCTCTCTTACAGCGTATTCGGACTCAGTGCGCACTAGTGCAGGTTGCCGAATGTGCTATTAATTTATTACCGACTTCGATTTGTTTAAATTAGTCTCTATCAAGTTTTTATTATTATCTATCGTAAAACGATTTTAATACGACATTTTTAACAGAAGATGTCCTCTTATAAAAGTTTTTGTGTCAACTACAGGCCTCTCGCCCGCTAATTCCTTAAAACCGAAGCTGAAAATCTGAGCACTGAATTGATTTGTGGCCAATAAAGGAATGTCAAGTATAAAAAGTGACAGAGGAATCAGTGTTCAAACGGAAAACGAGAATACAATTGGAATTAGCAAAGTTGATTTCACAATCTTTGCGTGAGAATGTTTTTAATGTTTTTCGTGAATTAAAGGTACAATTGGAATTAGCAAAGATGATTTCACAATCTTTGCACGTGAACTTTTTTCGTGAATTAAAGGGAATTAGCTTCTTTCATACATGAGTCATGTTTATGGGGGGGATTTCATCACTTTTTTCATAATTTGTGAATTTTTGTTGTGTTGATCTTATCAAGCTAATGTACCGCCGGTCACTCACTAGGAAATTTCACCACAAAGAAAACGTATATATGCGAGGAAAGAAATTTATTACTTAATAAATTTTTAAATAAATTAACAATATTAAGTTAATAAACTTTTCCGCCTTAACGGCTTTCCTCCTGACCGCCACGGCCCCGACCACGACCACGTCTTCGGCCACGATACTGTGCGTGGATATTAACGTATGCGAATTTTAAATGTCGTTTACGTTAAACTCAGATATGTTTCTTTTTTCTCGCTTCTTACTGGCCGAAGGGGGAGCGAGATGGAACGCTTTGCGTGCGACGCTCGTCGTGCATGCAAAGGACGGAGTGTCATGGCGCTCGAAAGACGGAGTGAGACAAAACATCCACGCGTCGTCTATCTCGTACCGTCTTCGCTCGCTTTCAATGGCTCGCGCTCGCTCTCGTTCCATCTCGCTCTCACCTTTGCTCTTCTTTACCATCGTGACGTTTCCAAAATGTTAACAACTAACACTTAGCAGGTTATGATTGAATGACAGCCAAGTGACATTTATTATATTATAAATTATGCTTTCGAGGCGACACCTACTGGCGTCAAGTGGAGAAGTAAAACGTGACGTCATACCTCGTAATCCTAAAAGTATCATTTTTATAACTATTAATTCAGAATAAATCTTATATCTCTTAGACAAATAGCTTGATACATTAAGTAAAACGACAAATGGGTTCGAAAAAAAATAATTACTCTCTTAATCATGTTAAAACACCGGGCCTATGTCATAAAACAAGATAAAAGACCAAAATAGGTTCGGAGACCTGTCAATTTCGCTATCATTCGTGTATAGATACGTGGTCGCTCAGTGTGCCTATAGGTAGAGGGGGAAGGGGAATTAGCTTCCAGACGCGACCGCGTCTGTTGATCTATCGATTTAGGCAATAAAAAAAAATCGATTTTTTGGACCTTATAAAGCAGGACACTCCCTTATGGCCGAACACATTGAATGGCTGAAAACTTGTGCGGCATAACATACTTTCATTTTCTTAATTTTATTTATTTTAACATGTTGTTCAGTAATCTGTCGTATAGCTCTTGAGTGTACATATCCCTTATCTATTTCGTAGGCTGTTTCTATGTCCTTCCATTTTGCTACGATGAGTTCATTTTCTTGCCACACTAAATTTTTGTTTAGCAAATTATTCTGTATCCCTTTTAGAAGATGTGGAACATCATAAAGTTGAATAATTTCAGTGTTATTAATTATGATGCGGCGTCGTGGCTCCATATTGCTGCGTAGATAATGTTCCCGCGCATCCGCGATTAAACTTTTAATCGCTGTAAAATGACAAATGGCCAATTAGTGAAAATGAATATCTGTAAGTATAAAACTTATTTTGGAATTATATACTTTACGTACCAATTGCATTTAATTCTTGTACTGTATGGTTTATTAGTGTCTTTAATTCCAAGGCCTTTGTTGCACTCTTGCAGAATTGAAACGATATTGTTTGTTTCCATGGCTTTAAAACACCCTTCACCATGAATACCAATACATGGTCCACTATTTCCCTATTTTCGATCCCAGTAATGTCATCTTGAAATTTATCGTATTGTGGTAATAATGCCATTTCATCAAATATGACGGAGAACAGTTTGTCGTTCGGTTTCATTTGATCGATATATGCTTCTAAATTTTGCATTAAAAATTTATTGATCCCGGCTTTAATGGATATTTTCTGCAAAATTCTTAAAATTGTGCGTTTGGATGGGAGGTGGAACCAACGCGCTAAAAAGCGGTAGGCAGAGCCTGATATTTTGTACAAGCCCAAACACATCTATTTTTCTTCTAAACTATATCTTCTTTCCTGTGATTTTGCTGTTTTTTTGACAATTGTTGTATACAAAACTTCACAGCTTCTCCTCTCAGACCATTTGCTGAGATATGAAACATATTTTTTGCTAACTTTAATCTTTCTTTGAGCGTAGCAGCTCTTCTTTTGTACAATAGGACAGTGCTTTTTAAGTTTCTAGTTCTTGTATAGAGTTTCTTAGCCTTTGGTGTTAAGTCAGATGACTCTGTAACACATAAGTCTTTCAATATAATATTTGAAAGCCCTGAAAAGAGAATATAAATAATGAATAACACGACTTTGTACTTTCGTTTATATCAATAAAATTACACTGCAGTAAGTGTTACATATAAAATACAGTATTTTCTAAAAGGACTCCTCAATTAACTCAATACCACCTATCTGCCAAAACCTGCACGATACGCTGTTTCCTATTTAAACTAAACGCTGATCACTTACATACACAAAAATTCATTCTTAATTCATTCACGATTAAATTATCTATCAAATACGAATTCTCTTACTTTTCCTACTTGTTGGTGTCACACTACGCTGTGTATCTAAACATGATACCTCCTCTAAATGAGTGCTTATTACATTCAACGGCTCTGCTGCAGTACAAGTTGATATAGATGTAGACGGGTCTGTTGCTATAATAAAAAATTTCAACATAATTTTTGCACTTTGTAAGGAAAATTTTAAGAACATTATCTTCTGCTGAATCCTCTTACTTCTGCTACTTGTTGGTATTACACAATGCTGTGTATCTAAAGGCGGTACCTCCTCTGAATGAGTGCTTATTACATTCAACGGATCTGATGCAGTACAAGTTGATGTAGATGTAGACGGGTTTGTTGCTATAATCAAAAATTTCAACATAATTTTTATAGTTTATAAGATAGTCTTGTATGTACTGTCGTTTACTGAGAAGAAGGACTAAGAATGGGCAAAGGGACTACTTCGCTCGCGTTAGCTCGCACCGCCTGTGTCTCATTAACTCTCTTTATATTCGTCGATGTTCTCGCATCTGTCAATAGAGCGACATTGTGTTGGAAATTTATATAAATATTGAATTAATTGCAAATAGCTTGGTTGTTAATGTTTTAAAGTGACCAAACCAGTGCGCTGAAATCATATCTAATATTCATAATTAGTACCTTCTTTAGTTGGTAATTTCTGAGACGGTACAGATGAACGTAATAAATACATATTCGTAGATTTATCATTAGGCGTGAAGTGTTGATGGCACACACGATAGTTGGTATATACTTTCATAGGGTCCATTGCAACCAATTTTGGGTTTGCTACCAGCACAATCCATATATCAAACCGTTGTTTGTCCTTAAGAGGATTGGGAAATCTGTGCCTTGTTGATGACCTATCTTTGCACCCAGGGTCTGCACAAGTAACCATAATAAATCTGCTAAAAAGTATGAAAGCTAATCAGAATTTTTTTTGTTAAATCAAATGAACTTATAATTTTAACTATAATGTTAAACCTGAAAATAAAATAGAACGACACGTGGGATATCAAATGTGTAAATCAATGTTGTAAACTCTGCTACGAAGTTCTTTGCAAGGGCCTAATATGTGACCTCGTATTCTCCAGACTTTTTCCGAACGTCAAAGGCTACGATTGGACACCGTCTTACGATTTTTCAGTTCCTAATTGCTATAAAACGAAGTTGATTAGAATTACGCATAGGTAGTAAGCTACTCGCAATGTTTAGTAAATAAATACCAACTCTGAAAATATGTAGAAAGATGCACTATAAATGACAATAAATAACAGTAAATAACAGTAAATAACAATTAAATAATGATAAATATGCGCTTGACAAACTATGCCGGACCACGATGAAATACGATGAGATGCGATTCAATGCGATCAGCTCAGATCAACTTAGATACAAAAAACGTGGATCAACGGATCAATCACGATCAACGACGAAAATCGTTTTCAATTGTTTTCAATCGTTTACAATGTTTCAAATTGCGCCGATGGCGCCAGGTCCGACTGGGGCAGAGTTGGGCATTATTCGACTAAATTTTTATTCGACTAACCTTGGAATAAAAATTTCGAATACAATGGAGCTATTCGTGAGTAACGAATAAATTTTTAGTCGACTAAGTTTTTATTCGATGAACTCGAATACAAATTTCGACTAAAGTGAAGTTATTCGTAAATAACGAATAAGTTTTTAGTCGACTAAATTTTTATTCGAAAGATCTCGAATAAAAATTTCGAATAAAATGTCGTTATTCGAGAATAACGAATAAAAATGTATTCGACTAAATTTGTATTCGTTATTCGTTATTCGTTATTCGGAGGACCTCCGTGGCGACTGAGCGTCACGAATAAGCCGCTTCGGCTCGAGTCCCATGGTGCTCGGCCCGACCGGAGACCTAGGGGTATTAAGGGGGTAGACACGTCACGTGACCTGGCCGATTCGGCAGGTCGGTATTACAGCAGGTTTTTTCTGCACAGAAATGGTAATACCGATAGATCGACAATTGCCCGGTAAACGCGAGAGGGAGCTGTTTGCTATTTCCGTATTCTATTCTGAATAAGGAAAGAAATTCTCAGCTGTTGCGTTGTACTTATAAAAATTTAAACGGAAAGTCGGCTGGTACTGCAAACGTAGAAACTTCATTGTACATTTTAATTACTTGAAATGCTACAGTAATTCTACGTTAGCAGTGAGGAATTATAAGTGAAAAGGGAAAATAGATGAGGGGATGTCCCCAGAAAATGAAGTTTGTTAGAATAGAGATTTCTTTACTAGCAAAGCATCGAAACAGAACATGAAATACACTTATTACACGTTTTATGCAGAAAGCAGTTATGAACAAACATCATATATAAAATTGTAAGGAATCGATTGACGTCTCTTTTGCAAAGATCTGATTAGAGATTGCAGAACTTCAGATTCGTCACTGCTTAGCGTGCAACATTGTATAGTCCCGCTGGTTTCGAGCGTTGAAGCCCACGAAACTCAGCGAGACACATGATTGTTGGCGAGCATCGCGTTTGACGACTCTAGTTAGAGAATCACCCCGTATAAATGCTAAGAAACGATAGTGTGAAGCGGCGTGCGTTTCAACTGCAAATTGACAATATCGTAGATTCTAGGGCCTAGAATATTAGCTCCGTATTACGATGTTCTTCACCAGAGCACTGCATTACTGATGAAAATGATGCCAAACATGGAGCAATTCGGTCTATTTTTAGTGAACGTAGTGTGTGTGTGTCCTAATCATGTATTCATAAGGAAAAATAGATCGAATTGCTTCGCGTCTCGACTCATTTTCGTGGACATAAACTCACCAATCCATCGGTGGTAACACTCTTATCAAGGTGTAATGAGAAATATGAACATTTTCATATTCAGTACTGGATGACTCAAGTCGCCGTCGACCGAGGGTCCTAATAAATGTGCATTTATTTGGGAAACCAAAACCGCGTCACTCGTGACACCTACTCGCGAACAGATATATGTATGTACGAGAAGAAGCAATGCAATATCCCGATGACTTGAAGCAACATTTCAATAGGTAAATGCATGAAACTCTGGGATCAGGAATTCCCAACCAAGTGATGCATATGTAAGAACTGGCGAAATTCCACAATAGTTTGTCGTCAAAATTTTACAATTAAAGTATTTATTTGACGTGAATATACATGTGTAAAGTTTCTCAGCAAAGTCTTTCCCGATTTGAGTTCTATAGAAGGCTGACTTTCCTTCGCTGAGTTTCGTGGGTTTCGACGCTCGAATCCAACGGGGCCATACAATGTTACGCACTAAGCAGTGACAAATCTTCAGTTCTGCATTTCTAATCAGATTTTTGTGGAAATGTGAAAAAATGATATTATTCGGATCATAATTAAGGAAATTACGTGAAAATTTGTTTGCAGAATTGGAAGCTCGTCAATTTAATCGGGAGAATGCCAGGAATCTATTTGTGTCACTTTCATATTGATACGATGAAAAAAAATTCTGTTTCTATATAATCGATGACACATCGCCGAGCAATAGCGATCTCGTGCGGCTCGGGCCACAAAGGTTCTCGTCGGTTATTCGAGCATCTAAGATCACCGCTCTTCAAGGTCGCTCCCGCGGGTGGTTGGGGAGCGACCTTGAAGAGCGCTGATCTTAGATGCTCCCACTCTCGTCCGCGTTGGCAGGGACACCGCGCGACGCTAGCCGCGAAGACGCTTGCCCGGCTAGTCCGTCGTGGCAGCCTTCGTAGCGTCGCGGGGTCTCCTTGACAACCGAAGGCACGCTGTGAGAGATAAAAATTGGAAGGGGAAGCAGGTGCATGAGGGGCCCCTACGCTGGACAGCGCTGATTTAAGATCGTTCGGGCTCGGTTTGGTGTACACAATACGGACTTTTCGCTATCCCCACCACTTCTGTCTCACTCTTGTCCGGCGAAGGCGAGAGCGAGATGGAAAGAGAACGAGCGAAGGCACTGAAAGCGAGCGAGGCCAGTACGAGATAGACGACGCGTTGATATTTTGTCTCGCTCTGTCTTTCGGACGCCTGACACTCCGTCCTTTGTGTGCGCGACGGGCGTGCGCGATAGTCGTCAGCGCTTACGATGAGCACGGGAACCGCTTCGCAAAATCGCCCGCCGCGCACGCAAAGTCATCCCGCTCCTCCCTTCGGCCAGAAAGAAGCGAGAAACTCAGCCTCGGAATTAACACTCCGTTCATGATACGGGCTCAACGCTGGTCTCGACCAGCGAGTGGCTAACGAGACTTTATATTCAGATATATTGGCCGTTGAGTTTCGTAACGCGTATTCTCACACCATTGGTACCGCTTGCCTGCCTCGGTGCTACTTTTCGCAACGTTTTCTGACTCGCTCTCGTTCCATCTCACTCTTGCCTTCGCAGAATAAGAGTGAGCGAGAAGTAGTGGGGATAGCGCCAACCTTCTGGTTTGTATAGGCCAAATCGAGCTGTCAGCGTAGAAATACACACATCAGAATAGGTGTGCCTTAGCTCCGAAAAAATTAAGGAGCTTTATTGATCAGAACATTGATTCTTTCTCGATAGCTTCATCTCGTATTGGTCTACGCATAGCTTCGTAATGCACACAACTACTACGCTAACAATAAGAATAAATAACAGCCTCACGGCTACGTTCAGACGGAGCCGAGCAGCATTCCCGTTACCCCACCATACCCTTGGGTGGCCACGTAACTCCAACTGACAAATCCACGATCGTCAGATGGTGGTGGCTGATTTCTCCTCGATCGCTGTTCGCGAAAACGAATCGATCGACCAATATATCTGAATACGACCTTAGGATAAAGATATAATTAAAGATGCAAAATTATTCGAAGCCCAAGATGAAAGTCCTTCGAATAAACAAAGGAAACTAATAAATACCCGAAGCTAAATAGAATTTTAGATTTAGGGTTTCACACACAATCCCCCAAACCTCGTGTCGATCGGCCACTGGGGCCATTCGGAAGTATATTCTTTTATTTAAATAATGCCCATTTCTGCATAGGACCCCAAAGAATTACAAAAAAAATCAAGGAGTCAACTGTTGACCGATTTGGAGACTTTTCCTTGTCATATGTTATATACAATAGTCGGAAGAATAATAATAAGTGTAATAATTGCAAATAATTGCTGTAACTTCCACATTCTGAAAATTTGATATCAGTAAATCAATATTTCCAGTATTAGTAAAAAAGTTCCAATCTCTTTTTTTATTTTAAATAATGTGGCCATATAATTATAACATAAATTCGACAGCGATTTCAAGTGATGTATGTGTTACAATAAAAGCGTTAACTTAGTGAATGTACACAGTTCCCAGTACCCACACAGCACAACGTCCGGCAAAGTCCCTGGGACGCCTACAGACGTCTGTAGATAAGACGGCTGGAAGAAGAGTTCGATACCGAAATTCCGGACGATGAAGCTGAGAAAATCACTACTGTTCAGGCAGCGATTGATTTTATTCAGGCAAGCCAGCAGTAAGCGAACATCCCTAGGCGGTCATTCGACCGCCTAAGTTTTAGTCCCACAGTAAACTATTTTCCCTCCCTGGAGGACAAACGTGTCTAAGCGTCGAGTAGTTGTGCTGTATGGGTAGTTATATGCCTAAAATGCATATAACCTACAGACGTCTGTAGACGTCCCAAGGACTTTGCCGGACGTTGTGCTGTGTGGGTAGTTATATGCCTAAAATGCATATAACCTAACCTACAATCGTCCGAAAATTCATACATTGACTGCAGCACGCTTTTACTGTGGCACATGTATCCAGCTAACGCTTCAGTTTTGCTATGATTCCACGTTGGCAGTCCTCCCGAATAGGCGCCATCTCGCATCCACTAGTTAAACTAAATTTGTCACGTAACTTGCTTTGTATTATCGCCAATATGGCGGAATTCTGATTTGGGAATGCAGTCACGAAATTACGTTGTTTGTCCTTATATCCAATCTCGTTGAGCCATGACCAGAGCGGGCTGCATTGAACCTTCCTCTTTCGAATGAGACCTCGCCCAGCTCCAAATCTAGGAATGCATGAATATTTTGTGAAGAAAAATATTTTTAGACCGCACGTAATATACGGCGCTCAATCTTTATTAAGAAAAACATTTGTAACAAAATGAAATACTGAACAAATATCTCTTTAACAGTATGGGCCATAGTTACCTGAATCAATTTCAGTGTCATGAGAACTTTTAACTTGAGCCTGTCAGTCTGAATTTTTTATGATTTTTATTAGGGGGACATATTACCTTCCCTTTGTAAGACTTCCGAAAAGAACTTATTTTCATAATACCTGTTAAATTCAATTCAATTGTTTTTCTTTCTAGAAAGGTGTATGAATTAATAAAATTACTGACTGATTATTCGGTTTTATAGAAATCAATTACAGCCTGACAAAAATTGTTATTATTATTAACATAAACGGGTTTAAATGTATTATATAATAAATGTACGTAAACACTTTGTATATTCTTATATAAACAAAGAAACAAAAATAAACACTTTGTATATTCTTACATAAACAAAGAAACAAAAATTAAAATATACTATAATAATAATATTAAACAATCAGAAAACATACACATAATACTCTGCATCTTTCTATTAAAATACAACACATTTCAATCAGTTTACCATATTTTCGGAAATACAATCTTCACAGTCGTCACACTAATTATAAAAACGCGTGTGGGGACAGATACCGCTCCGCAAGCGAATGGGAGCATATTCTTGACGAAACATACTCATTAGTGTTAAACATACTCAAAGATTATAAATTATTGGAACGCATGGGGATGCTGCGTGAAAAACTTGCTGCATGAAATGTTTGTCAAAAGAAGTATATATGCAAGGAACAATAAGGTCAGTAAATTATAAATATAATTTGAATGGGGATGATGCGTGAAAAACTTGCTGCATGAAATGTTTGTCAAAAGAAGTATATATGCAAGGAACAATAAGGTCAGTAAATTATAAATATAATTTGAAGAGAATACACGTTAAGGTGGTAAAAGGTGAAACAAGGTGGAATTTTTTACACGATTGCCTACAACAAATTTACGATATTCATGACAAATGTCCTCTAATCTGTAGGAGCTGGAATATTAAAAATTGAACTGAAGCTCTTGATATACTACAAGGGGAGAAGGATGTATTATGGAATTGTTCTTCCATGTTTATTATCTTCGCGGTGAAAGCTACAATATTTGCAACTCAAAGAATAAACGTACTGTAGTAAATTATCACATTCGAAACACAGTTGCGATTTTCTTAATTTATCTTCATCCATTGCAAAGAGCAGTGCAATTGCTGTTATGTCATATCCAAGATTTAAAAATCGATTGTTTAGTTGTTTTGATACACAATATTAATTACGATTGAAAAATCTGTTCCACAAAGCAGTTGCAATTAGAAAACATATGCGGGCCCACAGCAGTAAAACAATCAAAATATAGTGACAACTTTTCTGATTTTGGTAATTTTTCAACGTCGAACGTCAGTAGAACTATAGCACAGTCAGAGAACAGTGTTCGTCTCAAAATGAAACAGGTATCTAAAATGATATAATTGTAAATGTAAAAGTATTTTTCCAACGATCGTCGTGAAGTTATAATGTTACACACCCTGCAATAAAGCAGTTTTTTTGCGGTATAATACACCACTTCCGTCATCAAAAAAATGGTAATGGTATAGATAGAGGGCAACCTCACGGATTTTGACGACCTTGAAATATGTTGTCAAGGACGTCATTCTGAACAACTTTTTCCTCTAAACTTTTTGGCGGTTGACCTTCGTTTTCGAGATATTCGCAAAATTATCTCTATATATGTTACTGTCGCCTACCGTAGGTTTCGAGATATTTACAAAAAAAGTAGATAAATGTTGATTTTAGGGTCTTTTGAAACCACGGTGGACTCGAGGTGGTCAGTCGCCCGGGGGATTTGTTATAGTTTTGGCCGTCTCACGGCGCGTTCGAGTTCATCACTTAAAAGAATATTTCTTTTTTAATAATTGAACTTGAGACGCGCCGTGCGACGGCCAAAATTATAACAAATCCCCCCGGCGACCGACCACCTCGAGTCCACCGTGGATTCAAGGGACCCTAAAATCAACATTTATCTACTTTTTTGCAAATATCTCGAAACCTATGTCTAGGCGACAGTAACATATATAGAGAAAAGTTGTTGAAAATGACGTCCTTGGCACCATATTTCAAGGCCATTGAAATTGGGGATGGTTCCTCTAGTGTGAATATTTACCAAAGATTTTTGCAATTATCTCGGAAACTAAGAATCTGATTTCACATTTTTCCGTTCTTAATGGCTTGTGCTATCTATGTCTTTTATGGCCCCGTGTTTCTCGGCTGTCAAGCGCTCGCTTCTGAAGGGTCGCAGGTGTCAAGTTGACAAAATGTGAAATCAGATTCTTCATCGAATCTGCACGAAAGTCATATCAATCGTCTCCTTGTGTTTTCCCGACGAAAATGATACCAAACCTGACATAATTTGAACTTTAATTAACGATATTAGGCATAAAATTAATTTGCAAGATTAAAAGCCCGTTTCGTTAAAAGTAGTCCGATTTAAATAATTTTTTGGCCAATATAATCGGGAGAATGCAAGGAATCCATTGGTGTCACTTTCATATTGATACGACGAAAAATAAAGAAATTCCGTTTCTGTATAATCGATGACACATCGCCGAGCAACTCCGCGCTGCAGCGAATACGGATGAACGATACAATGTCGCTCGGCTCGAGAAGCCGGCGGCTTCGATCAAAGGCTCTCGAGGCTCGCCCAAAGTTATTTAACTTCGAATAACTTTTGAAATAAAACACGCCTGAAACGGAGAAAATCATTTCAAAGCTTAAAATGAATTCCCATCGAATAAAAGAATCATGCGAAGCCGTTGAATGAATCTCGTCGAATAAAAAAGTTATTTTGAGGCGCTTCGAATAAAAATTAACCAAAGTTATTTTTATTCGATGACCCTCGAATAAAATTTTTGTCTTTTATTCGAAATCAATTTTTTATTTAAAATAATTTTTTGCCCATCTCTGATTTTCAAACCTCATTACAGTAATCTGGGGTGCGAGTGGTATACCGATCATAAAAGCGGAGCGCGCGGCTCGACTACCTGGGCTGTGAAATTCCCAATACCTAGCTTTTTGCGACGCTAAAATTTTCGAAGCTCGGGCATCACTCTTGTCTCAGTGATGCCAGAATGAGGACGGGTCCTCTCGAGAATTTCCCCCACCACGCATGCACACTACGCCGGAGCGGCGTGTCCGTGAGCTCGGCGCTTCGGACAACGTCGGGAAGACGAGAGAGAAAACGAATGTGCGTCTTTTTCTCTCGCTCTTGAAACGCTGTGATCCATGGTGGGGTGCAAGCGACACGCGTCCGTGCGCGATTTCTTGAGTGCCTCGAGATTCACTTTTCCCTTTCTGACATATGTATAATACTCTTGTAATGAAAAAAAATTTGGAAAAAATTTTATTACGGAAATCACGTTTTAAGACCTCCTGATCACGTTTTGGCTATTTAGAAAAGAGCTTTTTTTTTAAATATCTCATATATTTGTTAACACGATTACGTTTAAACGGCAAAATGGATTTCAATGAAACTTTATATTTAAATTTTATATTGTCTTAAGATCCGATTAGATCACAAAAAACCATAATTACCCGTTATGGTTCTTCGATTTTTCAGATGTACGGACTAAATTCTACATAAAAAAAAGGTTAGATAAAGTTCTTCTGTAACTTCTTTAACAAAGAAAAATGTACATTCATAATTTCTTGTTTTCATTTTAAATTTCCGTACTTTTTATTCGAGCTATTTCTATTTTTCAAACCTTAAAATGAATTTTTTTATTAAAAGATGAATATTTTGATACTATAAATTGGTGAACTTTGTTAAAATTAGAATCCACTCTTGGCCAGTAGCATGGACGCTGTAGCGCCTTCGATAAAAAATATTTTATCAGTTAAACGTAATGACATTTCTCGCTAGATTTTTCGATAATTATATCAAGTTGCGACAAAGAATCACGCACTATTTACAAATTTATTACGCGCAGCGTCCACGCTACCGCTCGATGGAAACTACGGGAAAGTGGTGGTCTCTTCCATCGGGAGGGAAATGTAAACGATTCGTTATGCAAAGCTAACATCGCGAACAGTACAAAAACATTACAAAAATAGAAAAGAAAGGCAGCACGTAAATATATCAATTGGGTTCGATATATTGACGAGTGTAAGACTGAAATAATGCTACAATTGTTTACATTTCCAAAGGATAGAAAGCAAGCAAAGGAATTTACTATAATACATGCGACAGAATTTCGAGATAATTGTTACATATAAAATGAATATAATTAAGAATATACATTTATTTGTACAATTATCTCGAAGTTCTCTCTATGAATCATATGTACAGCAAGCAAGCGAATTTATTGCAAGGATAGAACAAGAACTGCGTGAGGGAAATCGAACAACTATTTACATATTAGCGATGTCCAAAAATCGAATGAAATAAAAAATGGATGAAAGTGATAATATTCTGGACATCACTAATTTGCATTACCCGACGTAGAAGGAACATCCGCGAGGCCATCAACGGCATGTAAACGTAATCTACTCTTTTGCTTCTTAGTAAGAATTGGATATAAATGCTCAGATGACATGAGAGATAGATGTATGTCATCTACCTCCATGGTCCGAGCTGTGTCCCCGTACGCCTTTAATGCCGATTTCGTTACGCAAATGGCATTGACGAGGGTCGAACAAAGTCGGTTTCGTTTCTTATTCTTTATGTCGGGAAGCATGGAAAACGATCTTTCAGCATCGGCGTTTGAATTTGGAAGACTTCTAATGGAATTCAATAATTTCTGCAAACATGGATATTTAAATGAGCCTTGATCGTTTCGCGTTAACAAAACCGTTTTCCAAACATCATCAAAAGCTAATGTACAAAGCATCTGCTTTTCTTTATATGCAAAATTCAGGTGCAATGTCGACCATTCTTTTTGCAAACCGTCTTCGTCGAAACCGCCCAATTTCTGAGCAATAAAGAGAACACTTTTAAAGGAAGTGTCTCTGTCATTATCTATTAATGCCACATGCGGCTCAAAAACATATAACTTGCTCAGAAATTCGTCATCGATTGGCAATCGATCACGAATTTCGTTTGCAGCCGTTATGTAAAACTTAATACAATTTTCTCGAACGGTTTTGACAACATCGGGTTTGCCTTCTGCAAGTAATTTAGAAAGAAAAATGTCACAAACCGGACCTAAATGAATACTATCAATTGCGATTTGGTTATCGCTTTTTGAAAAATCTATTAATCTTACTAAATCCATGTGCTTCAAAAACTGCGGTTTCAAGAAATTACGTAAAATATTGTACAAAAGAGTTTTGGCAGTAGTTTCAAGCAAATGGATTCTTGTTTCTTGCGATTGAAAGAATATATTAAAGTCATTGAAATACAATAGAATGTATTCCAAAAACAGAAGATATGCTTTCGCTTCTGGATTTTGCATGATGACAAGCAGATCTTCCCCAGACTTTGTCTTCTCACTTACGACCAATTCTTTCAAAAATTGCAACACACTGTCCCAATTTTCTAAAAGTGTAACTACGGATGAATAACGCGATAACCATCGCGTAGTACAGAATTTTAAAATTTTGCGTTCAGTAAATTGATAACATTGTTGAAAATCGCGAAAAATGGCCGAACGTTTGGGACTGCTATAAATGAATGTAGTGACTTTCCGTAATAATTCCTCGCAGACCTCGGGAATGCCAGCGCATGCTTTATGCACTACTAATGCAGAGGAGTGACATGGACACGGCATGGTGAGAAAATTTTCACCGCGAACTTTTGCAAGTTTGGTCTTAAATGACGAGTGACAACCTGTCATGACAGAAGCGTTGTCACACGACAAAGCAATAATGTTTCCGAACGGAATTTGCTTTTTCCACATGGAGTTCTTAAATGAAGTAAATATTTTATCGGCAGTACATTCTCGCGCGTCAAGATTAATTAATTCTACTAATTCCGTTCGAACATCCAAAGTCTCGGGTGTGACATACCGAACAATAAACGACATCCATTTCTCATTGGAAATGTCGGATGTCTCATCAATAAATACAGAAAACTTAGAATTTTGTAAAACATCACTAAGACGCTCTGTTTCCCGAGGACACAGAACGTTCGATATAATATTAGAACACTTGGTTCGACCACACGTCATACGTTCCAAAACATCAGGATCTTTCCCAACGTCTTGGAAAAATTGAAGAATCGCCTTTGCCGATTGATGCGAAATATTTTTCTCCGCAACTAGTGCAGCAAAATGAATTTCCGCGACTTTTTTTCGTTCATCAAATGACAAAGGCGATTCCTCGCATTGCGATCTGAAATCGTCCGATTTCCTCACATCTATTCCATTTTTTACGCAGTTTTTGATGTGGCACTTGGAATCCGCGTGACGTTGGATTTGCGACAGTCCGCAAGCAAATGACTTTTTACAAACCGAACAAAAACACGAAAAAGGATCATCGGCGACCTTATTCATCCATGGCTTGAAATCCTCAAGCCATTGAGGCATAAAAGTCTTTCTCGAGACCTTAGCATGCATAGTTATTCGCGGAATTTTTTTAGATGACAAATATTTATGTTTCGCTGATTCCGCATGCCTTCTAACGCTTGACGAGCCGCAAGAAAATGTTTTCTCGCATGAAGAACAGTAGAAAAGGCTTTTATCATTGGGTACTTCGCGAATCCACGATCGGAACTTCTCATTCGTTTCCCACGACGGCCGATAAACAGAAGTAGCCTTTTCACCTGTTTTCTCAAACGTTTCCATCGTACTTACCACGAAAAAATTGAAATATGTAGAAAAGATATTATATACAAAGCAAGAAGCAAATGCTAGCGTATAGAAAAGGGAGTGATATAGGGGGCTACTAATTACTTACTACAACACCACAGATCCGAAAAACATGCAGACAGCGCGAAAGAAATAGTACCCACTACCTGATCTCTGGTTCTACTGAAATTGACGGTTAAATGTCGCGAAGCGCGACTGCGCGACCCCCACGAAACGCATCGGATACGTAAACAATGTATACACTTGGTTCGCGCGAGTCTGACCGTCAAATGTACTTGACGAAAACCAGGCCCGAGCGAACCCTCGCAACGAGAAATGAAAAGAATACATAGGAAATCGTAAAATAGTAAGAAAAATTCAGGAAGGAGAAAAATCGAAGAAAAGGCTAAAAGAAGTAACAGCAAGACAATGGTGACAGTACCGAACTGCCTCAGATGCATTTATCAGTTACCTTTCTCTCTTATTCTTTTACAATTCCTTCATACCGATTTACACATTTTAATGTACCGTATATCGCGATGTTAGCTTTGCATAACGAATCGGGTAATGGTAAAGATAAAGGGCAACCTCACGGATTTTGACAACCTTGAAATATGTTGTCAAGGACGTCATTCTGAACAACTTTTTCCTTTAAACTTTTTGGCGGTCGACCTTCATTTTCGAGATATTCGCAAAATTATCTCTATATATGTTACTGTTGCCTAGCCGTAGGTTTTGAGATATTTGCAAAAAAAGTAGATAAATGTTGATGTTAGGGTCCTTTGAATCCACGGTGGACTCGAGGTGGTCGGTCGCCGGGGGAATTCGTTATACATTTGGCCGTCTCACGGCGCGTCTCAAGTTCAATTACATATTAAGAAAGAAATATTCTTTTAAGTGATAAACTCGAATGCGCCGTCCGCCCTGTCCAAAACTATAACAAATCCCCCCGACGACCGACCACCTCGAGTCCACCGTGGATTCATAGGACCCTAAAATCAACATTTATCTACTTTTTTTTGCAAATATCTCGAAACCTACGACTAGGCGACAGTAACATATATAGAGAAAAGTTGTTGAAAATGACCTCCGTGGCACCATATTTCAAGGCCATTGAAATTGGGGAGGGTTCCTCTAGTGTGAATATTTACCAAAGATTTTTGCAATTATCTCGGAAACTAAGGTCGACCGCCAAAAAGTTTAGAGGAAAAAGTTGTTCGGAATGACGTCCTTGACAACATTTTGCAAGGGCGTCAAAATCCGTGAGGTTGCCCTCTATCTATACAATTACCACGAATCGTTTACATTTCCCTCCCGATGGAAGAGACCACCACTTTCCCGTAGTTTCCATCGAGCGGTAGCGTGGACGCTGCGCGTAATAAATTTGTAAATAGTGCGTGATTCTTTGTCGCAACTTGATATAATTATCGAAAAATCTAGCGAGAAATGTCATTACGTTTAGATTTTAGATTTTAGATCATACTCTGATAAAATATTTTTTATCGAAGGCGCTACAGCGTCCATGCTACTGGCCAAGAGTGGATTCTAATTTTAACAAAGTTCACCAATTTATAGTATCAAAATATTAATCTTTTAATAAAAAAATTCATTTTAAGGTTTGAAAAATAGAAATAGCTCGAATAAAAAGTACGGAAATTTAAAATGAAAACAAAAAATTATGAATGTACATTTTTCTTTGTTAAAGAAGTTACAGAAGAACTTTATCTAACCTTTTTTTTATGTAGAATTTAGTTCGTACATCTGAAAAATCGAAGAACCATAACGGGTAATTATGGTTTTTCGTGATCTAATCGGATCTTAAGACAATATAAAATTTAAATATAAAGTTTCATTGAAATCCATTTTGCCGTTTAAACGTAATCGTGTTAACAAATATATGAGATATTTAAAAAAAAGCTCTTTTCTAAATAGCCAAAACGTGATCAGGAAGTCTTAAAACGTGATTTCCGTAATAAAATTTTTTCCAAATTTTTTTTCATTACAAGAGTATTATACATATGTCAGAAAGGGAAAAGTGAATCTCGAGGCACTCAAGAAGTCGCGCACGGACGCGTGTCGCTTGCACCCCACCATGGATCACAGCGTTTCAAGAGCGAGAGAAAAAGACGCACATTCGTTTTCTCTCTCGTCTTCCCGACGTTGTCCGAAGCGCCGAGCTCACGGACACGCCGCTCCGGCGTAGTGTGCATGCGTGGTGGGGGAAATTCTCGAGAGGACCCGTCCTCATTCTGGCATCACTGTCTTGTCTAGCGGTCGCTGGCAGCTCTCCGCTGGGCCGGTGCATGTTTGTAGTGGAATGCGTCCGTGAGGCGGTGTTGCCATTTTATAAGTTCGCGCGCGCGCAGGTTGCAGGATTAAACGATGACCCTGTATTACCATGTCATCTAGGTAAACAAAAAGATCGGTTCCTTGAAATCCTGATAGAACGCTATTCATTAGGCGTTGAAATGTTGCAGGAGCATTTTTTAATCCAAAGGGCATTCTTGTAAACTGGTAATGTCCGTATGGTGTAGAAAATGCTGTCTTGTGTGCGTCATCTGATGCCATCTTAATCTGATGAAACCCTGATGCTAAGTCGAATGTGGAGAAATATTTTGCACTCCCTAATTGATCCAATATCTCTGTAATATTTGGTAGGGGATATGCGTCTCCTATCGTCTTTTCGTTTAATTTACGATAATCGATTACTACTCTCCATCGTTTTTTTTTCCTTTTGAATCAGGTTTCTTAGGAACGATCCAAATGGGAGAACAATACGGAGATGAGGATGATTCTATCACACCAGTTTCCAATAATTCCATTATTTGTTGGTTTATTTCATCTTTATGAACTGGTGGATATCGATACTGTCGTGTATTTATTGGTATATCATCTGTAGTATGAATTCTATGTTGTATGATATCTGTTCCTTCCAAAATTTCTCCTGCTAGATGAAATCGATCTTCATTTTCTTTTATCAGTTGCATCACATTTTCCTTTTCTTCCTCGTTTAAATGATCTAACCTTAGTAGTTTCAAGATTTCCTCGAATCGATTTTCTTTCGATATCTTGGTTAAGTTACAACGTTTAGAGGAACGTTCTTCGAACGGAAATATTTTGCTTGTAGGTACTACAACATTACAATATTCGTCCGTACTATTTATTATTCTCATGTAACGTCCAGTTGCCCACAGACAACTGAATGCCAGTAGGTCCTTGAGAGGAGAGTGGCTTCCCCTCAAGTATAGGATAGGTGGGGTTCGTTGGTACAGAGTTAAGGTTTAAAATCCAAGCTTTTAACTTAACAATGGCTTTTATTCAGCAACACTTAATTCTATTTTAACAATGACTACAGCTATGATTATGTTTGTTTTTCGGATTTTTGTATTTTTGATATGAACTAGTATATGTATGTCGCAGTGTAATGCCGCTTCCGTTTCCGGGGCGAGCTCTTACTCTTGGCAACGTCTGCTGCATGAACGGCCGCTTCCGTCTCCGGGGCGAGTTCGTACTCTTGGCAATGCAAGCTGTAAGAACGGCCGCTTCCGTCTCCGGGGCGAGCTCGTTACCTTTAGCTATGTCTGCTGCTAGAGCGGCCGCTTCCGTCTCCGGGGCGAGCTCACTTCTGTTGGCAGAGTCTGAAGTGTCTACTGTGCTGTGTGCACCTCCTTTTATACCCAAGATTTAGTGTTTTGGCGTATGCGTAGTGAATTGTTATTCCTTAACTTATATTTTATTCAGTTATTACATTTATGCTTTGTCCTAAGTTTTGTTAATAGTTATATTAAATTATTCCTAGTGTTCCTAAGGTATTTGTTTCTTTAATATTTGCTTAATTCATAAATTATAAAAGTATGTAGTATAAGGTTTCGCAATGTTTATAAATTGGTACTGTTTTACCTACGGTCGGTAACGCCGGGTTTGCGTCTGCGTGAGACGTTACACCTCCCCCCTGGGAGATCTCTCGTCCTCGAGAGATTGGAATGAGTGGGATAGGAAAGGAATTACAAGTTTGTGTATATGAAAATATATATATATTTATTAAAAAATAAATTTTCTATTTATTTGGAACATATTTCAGGGCTGCCCCAGTTCCTACTAGTTTTAAAAACTTCCAAACCCTCTGTCTAGGGTCCGTCGCCGGGAGTCTTTTGTATGCTTCCCAATCTGGTTCAGGTATTGTGATGGGAATGAGAGCTGGATAATGTTTTTTCGGTTCCGGTATCCTGGGTACCTTAAATATTACTTCTGGTCCTGGTGTTGGAGGAAGGGATTCCGGAGGAACTCGAGATGGTTTCTTGAGGTTTTTAGGAATTTTATTAGAATTTTGAAAGGAAGATGTATATTTATAGGGATTCTTACGATTCTTTCCGGAGATCCTGGGAGTGGGGTAAGGAGTGGTGGTATTTGTATCATTTCTTTAAATATTGCCTCCATTTCTTTTTTCTCCTTCTAGACTTTGGAGTGTCGTGCTCCCGAACGCTTTGGCATTATGAGTGCTTTTGATGGACAGCGCAGGTGCGGTTTTCAAACTTATTTGTTGGGGCCTGTGTAGTGGCTCCCTCCTCGCGGATTTTCTTATAACTACTTTTTTTTTAAAGGATAATAATAATTCTTACAAAATGACATAAGACTAATGTGTATGTATTAATTACAATCTGTGCGTGTGCGTGTGTGCGTGTGTGTGTGTGTGTGTGGGTATGCGTGTGTGTGTGTGTATGCGTGTGTGTAATATATTTATTATTTATTTTTTTACAGGTCCTCAAGGATCATTTCCTTGATGACTGGGTATGTCCCACCTTTTTTCTTTAAGTCGTCTCCGACCATTTCATGTATTTGCGGAATTAACAATGTGCATAGTTCGCACTCAGTCGCTGATCTCGCTACATATAGTGTGCGTTTGAACCGGTGGCATCTCCTATACCCTATCCAATTTTCCCATACAATGAGGTGTGGATACCCTATTTTTTCTTCTATTTCGCTGAAGTGCACACAGTTAACATACAGTAATTTAAAATACTGATAGTAGTATACATTTAGGTCGAATGTTTTTTTCAGGCACGTATATGTTGCCATTTCCGTGTATGTGACCTGGCTGATTGGAAGTTTTTCCTGCTAATGAAGGAATTTGTTGTTTTGCTCTTCCTTATATACCCCCGTGTCGGTTTTGAGAAATCCCCCTCTCTTTTCCTTGGGCAAATAGGCTTCCTTTGCGTTATTCATATGGATGATCTTCATTTGTTTAGAATTTATTGCTATTTTTAAGTTGTTATTTTCTAGGATTTTGACGACTTTGTATGGTCCGCTGTATTCAGGTTCCAGATTTTCACGTCTCGGTTTTAGTACCCAAACCCAATCTCCTATGTTGTATGTTTTAGGCTGAATCTTTTGATCATAGTAGTACTTCTGTCGAATTTTTGATTCCTCTAAATTGTTTCCCGCCATTTGTCGGATGTGGTGTAGTTTATGTATTAGTTCGTCGACGTAGTCTGGATATGTTTTAATGCTGTCAGTTGGAGGAATACTTGAAGGAAGACGTGCTTTCCTACCGTAGACGAGTTCATGAGGCGTAAATTTCGTGCCTTCGTGAGTACTTGTATTGTATGAGAACATTGCTTGTGGTAACCATTGATCCCATTGTTTCTCTTTTGATACGTAGTGGCGTAAATATTCGACAAGGACATGGTGGCTTCTTTCCAGTGATCCATTGGACTGAGGATGATATGCAGAGGTTCGGTATTGTTTTATGTGAAACGTTTTGGCAATTTTTTTCATAAGGGCACTCATAAAATTTGGTCCCTGGTCTGTAAGGATAGCTTTAGGACTTCCAAACTTGCAGATGAAGTGTTCTGTGAATGCCTTAGCTATGTCCTCTGAAGTGATGTTTGCCAATGGTATTGCAACAGAATATTTGGTTAGGTTATCTTGAATAGTGAGTATATAGCCATTTTTTGTATTTGTAGAAGGTAGTGGTCCTACTATATCCATAGATACTTTATCAAATGCATCAACTAGTGTGTCTGTTAATACCATGGGTTCTTTATTTTTTACCCTTACTAGTTTAGTCCTCTGTCATTCTAAACATGTTTTAATGAATTGTGTTATTTCGTACTTCATGTTTTTCCAGTAGTATCTATTCCTTATTCGGTGATATGTTTTAGTTATTCCTTTATGTCCGCCTACAGGAGTTGGGTGATTTTCTTCTATGATTTGCTGTCTCTCTTGTATAGAAGGAATTAAGAGTGTGCCTTTACAAAATGGAAATTGGATGTTCTCTTGTACAAATATTATGTCTATTAGGTTCCATAGCCTGCTCAGTGAAATTTTATCTTCTTCTCCCGATATATATACTTTTGTGGCATTTTCAAGTATTAACTGAGTATGGAGTTTTCTTAATGATTTGTATATATCCTCTTCCGTTGGGTGGTCTGTTACAATAAGTCCAAAGATTGTGTGTTTTCCTTTTTTTAAGTTTGAATAACTCAAACTAATTTTTTTCTTTGTATAATTTTCCTCCTGCTGGTCCTACTGGTCTACCTTCTGTGTTGATGAATGTTATGATGTATCCTTTCCCCATCCATACGTGGTCCTCTGTTTCAATGTTTTGTTTTTTGACAGGTATGTTCGATATTATTCTTGGTCTGCCTGATGTGTGTTGTGGAGGAGAAGATGGTAGTGTAGGAGGAGATAGTGGCAGAAGAGGGGATAATAGTGGAGAAATAGATATTGGTGGAAGGGATAGTGAAGGAGGAGTAAGTATCCTTCCTTTTTTAATTTTTATGGGAGTTATAGGAGCAGTGTCAGTGCTAGAACATAATCTTTGTTTTTTCTTTTTAGGTGTGTGGTGAGTGCTCTTGTCTGTGCTTGTCTCTGCATCAATTTTGGGAGGGTTTTTGTAATTATGTCTTGGTACAATGAATGTTTCGTCGATTTCTTCTATTATGTCTCCTTCTTAGGGTTTCTTGATGTGAGATGTTCTGAATGCTCTTGTGTTGTCTTTATGTTGAGAGGGTATTTGAATTTCTACTGGTATTATATTTTGAGGGGGTGCATGTACTTCTATAGGTATTAAGATTTGAGGGGGTACGCGTGTTTCTATGTTTTGTCTTTTTATTTCCGGTTGAGACGAGAAGGTATTTTTTTCTTTTTTCGTTTTAATTTTCTCCGTTTTGTATTTATTGAGTCGCTTTCGTCGTATGATGTGGAATCAGAATCTGAAGAACTAATTCTAAGTTGCTTGTGTGGAGCTGGATTTCTTGAGGTTGAGGCGGTTGTTTCCCGTAGTCGCGTATTGTGTTGATGGAATTTTTTTTGTCTTTTATTTTCGTGAGAATTTGTTTCTGAATACGCTCGTTTTGTGTCTAACGGTAGTGCTATCGGGTTTCTTGACAATGCGTCCGCGTTTGTATTATACTTCCCTGGTTTATACAAGATTTTATAATCGTATTCTGCAAGTCTAATTTTCCATCGCATTAACCAAGATGTAGGATTTGACAGATTTTGTAGCCATTCTAACGGTTTATGATCTGTTATTAAGTAAAATTTTCTACCATAAATATAAGGTATAAAGTGAAATACCGCGTATATGATTGCTAAGAGTTCTCGTTCCGTCGGAGAATAGCGTGTTTCTGCATCATTTAAGACCCGAGATGCGTAAGCTATTGGTAGATCTTTCCCGATTTCACCCTGGCTAAGAATTGCACCTACAGCAATACCTGAGGCGTCTGTCGTAATGTTAAATGTTTTTTCGAAGTCCGGAAATTGTAAAATAGGTTCTTTACAGAGAGCTTCCCGTAGAGTTTCAAATGCCTTTTGTTGCTTATGTTACGTGCCGCGGCCTTTAGTGTTCGAGCGGCGCGTTTTAGACAGCCAAATTCTGATTAGGGGTATCCCACAGTCGTTAGACTATCAGAATTTGTTGTATTGAGTATAGAATGGCATGGAGGCTCGCCGCAGTTGTAACAGTCAATTCTTTTTATTTTAATTGTCTAAGTACCTTATCAGAAGGATAAGGGGTAGATTTAGGGATCGTTGATGCTCCAGTCCCATACGGGTCTTTTCCATGGAATCAGATAGGAAATGAAGGAGTAAAATTTAATGAATTACAAAGCTTTAATGTTGAAATATTGAAGGAACCAAAAGAACATAACAAAATATGAAAATATTCAATGAATCATTTTACAAAATAATAATCAGAGATAACTCCTGACTAGGGGAATCCCACAATGCTTTGATTGTCAGAAATTGTCATTATATACGAATGAATATTAACAATATAATAAAGCATACAGAAAGAGATAAAAAGTGCAACTCACCAGACAGTCACAATAATATAACTGACAGTGTATATATTTTGAATTTCCCTTTTCTCGCAGATCGAATAATTCTGAGTCGCTAATAAACCTAAATCAGAAAAAGAGATGAAACACGAACACACACACTTGGTTATTTGAAGGAACGGATCTGAATTGAATTTTAAAACGAGACCGAATGAAATAAATAAAATTGTTTCACAGAGTTTAGTATAAGAATTGTTTCGCAAAGTTAATTAAATGAATTGTTTCTCAAAGTTAATTAAATGAATTGTTTCGCAAAGTTTAGTCTTTCACGCGGTTTCACAATAAACCGGGAACTCTAGCTCTAAGACACTTGCGGACCCAGCGACACGCACCTCACGATTTATCGTCACAGAGTGTCGCAGCTTCACGCTCTCGGCAACGACCAGAGTGGGTCTGTACCGAAAATGCTTACGCTGCATTTTATCGCTCGGCCGCGCTACCGAGGGCCCGTCTACTTAACAAGGCGGTGTGTGTGTGTTCATGCCCACAAGGCGCGGTTCCCTGCACCGGATGTAGGATATACAATTCCGTCAATCTTCTAAGAAGTGATCCAGTCTGCGCATTCCTGCTGTAGCCGTTACTGATTATGTTACAATGTTTAACGCGACGGTCGGAGGTGTTCTCAACGAGGGTTCTCCCATAATGCTACAAGGCATTGTTGAAACGCACCCTCTGCCGCTCACACACAACGAATTCGGCACAACAGGAGAACCACTGGTCTTTTCGAACGCGACTATCTGGTGAGAACGCCGCTGCGTCAGCACCGCTTTATCTGTATCGCGGGACGGCAATGCGTCGAGACGACGACGCTCCAAGAAAGGGATTTTTATTCTATCAAGAATATTATTAATTAATAGGCAGGAGTATTATCAACAAGGGATTTCCCATAACGCTAGGCGTTGTTGATGCATACCCCGCCTAAAAATGAAAAATTTTACGTTCCGAACGTAACACTTATATGTCCACTCAAATTGGTAATTTTTTTTAGTGAGGTTGGAGAGTGGTCGAGCAATTTTTGAGAAGTCCTTTATGAATCGCCTATAATAACCACTCAGTCCTAAGAACTGTTTTACATTTTTGACCGTTGTAGGTGTTGGAAATTCCTTTACAGCTATTACCTTTCGTGGGTCAAGTTTGACTCCTTCCTCTCCTATTATGTAAGTTGGGGTGTATTTTGATTTTTGGAATATATCCTGTGTCAACTTGCGTATTAAGGACTTGTACATATATTTGGCTCCTTGTTCTTGCCGGTATTGTGACTGTTTCTGGGTCGATGAATGGAATAGTTTGTTGTCCAATAGTTACTACTGAATTCATGTAGTCGATAGTAGCTCCATTGGTTTGGAAGAAATCGGTCCCTAGTATTCCATCGATCATCAGTGTTGCTTCTTTTCCGTTGAATCCTGCATCAGGAAGAAGGATCCTAGGAGGTTTCCTTATTTGGTCTGTTCTAAGTCTAAGTATAGCCTGTCTGCGTACCATTTGTGTTTTTTCTTTTTCCTGCTTATCGAAATATATCTTTTTCCTGCATTGTTTTGCTGTATGGCCTCTGAACTTGCAATACTCGCAGAATATTTCTGGTTGTTGTGTCCTATAGCTTCGACTTCTACACTCTTGTATTGTGTGACCTGGCCTTCGGCAATAATCACAATATACGTTGGATTGAGGAGTTCTGGCTTCTACAATTTTGCGTCGTGTGACCTGACCTTCGGCAGAAGTCACAGTATTCGTCAGATTAAGAGGCTCTGTTTGTATAATTCTGGCTTCTACAATTTTGCGTCGTGTGACCTGGCCTTCGGCAGAAGTCACAAAATGTTTCATTTTTGATACGGCTCCTACATTCTTGTATTGTATGTCCCGGTTTTATGCAATGTTGACAAATTTTTTGTTGCCAGTCGGTACGTAAGGCTTGTTGGCTACTGCAGGTGGTGGAGTTATGGCCATATCCAAGGCAGTTTGTACATTGGTTAGTTTGTATCGTTCCCGTTGCGATTTTTGTTCTTGTGTGATATTCGTTATACTCTGCTTCTGCTTTAATGGCGTAATTGATAGTGGGGTCATTCCACGCCAAATCGATCACTTTTGGCCCTCGATGTCTCGGATTTTTTTTAAACTTCAATATGTTGTAGTCCTCATGCAATTAGGGAGGGTTTAAGTCATCATTTTGTCGATATCGAGTTTGTTTAAAAAATACAGGGCCTTGAATTTTTCGATTTTTGCCTATTTTCGTGAAAATGGGTGGTGCTTTCGAATTTTTATCTCGGAAACTATTTGTCGCATTTAGTTGTTTCTTACGGCATTTTAAAGTGGAAAGATCAGCCTTTCTGAATAATTTTTTTTCCAGATCGAAAAATTAATTTTGCAACATTGAAAATTATAAACAAATTTTTATTTTTCGAATTCGGGCTCGAGGTTGCGATTTTAAAAATCCGAAAAAAATACTACTGTATTCCTTGAAGTTTTTTCTTCAAAATAAGTCTACGTCCAGGGTGGTGCGGCTCCTATTAACGTCGCAGTGGAGTGGTAAATACGGCGGTACGCGCCGAATCAGGTAAGCGGACCGGGCGTCGTGCGAACACTCCGCTATTACGGTCCTCTGACCGTATCGCTACCATGCTATATTACTTCAATGAAGTCTAAAAACAATATCGGTGGATCCCGTACTGGTCTGAATGGTGCAATTTATACCTGCAAAAGAACTTTACTAACCCACTCTTGGCCAATGACTTTCTTTTTATAATAATCAGATTTCTATGTATGGAGGGGGGGGGTAAGGATGGGTCAAGAAGGATGGCATGGATAAGGATCATTTCGATGGGAATGGGCTGGGGGATTAATGGTTGCGAATAAGAAATCGGTAGAAACTATTTCATTGTGCTGAACACAGTACCATTTTCATCCGACGAAAAAGTTCTACATAAAATTTTGTTTCGTGATATTGGCGTAAAGCTATGGAAGCTTCTGGTGCCAGTGATAACAAGTGTTTCGGCAAAGCGAGCTTCTAAGCTAGCAGCATGGTTTTTCTGTTCATCCTGTTTTACATAATCAAAAGTAATGTTCGGAAAAGATGTTCTTGCCCATTCATATAAAGCTACGGGTCTAAGAATTTGATTATCCACTGGTCTTTGTAAGCTAGTGCGCATTGCAAGTCTTTTCACGGCACCTCCAATCCCGTCACATGGTCCTTTACCGTGTGTTGTTGCAAAAAAATGCCACTCAGCAGCAACACCGAAATCGCTAATATAATGTGTCAAATTTATGAAATTTTTTCTATTTTTATACTGTGCAGCCGCTCCATCGGAAAAATATATTATTTTTTTTACGTTTCCTACAAATTTATCTGCAAGGTATTTTAATAATCGTTTTTGAAATAGGTGACCAGCAGCTGTATTATGACCTAAACTTTCAGAAATTATAACAAAATTGTGATGAGCTTTATCTTTACTATATATTACAAAAGGATGAATAGTTACTTGTTGATGACTCCAATGGTAATTCTGGATTTCATCTTGCACTACGAAACTGTAATTTTCAGCAAAATCGCCAATTACTACGAATTCGCCATAATCTACCGATTCTTTAATTTTATTTAAATACAAACTCTGCATTTTAGCAATGTAATCGTGTGTCTGCAAAATGACAATCTTTTCACTCAAGCGTTGTAAGAATTCGTCACAAGAAGATGTAACCGTAAGTAATGAAGATCTATCAGTGTGGGTCCAACTTTTAAAAGTGATATTTGTTATATAATTATTATCAAAAAAGGTTTCAAATTCTGAATAAATATTAGCAAACCCGGGACAAGAACTACACTTTCGAAAATGACACGAAGGAGTTGGTAATTCACATATAATTGATTTCAAAATATCTTTATAATTTGTTAAAACGTTATTTGATTCTGTGCGATGTGTACCTACCGCTGCTTTAATCGCAGCTAACATTAATTTCATATTCTGATGGATTATGCAAACACAAACGGTGTGCGTTCCACTAGCCCCAGCCAAAATGCACTCCTGCGGACGTAAACTTGCAAATGTACTAAAACCTACATTTTCCATGGGATATGTTTCTTTAAAACATAAATAAATTTCTCTAAGATTACCTAAAACTAATCGTTTTTGCATATTAGTTCTGGACCCATTTCTTTTCACAGAAACAACATCTTTTTTCCCGGGCATTACCCTACTTATATCATCACTACGATAAAAATCTTCTATTTGTGACTTCGTACTTTCTGGTAACTAATGACCAGCTGTGGGATTTGGAGTTGACATCACTCCGTGCTTAACTTGCAATCGCTTTGCTTCTCTTGCCATGTGGTATGAACTCTTAAATTCTCTGCAAATTTTTCTAATGCTCCACGATTTCGGTAAAATTGTAAAAATACGATTTTTTTCACTGTTATCAGATTCTGTACTAAATTTATGTTTTAACTGTTCAATTATTTCGTTATTATTTTCCGCAACACTACTTGCACTACTTTCTGCATCTACTAAACTGGATTTTATGATATTATGGACACGATCTATTTTTTCTAATGTTTTTCTATGGGACTTTAAAGTTGTACGTGTTAACGGAGACTCTCCTACAGATGACATTAATATATTGGTGGAACTCACCACATCAGATGGATTAAGTACACAAAAATTGGTATTTGAGCTGTGACCACTATTATTGTCCGTCTGCATACCCGACAGTCCAGAAGACTGTGGTTCAGCAAATTCAGTTTCGGCCCGTTTCTTACTTTTTTCCCGATAAAACCGTACACGACACGTTGTACAAATGAACATTCCTTCAGTAACAATTGGATATGAATGAACCACTCCCAATGATACTTTTCGGAGTCCTTTTGTACAACGAGTATGTCCCGTCCGGTTGAAGGGATTACAACACCACTGATGTACCATTTTCGAAATTTTACTAAACAGATTTTCAGGCTTGAAAAGAGACTTGAAAACTTGGAAAGTTGATACCTATGTAGCGGTAGCACTCGCGAGCAAACGGGACACCGTTACGCTGTAAGTTGGCGGAAACGGCTGAGCCCGACCGAGGCCTCAGGCGTGAGGCGCAAAGACGGCCGAGCACGAAGGCGTCCGAGCGTGGCCGATATTCGAACGTGATCGCGACGCGCCAATCCCCGAAAACTATGCTGCTAGCATAGAAGCTCACTCTGCTCCAGCACTTGCTATCACTGGCACCAGAAGCTTCCATAGCTTCACGCCAATATCAAACAAAATTTTATGTAGAACTTTTTCGTCGGATGAAAATTGTACTGTGTTCAGCACAATGAAATAGTTTCGGCCGATTTCTTATTCGCAACCATTAATCCCCCAGCCCATCCCATTCGAAATGATCCTTATCCATGCCATCCTTCTTGACCCATCCTTACCCCCGTCCCTGATGGAAGCAGCCCACCACCTTCCCGTGGTTTCCATCGAGCAATGACAATTTTTTAACAAATAACGATAGGACAAGTTGATACATAGAAACCTGATTATTATAAAAAAAAGTCATTGGCCAAGAGTGGGTTAGTAAAGTTCTTCTGTAGGTATAAATTGCACCATTCAGACCAGTACGGGATCCACCGATATTGTTTTTAGACCTCATTGAAGTAATATAGCATGGTAGCGATACGGTCAGAGGATCGTAATAGCGGAGTGTTCGCACGACGCCCGGTCCGCTTACCTGATTCGGCGCGCACCGCCGTATTTACCACTCCACTGCGACGTTAATAGGAGCCGCACCACCCTGGACGTAGACTTATTTTGAAGAAAAAACTTCAAGGAATACAGTAGTATTTTTTTCGGATTTTTAAAATTGCGACCTCGAGACCGAATTTGAAAAATAAAAATTTGTTTATAATTTTCAATGTTGCAAAATTAATTTTTCGATCTGGAAAAAAATTATTCAGAAAGGCCGATCTTTCCACTTTAAAATGCCGTAAGAAACAACTAAATTCGACAAATAGTTTCCGAGATAAAAATTCAAAAGCACAACCCATTTTCACGAAAATAGGCAAAAATCGCAAAATTCAAGGCCCTGTATTTTTTAAATAAACTTGATATCGACAAAATGATGACTTAAACCCTCCCTAATTCCACGAGGACTACAACATATTGAAGTTTAAAAAAAATCCGAGACATCGAGGGACAAAAGTGATCGATTTGGCGTGGAATGACCCAGTGAGGTCGAGGCTGCTGGAGGTGCATTCACGTAAGTCCTAAGTTTTGTTAATAGTTATATTAAATTATTCCTAGTGTTCCTGAGGTATTTGTTTCTTTAATATTTGCTTAATTCATAAATTATAAAAGCATGTAGTATAAGATTTGCGCAATGTTTATAAATTGGTACTGTTTTACCTACGGTCGGTAACGCCGGGTTTGCGTCTGCGTGAGACGTTACACTCATATGGGCTTTTCCCTCTCGATTTGTTACTAGGGCATTTCCCAAATAGATTCCTTCCTTGACGTACAATTTTCCTACGTATCCTTCACGCAGTTCTGGATTTGCAATATTAATATGGAAAGGGACTGAACTTCTTTTTGGCACGTGTGGTGTATGCAAAGATATAGGAGTTAAGATACATAGAGCACGGTTTCTATTTTATTATACAATTACTTTAATATTGCTTAGTATATATCCGGACAACTAGCCGATACGTGCGTCCGTGCCCGTTGCTCACGGATCTCTGCTTGCTATAGCGCGGCGTATATCTAGCGACTTGCTGTGTCGGTAATGCTGGTGTTTACACGGCCTCTAATATACCACAGCACGAATATCTCCTCGTATGTATTAAAGGGAATATAGTTTTTCCCCCACTTGATTTGCCTTTTTGTATAATCGATGCTGGCTTCTTGATGTAACAGAAATTCGGATCCTAAGATTCCGTCTTCATCGTCAAACAGTACGTCGTTTACCACGTGGAAATTCACTGGATGATTCGCAATCATTATTGATGCTGTCCCTAAGGTAGCTTGATTCGAATCGATTATTCCACGGATATATATGATTTCTTGAGTATTGACGATTGTTGATGCTGTTACCTTTGATTTCTTGATGAGGTTGACGTCGGATCCCGAATCAACCATTAATCGTGCCTTCCCTTTCAGGTTTGGAGATGTTATTAGTATTGTTGGAATATTTCGTAAGGTATTAATAGGAACAGTTACTGTTCGTTTATTTGTTCGTCTTCTTCTTCCATCGAGTCCTTTTTGGTTTGTATTTCTTCCACTGATTTCTTTTCCTTGATTTCCAACGTCGGTTCCCAGGGCGTTGATTTTCCAGATGGTTTTGCTTTTTCCGTTGTTGGAACTCCTATCTTCATTATTTTCTGGCGCTGTGGAGGGTTCCCACTCCGGATTGCGCCTGTCGTTTCCGGATGGCCCTGCTCGTTTCCCTGATTCATCCTAGAATATAGGACTAATTCTCCTGACTCTATCTTAACCTTAAACTTGAAACAATCCTTGATTAAGTTGTAACCTCGCTCCGTGGGGGTTACTTGTCGGAAGTGCGATCGAGGTGCCCGAGAGAGTGAGGCAAGGTAACCTGTGTAAACGGCGTTTATTCCGAAGATACAGAGTCTCCCGGCCAGGTCTGTGCTGGCTAACAGAGGTGTGTTTCGGCTTATTCTACAGCTTAGGCTATCGGCGGTACGCGGCGAGATCGCGGCGGAGTGCGGGCGGCGCGTCGCGGTCGCGGGCTCGGAACGTTTCGGCGGTAGAGAGATAGGAGAGGGGGGTGGTCGTTCTGGTGCCTCGGCTGTGGTCTCCACCGATGGCCCTGACCGGGAAGTCTTGAGCCCGTTCGCCCAGTGGGTATAACCCGCGGGAGAAACGGAGACTATAGGATGTCCTCCGGAACAGACGAAGTCTGTTCCTAAGATTGACAGCGGATATCGACCTGCGTCTAGAAGTCGGCGAACTCGCGTTCTTCTAGGAGCCGTGGAGGTGGGGGATACCAAAAATACACAGTAAGACAGCTTGTGCTACAAGAGTTTAGTGGGACTCGACAGTCTTCCACCGAGCGAATGACCAAGGTGACCTGGGTATACGGGCTATCGAAAGCCAAGCTCACGGAGTGGGCCAAAAAACGGGGAATCGATCTGTCCGGAGATCTCGACACTCTGCGAGCTCGGGTAGTGGCCCACATCAGAGCCATGGACCAGAGCGGCTCCGGAGGCGACATCGCCATTAACATCGACCCTACAGCCGACGAGGGAACAATGATAACGCAGCAAATGGTACCACCCCTACTAGGCTTCTCCCCAATGCCCGGTCTCCCGCAACCAGTGGAGACAGGCGCCCCCACCGATACCTACTACATTATGGAGCGGGTACGACGGTGGGGCGGACACTTTGACGGAGGCCAAGGAGCCGAGGACTTCCTCGACCAACTAGACGACCTGCGGGACACCTATCAGGTCACCCCAGAACAAATGTTGCTCTGTCTCCCCGGAATCTTAAAAGGCCCGGCTCTGCAGTGGTTTCGGAACGAAAAAGCCGACATCCACACCTGGGACGCATTTTTGGAAGTATTCCGGCAGACTTATCTACCGCGAAGGCGACAGCATGAGCTGGAAATAGCCATCCACCAAAGACGCCAGCGACCGGGTGAAAAAGTCCGAGAGTACGCCTCCGCCCTCCGAACACTTATGCGCCGCCAGGGGCAAATGTCCGCCACCACACAATTAGAATGGCTATATTCAAACCTGCGAGTGGAGTACCGACACTACATCAAACGAGCAGATTTCGACTCGCTCGCCGGACTGCTCAGCTTGGCCGCCGATTACGAGGCGCTGCGCGAAGAGGGACCCAGCAGCGTCCCAGCCCAGCCGGACAATCCGAAACCCAGCCTCGCCGAAGTAGGTAGCCGGTACAACCGGGACCAATGTTGCTGGAACTGCGGCCAGCGAGGTCACTTTCGCCGGGACTGCCGCCGGCCGGGGCGGCGATTCTGCAGCCGCTGCGGCACCGAAGGCCGGCTCAGCCGAGAATGTAACTGCGCCCCGGCAACGGGAAACGACAACAGGTCCGGCGGACAAGGCCCCGACCGGACCCGACAACCCCAACGGCCTCAACAACCCCAGCCACCGATGGCCGCCCGCATATACCCATAAATCTTTACGGCAGGGAATTCCAAGCCTTACTAGACACAGGCGCCTCCCTGTCGTATATTAAGCAAGAGGTGGCGGACTGGTGCCGGGAAAACGGCGACGAAACCACCACCACCGATCGATGGGTCCAAGTTGCCAACGGCGCTGTTGCCGCCCTAGACGGCGAAATGTTAGTCAGGATGGTCGTCGGAAACTGCGTCATGGCCATTACGTGTGGGGTCCTTCACAGCCTCACGCAGGACGTAATCCTGGGGATCGATGCTCTCCAAGCTCTCGGACTAACGATACAAGTCCTAGGCATGCGATGGAGCCCAACGGACGAGGCCGCCACCATCGAGCCCCCGGCTGGCCTCCAGGGATGCACCGTGGAGCAAACGCAACGCCTCCAGGCGTTTCTCGTCAGCGAGCTACAGCATTTCGACCAACTACCGGGGCGGACACACATGGCAAAACATCACCTCCGGTTAAAAGCCGGGGCGGAACCAGTAAAGCACCGGTACACGCCACGAAACCCCGCCATGCAGGCAATTATAGACGAGGAGGTGACCCAGATGCTCACGGAAGGCATAATTGAGCCGTCTTCCAGCCCGTGGAGTTCTCCGGTGGTCATCGTCACGAAAAAAAACGGGAAAAAACGGTTCTGCATCGACTTCCGCCGGGTGAACGAAGCCACGGAAAAGGATGCGTACCCTCTGCCCCAGGTTCAGGCCACGCTAGAAAAATTGCGAGGCGCCCGTTATATTTCCACCTTGGACCTGGCCAATGGGTACTGGCAAGTGCCACTGGAGCCCGACAGCCGCCCAATCACCGCTTTTACGGTGCCGGGGAGGGGCCTCTTCCAATTCAAAGTCATGCCCTTCGGACTCCACTCCGCCCCGGCCACCTTCCAGCGCCTGTTGGACAAGGTCATCGGACCACAACTGGAGCCCCGAGCGTTCGCGTATTTGGACGACATCATCGTACTCGGAGCAACCTTCGAGGAACATCTCGATAACTTGCGGGAGGTCCTCCAGCGGTTACGGGCGGCAGGACTCAAACTCAATAAGGACAAGTGCCAATTCTGCCGCACCGAGCTGCAATACCTCGGGCATACGATAACCAGGGAAGGCGTGGCCACCGATCCCGAGAAAGTAAGAGCCATCGCCCAGATACCCCCACCGACCACAATAAAGGGACTCCAGCGGTTCCTGGGGATGGTATCCTGGTACCGGCGATATATCCCCAGATTCGCCGACCTAGCCGCACCGCTGACCCGACTGCTGCAGAAAAAGCAGAAGTGGAACTGGGGCCCGGAAGAAGCAGCGGCGTTTGACGCTCTCCGTCAGCAGTTAGCCGCCGCCCCTATCCTGACATGCCCGGACTTTAGCCAGCCCTTCATCCTCCAAACGGACGCCAGTAATGAGGGTCTCGGGGCCGTACTTACGCAGGAGGTGAACGGAAACGAAAAGGTCATAGCGTACGCAAGTCGTACGCTCAACACGGCAGAACGAAATTACTCCGTGACGGAAAAGGAATGCCTCGCGGTAGTATGGGGCATTCGGAAAATGCGACCATACTTAGAGGGTTACCGGTTCACCGTGCTCACCGACCACCAATCCCTCAAGTGGCTGCAGTCGATGGACAACCCTTCCGGCCGCCTGGCCCGATGGGGCCTCGAACTCCAGCAATATGACTTCGTCATCCAGTATCGCCGGGGGGAATCCAACGTCGTCGCAGACGCCCTCTCCAGGCAACCAGAGGACAACCCCGCCCCGTCGGCGGAGGAGGTGGACAGTCTCGACTCACCCTCTGGGTGCGACTGGTACGACAGAATGACCGCCGCCGCAGAGAAGGAACCCCACCGCTATCCGGAGTACCGGATCATCAAAGGACACCTGTACCGGCACATTGCGGACACTCATGGTCCCCGTACCGACTCGGAATGGAGGATGTGCGTACCCCAACCTTTACGGGGGGCAGTGCTCCGGGAGACCCATGACGCTCCCACCGCAGGACATTTGGGGGTCAGCAAGACCGCAGCCCGGTTGACCCGACAATACTTCTGGCCCGGAATGATCCGGGACGCTCGGCGTTACATACAACGCTGTCAGAAATGCCTAGAATACAAGGCGTTCCAGCAGGCACCCGCGGGCGGCATGCAGACCACGCCAGCAGCCAACCCCTGGGACGTAGTAGCGGTCGATTTGGTTGGACCCCTACCACGGTCAGCGAAAGGCTTCACGATGCTGGCCGTAATGCAAGATAAGTTCAGCAAATGGGTCGAGTTACAGCCCTTGCGTCAGGCCACCGCCCCAGCCGTCACCAGGGCCTTCCGGGAGAGGATAGTGCTCCGCTTCGGGTGCCCCAGACGTGTCATCTCGGACAACGGGAAACAATTCGTAAGCCGGGATTTCACGGAGATGCTCCGGGGGTACGGGATCGAACACCGTCAGACGCCCCCCTACACCCCTCAGTGCAACCCCGTGGAGCGGGCCAACAGAGTTATTAAAACCATGATCGCCCAGCTGACCGATGGAAGCCACCGAGAATGGGACAAATGGCTGCCCGAGGTGGCCTTCGCGTACAACTCCGCTCGCCATGACGCCACGGGGTACTCCCCGGCGTATCTAAACTACGGAAGGGAGCCACCCACCCCCGGGGCACTCTACCAATCAACCACGGAGGTCGCAGAGGGCGACGACAGCAACGGCCGGCACGAGGAAATAAAACGTCTGCAGGAAGCCATCCGACTCGCCCGCCACGCACAAGCCCAGGCCACAGAGTCGCAAAAGAAGGCCTACAATTTAAGACGCCGGGACTGGAGACCCCGCATCGGGGAAGAAGTCATGCTCCGGGAACACCCTCTGTCCTCCGCAGAGAAGAATTTCGCGGCCAAACTAGCCCCCAAATTCTCAGGCCCGCACCAAGTACGCGAATACGTAGGGCCAAACCTGGTAATACTTCGGTGCGGGCGAAAGACAAAGCGAGCCCACCTCCAGGACCTGAAACCGTGTGGCGAAGGGGAGGAGGATCCCCCCACCATGGCACCCGCCGAAAAGAGGACTCGCACCGTCACGAACGCCGGCGACGGCGACGCGACGGCCGGAGAAACCGCGGACCCGGCCGCAGCCACCGACCGCGGCCAACAGAGGGCCACGACGATAAGCCCCGCGACACAGGATTCGCGCTGGCGAAATTATCGCGGGGCTACTGATAAAATCGCGGAAGGACCTGTACAAGCAGAAGCTACGAGGCAGCATGCCGAAACCACGCATCGCCCACGAAGCGGCCAGGCAAGCGGCAGTCCCGCTCCGCCAAAGAGTTACAGACCGGCCGATGGAGTGCCGGCAAAGGCCGGCCGCGACCGGGGTCAGACCAGCCGCCCCGGCCGCGAAAAGGAGGCTGGATTTTGGAGGCCCTCCACCACCGGCACGGGGACCGCCACCGAAGCCACGGCCGCCCCCACGACCGTCAGCAGCAACAAAGCTGGCGATCCTGGAAGCCGTGGAGAGGAGTCGGCTCCCACAGCCGGACGCGCCGGGGAAGGAGAGGCCGAAACCGAAAATCATCAGCGACCTCCACCTTCCCCCACCCGACTCCAGGGGACCCGCAGCCTCCCTCCTGGCAACGCTGCTTCAAGCGCCACCACCGCCGTGGCCAGCTATGGCCACCCCACGGCCCCAGCCACCGGCCACCCCATCGCCAAGGAGGATCCGGCCGGCGCCTCCACCCCAGCCGCAGCCGCGGAGGGTACGGCCACCGCCGCTGCCGACGCAGCCGCAGGCCCGGCAGAAGCAGCCACCACCGACGCAGCAGCAGGCGCCACCGCCACAGCAGCAGGCGCCACCACCACAGCAGCAGGTGCCACCGCCACAACGGCCAGCACGGGCCGCCACGCTGCCACAAGCGGCAGCACCGCCGCCACCGCCGCAGCCACCATCGCCGGCACCGCCACACCAGGAGCCCCGAGCCCACCCTCCCCCCGCCCCGATGGACCCCGCCATGCCAGCAGTCGCCCACCCGCCAGTCAACAGCGCCCGCCCCCGTACAACCCCCTTAAACCCCCCGTGGCGCCACCACCTCGACCCCCCGGAGCTGCGAATAGACCTTCCAGCCCTCCGCGAGGGGCAGAAGTTCCGGGTGCCCACCCCAGGGGGGTATCTGGACTTCAAACTTCTGCGGAGGCAGCAGCTCCGGGTGCGGTTCAGCCCCTCCTAAGGCAGGCCCGCCGGAGCCTGGCCGATTATTTTAAGTAGATTTAAGGTGATGGGTAGCAAGTAAGTTTGTACATAGTAATCTTAAGGCATTGTAAATAGTAATAGTAAAACACACAAGAGAGCTGGGGGAAGTTCGCGTCCTCCGAAGGGAGGGGGGAGATGTAACGAGTTAGTTACGGTGGGACGCGAACCTTCCCCCACTACGCGCGCCTGGCGCGGCCCGGCGCCGCCGAGCGCGGCCGCGAGATGGCCACGCGCCGAGCGGCGCTCTCGCTGTCAAAGATGACACGGCGCTCGCTATAGGCCGCAGCGACGGGCCCGCCAGGCAGAGTCTGTCCCGAGCGTTACAGGCAAACGATCAGAGCTCTCCCAGTATCTGGAAACATATCGAGCTTAGCTATATCTGATATGCGACCTGTTTCATTACGCGTCTTCATATACTCTTCTTGAGTTTTAAAGTCGCTGGATACTCTGGGGTACTTTATAGTCTCTGTCTTGTAAACAAGTTCATTCAGAGAGACTACAGTAGCTGGCATTTTCCGGGTTAACCTACTTGAGGTAATCTTTATCAGCTTATTAGATGTGAGCTGAAACGCTTGCGTTTGTTTATCCGATGGTTGGGACAGGACAGACAACTTACATTGTCCGTCTTTTGGTGGGTGTTTAACGAAATGGATTGATTCCTTTCGTTGTTTCAGCGCAAATGTGAGGCACTTACCTTTCTTCCCAACCTTAATAGGTGGGAGAGCCGACGGGCTATCAAGTGACAAATCACAAGACAAAGGATGACTGGGCAAACACTGCGATTTCCCAGTATCATCTGAAGTGGCGTTTTGTCCATCTTCAGTGACAGTCTCCTCAACTTTCACTTCATCAGTGCATGTAACCTGTAAAACGACATCGACTGGAGCCAAGATCTCTTTAAGCTCATGACGGATATCAACGACTGGTATATCAGCCTCAAAAACCGCGTCTTTTAATCGTTGAATGAGAGAAGGTGATCTCTCAGACAGGTACAATACACAACATGGATGAATGAAAGCGTTCATTCGCGTTAGAATTCCTGACAACACGGCTTTGCGGCGCTGTCCTGAATACTTATTCAAGGACTTCATTTCAGAAATTTCCTGAAGAATGGTTGCGCGCACTCCCTCATACTCGTAATTTGGACATTCAAAATCGTCTATCTCAAATTCACGGAGCATATGTTGACATTTGGGTACCATGGTCGTTCGTTCTGTGACTTCCTGTCAGTTCACCAAGTTAATATATTTTGTTAATATATATTATCTGAGGGTCCAGGGTTCGAGTCCCTGTTCGGGCGCCAAATATAACCTCGCTCCGTGGGGGTTACTTGTCGGAAGTGCGATCGAGGTGCCCGAGAGAGTGAGGCAAGGTAACCTGTGTAAACGGCGTTTATTCCGAAGATACAGAGTCTCCCGGCCAGGTCTGTGCTGGCTAACAGAGGTGTGTTTCGGCTTATTCTACAGCTTAGGCTATCGGCGGTACGCGGCGAGATCGCGGCGGAGTGCGGGCGGCGCGTCGCGGTCGCGGGCTCGGAACGTTTCGGCGGTAGAGAGATAGGAGAGGGGGGTGGTCGTTCTGGTGCCTCGGCTGTGGTCTCCACCGATGGCCCTGACCGGGAAGTCTTGAGCCCGTTCGCCCAGTGGGTATAACCCGCGGGAGAAACGGAGACTATAGGATGTCCTCCGGAACAGACGAAGTCTGTTCCTAAGATTGACAGCGGATATCGACCTGCGTCTAGAAGTCGGCGAACTCGCGTTCTTCTAGGAGCCGTGGAGGTGGGGGATACCAAAAATACACAGTAAGACAGCTTGTGCTACAAGAGTTTACTGGGAGAGCTCTGATCGTTTGCCTGTAACGCTCGGGACAGACTCTGCCTGGCGGGCCCGTCGCTGCGGCCTATAGCGAGCGCCGTGTCATCTTTGACAGCGAGAGCGCCGCTCGGCGCGTGGCCATCTCGCGGCCGCGCTCGGCGGCGCCGGGCCGCGCCAGGCGCGCGTAGTGGGGGAAGGTTCGCGTCCCACCGTAACTAACTCGTTACAAAGTGTCCTGGTTTCTTACAATAGTTGCAAGAAATTTCTAATTGATTCGGTGGCGATGTTGCTGCTCCGCTGTTTTGCGATGCATTTGGTTGCCACGCGTTATTTTGTGTAGCATTGTTTTGCCATCCGCTATTTCGCGGTTTGTTATTTTGCCATTTCGGTATGACTCCTTCGTTTTTAGGGGGTCCGTAATTCAATTTATTTTTAGGTGCTATCGGATACCCTCTCTGATCGCGCGACACAGGTTGTTGACGAGTATACGAACTTGCTTTCATTCTCTCATCTTCTAATTTAACTTATTTGTCAATTTTTACGGCTAGAGCGTAGATTTCATCCAGCCCTAGTCCTTGGCGATCTTGTCTCAATCGTAAAGAAATTTCGCGAGGTAATCCTTTGATAAAAGCTTCTAACGTGTCTGCATTGATATTTTCCTGGAGCGTAGCGGATATTTCCCCATTATTTCATTTTTCTCCGTCCATTATGGCTAAACGCAAATCTTGAACGCGAGTTATATAATCGAGAATATTTTCTCCTTGTTTTTTAAATGTATTTCCCAATTCGCCTTTATATTGATTCACGTTTTTACACGGCGCGAAGTACTGTTTTAATTTATTTCCGAATTCGTCTAACGTAATTAGATCAGAATCGCCTATCGCAATTAAAGCATGTCCACGTAATTTATTCATTAATAATTTTGTTAATTGCATTTCTTGCTGAGGGGCTAACATTGATTTTGCCCGTTCGCATGCTTTTAAAAATTGAAAAATAGATGGTCGATAGCCATCGAAGAAAGGAACTGCTTCTAACGATAGTTTGATTGGAATTTTTCCGTCTGTCGGATCTTGTTTAGATTGAAAATCTAAAGAAGAAAACAAGCCGTATATGGGGTAATTATTTCAGATTTAATACTGTGAACCTCTTCGGCGTGTTCTTTCTCTAATTTTTTCACTCTTGCTGTTACTGACTCTAAATGATCGAATTTTTCATCCCACATAGTTAATACTTCTAAAAGTTGATTTAATATTTCGGCTTGGGTCAGTTCACCCTTTCTTTGTAAGGCCTCCTTGGCTTTTCGGATTATTCCCGTTTGTTTTCTCAATTCTTCCTCTTCGTCCATTTCATCGTGATCCGACATGATTCCAGATTTACTCTGATTTACTCTTTTGATTTTACTGATTTGATTTCTCAACTATTGCGGATTACCCCACCGCTGCCACCAATAAAATAGCTCCTCATGTCACGTCCCTACTTCTTATTCGGGACGCGATTTTAAGGGAGTTTATATTTTTTTTTCCGCTTTTGAGCTAGTCCAGGGACTTACGCTCTGGGATAGTTGAGTACGACTGATTATATATTATAATCTATTTTAATTTAGTAATTACCTTATTTCACCCGCGATGCTGGCAGATCAATGGGAATTGGCTGCCACTTTATGGTGATGTCCGTAGTTCTCTTGATCTCGGGTGCAGGATTTTGTTTTGGTGGGGCCCAATCCCCACACACTACCACTATTTTTCGGCTGGCCTAGGGTGTTATCTCCCTGACGCAAGGGGTGCTGGGCACTCCTAACAGATTGAATTGTTCTGCTGGAGCACCAGCGTACTTAGCCGCTGAACGTCGAAGTTGGACTCGTCGTCCCGCACGATGGTTTCGTGGCATTCGTCTTTTGAATTAATAATAATGTTAGTTAATCAAACGATAAATCACTATTCACCATCCGCACCAGGCACCACCGCGGGCAACGTTCTGCTCTTCAGTAGTACCATCGGCGGGGGAAGCGTGATTTTTCATATTCGGAATCATGGGTTTTTTAATAGTTGATTAATATTTAAATTTATCGCGTCGATCACGATTTACGCTTAATTTCTGGCAAAACCGCGGGCAACGTTCTGCTCATAGGTAATACCATTAATCAGCGCAATCCGTGACCTTTCAATGAGCATTTTCGTTATTTTATCTCTTTTTCCAAAAGACGGACGCTCGATTTGGTGGATAGGAAATTAGGAGTGGAAACACTACACTCACTGATTTAACATTAAAACAATCACCTTTATTTTTCTGTCCACTTGATTTGAACACTTTTCTAAGTTTTTATAAGTTTGCGCAAAAACACTGGTATAAAGAATTGAATATTAATTACTTTAAATTGCAAATTAATAACAATGATAATGATGATAATGAGCTCCGCGGGTGGTCCTATCCCTTTTTATAGGGCAATCGGTCACTCCTTCTCTAGGATTTGTCACATGACAAATCATAGGTGGGAGACCCCATCCCACAGCTCCTACCTGGAATCTTCCAGGAAGAATCTTCCCATCGTTCTATTCTGAGATTTTTGTTTACTGGTTAGGCACGTTCCATTCTTGACTAATGCGTATCATTTCATTTGACTCCCACCCACAGAGCACCATAACATTGCAGCAACGTGTCTGCAATATTGCACTATAACATTGCAGAGACGTTGCAGGTTCAGTCCTATGTCCGCCTTCGCAATATTGCAGGTGTGTATTTTTGTAATGTTGCGGCAGCATTGCAAACATGTAGACCTGCAACGTTCCGGCAATGATTCTACAACGAAACGGCAAAATTGTGGCAATGATCCTGCAACTCTTCGGAAATATTACGGTGCAAGATTGCAATGTTGCACTATAACATTGCAGAGACGTTGCAGGTTCAGTCCTATGTCCGCCTTCGCAATATTGCAGGTGTGTATTTTTGCAATGTTGCGGCAGCATTGCAAACATGTAGACCTGCAACGTTCCGGCAATGATTCTGCAACGAAACGGCAAAATTATGGCAATGATCCTGCAACTCTTCGGAGAATATTGCGGTGTGAGTATGCAATGTTGCACCGTATCATTGCAGGTTCACTCCTATGTCCGCCTTAGCAATATTGATGGAGTATAATCCCGCAACGTTTCGGAAATTTTACAGCAATGGTCTCACCGCAACGTTTTGGGCAGTGAGGGACGCGACGACATGAATGTGTGCAGAATCGTAGTAGTATAACGCCCGTGTGTCTTTTTCTCATAGAAAATATCTTTACCCCAGGGGGATTCGAACCGAGGACCTGTAGCATCGTAGACGAACACTTTACCGCCGCAGCTACAACCGTTGATTGCTAAGATTGCTTACGTATTCGAACTTATACTCCTACCGTGCAAAACTTTAAACTCATATTATTCAAAAACGAAGGATCACTTGAAAAACCTATTAGGGATTTTTAACACTGTAGGTGCGGACTCTAACTATAACCCGGTGTCATTTTAGGTTAGGTTGGAAAGTAGTCTTTAGACTAAACCTTTGCATTTGTCTTTTCATCTCTCTTTTCTCTTGTTTGATTGTATATACGTGTTTGTGCAATAAAGACGTTTAATAATAATAATAATTTCACACATTAAAGTATATAGTATCTACTGTAACGTCCCACGATTTTTCGCGCGGTTCTATTCCAAATTCCATTCGTAAACCTCAGTATCACTCCATCAAACTCTAGCAAACTCAACTCTTACCCCATCTCCTCAATCGTCGATCACCTTGATGTTATACCTTAGCGGTCACCAACACAAGATGATCAATACAAACTCCACCTCGCTGATGTATCTTAGAGATCCCCATCGCGAGATAATCGTTACAAAACCCTCTTCGCCTATTCGTCCTACAAGGCACGAATCATTCCCCCAAAAATGAATTAAAAAAAATCCTTCGTTATAAATCCCTCTTAAATCGAGACCAAGTCTCAATCCCCTCTTTACGACTCATGAAGTCCAAGCCACTCTAACCCCTTTCCTATTAAACACCCAAAAATTCATTCGATGAGTTGAGTATCTCCTTTCACAGTCATAAAACCTCAAAAATCTAACTGCGACACATATTTGGCGTACGTGACATAAATATGTCTATTAATAGCCATACCGTTCATAAAAAACCCGGGAGTCCTACTGCGTCTTATTCCGAAATGTGTCAAGGCCACTACCGCGCGTACCCCCGCAACGTCCTTATAAATACGAGGGGACCGAGACAGAAGTCCTCTTTCGACGAAAACAATTGAGAGGAGTAACATTGTTAAACCACGAAAAGTTTATATACATATTATAGTGTGACAAAATCATCTCACAACTCATTGTAAGTGTAACGTTCAGCTGCCCAGGGACGACTGAATGTAGACAGGTTCCCGAGAGGAGAGCGGCTTCCTCCGAGAATAGGATAGGTGGGGGGTTTCGTGTGGAATGAAGGAGTAAAATCCAACTTAAACTTAACAATGGCTTTATTCAAACAACACTTAATCTAATAACAATAACGATAATATAGCTTACAACTACGATTATATATATTGTATTTTTGTGTTTTTTTAGGGTTTTTGGTTTTTTCTATGCTAATTTATGCGCTATGTAAAATTGGATATATAAAAATATATGTGTGCTACTGCTGTAAGTTCGGCCGCTGCCGTTTCCGGAGCGGTTCCCGACACTCTTGGTAGAGTTCTTATTTTACTGTTCTGTAGACTTTGTCTTTGCTAAGCGGTTAAGCAAACTAGTAGGAGCAACGCTTGAAACCTCCGCAAAAACAAAGTTCTCAACTATTAAATGATAGATCCAGAAAGGAGCACCAGTATCTTGTACACTGAGAACCAGTCGCTGCCGTTTCCGGAGCGTGCTGAAATTCTACTGGATAATACTTAAGCTACCTCCAGGAACTAGCATTCGTTAGTTGCAAGAACGTATCTGAGTTCTTAACCATTAAATAAAAGATCCAAAAAGGAGCACCAGTATCTTGTACACTGAGAACCAGTCGCTGCCGTTTCCGGAGCGTGCTGAAATTCTACTGGATAATACTTAAGCTGCCTCTAGGAACTAGTATTCGTTAGTTGCAAGAACGTATCAGTATTCGAATGAGCGCGCTGAGTGCTGCGTGCGCCTCCTTTTATACTGGAGAATTGGCGGGCTGGTGCATGCGCAGTGTGTTGATATTTCTTATTTCGCAGTTTTCTTGCTTATTATATATTATTTTGTTTTGCGCTTTTGTCAGTAATTCTAATTAATTATTCTTAACATCCCTACAATAATTATTTCTCTAATATTTGTTTAGTATACAATTTACAACTAAAAGTATGTACAATGAGCCTGCGCGGTATTACAGATTTGCTCCGCGGTAGTGTAGATCGATTCTACTTTATCGACGGTCGGTAATTGTTGGTTCGAGTCCCTGTGGGACGTTACATAAGCATTTAAACCATACCATTTTCACTGCATATCATCCTCATCATATAATCTTGTATTATTATTATTATTTTCGTGTCTAAGCTTATTGGTATTCATTATTATATAGATTTCATATTATATACTTTATTTACTGCTTATTGCATTGTCTTGTCTACGTTTATAGCAATTTCATATTATTTACTTTATTTACTGCTTATTGCATTGTCTTACCTACGCTTACTGCGATTTCATATTATTTCTTTTAATTACAATTGCTTATTACCTATTCATATGTAACTCATATTCATACTCATACGTTTCAATAACCATTGTATATTATAAATGTCATGTACTAATGCTAAATCCCTAGCGCATAATTATAACGCAAAAATCATACCAACAGTGCATCAAATTGAATAAACAATTTCTATTCAAATCACGTTACGAGTTATTGTGCCTAGTCTTCTGTTTGCGAAAATTCCCAAACGAAATCAAGCTGTCACAACAGCTGATTATCGCTCGTGAACGCGAGAACGGTTCTAGTGTTTACAAACATATTATTGCATGAGCCGTGCAATCCACGAAAATACTAAACGTGGTTTCTTATATATAACTGCAACAGTAAATCCTATTACCGAAACCAAAACAAATACAAAGTAATATAACGGGTGCTCTCCAAGTGTACATTTACCTTCCCTGGTCGATTAGAGTAACGGATTCAATATTCGCGCCTGATCGCCTCCAGAAATTCTAAGTGTGACGGATTTGACATTCGCGCCTGCATTCCTCTCAAACCCCTCAGAGTGACGGATTTAAGATTCGCGCCTGGTCTTCCCTCAAAACCCTCAGCGTGACGGATTTAAGATTCGCGCCTGGTCTTCCCTCAAACCCCTCAAAGTGACGGATTTAAGATTCGCGCCTGGTCTTCCCTCAAAACCCTCAGCGTGATGGATTTAATATTCGCGCCTAAATTTCCTCCAAACCTCAGAGTGACGGATTATAGATTCGCGCCTGACATCCATTCCTTCCCCCAATTGTCATCGTTCCCAAAGACCTCACCCGGAACGTGACACTACTCTATCTAAACAAATTAAATTCATTTTCAAATCTCTTCTATAATTTAAATTCATGTACAAACAACTCTCACAATAACACTTTTTTCATACCTTCAACGGCCAACGAGAAATTCTAGCACATGCAGTTAAATGAAACATGTTGTAGAATCTACTCGACGTCATATTTCAAATTTCGTCAAAGTATCATAGTTGCTTCAGAATATTGCTGTACTGTTTCTACAATATTTCCACTGCAGTATTGCACGGCAATATTGCTAGGTCGTTGCCACTGAAACATTGCACATCGATGTGCGCGCAATATTGCTGAAATATTGTAGGATCGTTGCCAGTGGAAGATTGCACGTCGATGTGCGCGCAATATTGTCGAAATATTGTAGGATCGTTGCCACTGGAACATTGCACGTCGATGAGCACGCAATATTGCAGAAATATTGTAGAATCGTTGCCAATGGAACATTGCACGACAACGTTCTTGCAATATTCCTGTAATATTGTAGGATTGTTGCCAATGGAACATTGTACGGCAATGTTCTTGCAATATTGCCGAAATATTGTAGGATCGTTGCCACTGGAACATTGCACGTCGATGAGCGCGCAATATTGCAGAAATATTGTAGGATCGTTGCCAGTGGAAGATTGCACGTCGATGTGCGCGCAATATTCCTGTAATATTGTAGGATCGTTGCCAATGGAACATTGTACGGTAACGTTCTTGCAATATTGCTGCAATATTGTAGGATCGTTGCCAATGAAACATTGTACGGCAACGTTCTTGCAATATTGCTGCAATATTGTAGGAGCATTGCCACTCCATTAATGTACGGCAATATTGCAGGAACGTTCCTACAATTTTGCAATGCTACCTGCAACAACGCAATATTGCAGCAACGTTCCTGTAATACAGCTGCAACGAAGTGTGCTGTTTGGGCAGTAGCAACGATAGCAAGATTCTTATATTAATCCGTATTTGATTTATATGTTATTTGATTACTATACTTTTGTACGATCGGTTTCGTACAGCTTATTTACTAGGGGTTGAAGTTAAACACATTATTTTGGAGGTTGGTTTGCGGGAATTAATGGGAGGGCAATCTTCTAGTGAGGATTAGGGGCACAGCTCCGCGAAGGTGATGTCGTCTCCACTGGTTGATAAGGGTCTTTGTATCACGCTGAGCATCAGCTGGTGTTAACTGGGCCTTCTTGGTGTTCGTGCGGTCAGCTACCTGGTATACAGCTGACTGTCCGCCACCTCCTTGATCTGGTTGTCCTGCTCGCTGCTGTCCGTGTATTCTTCGCTTGATCTCTTCTTATCGTTGTTTACAGTTTTAATGCCATGTCGGCTATTTGTTGCACAATATTTGTATAGTATTCATATGAGGTAATTACAATACCTCTGAGTACGAAATAGTAAATATATGCTTTAAAAGGTTAATTAACATTAGACTCCACGTCGCGGGACGTGACAGGTTCCTTATAACTAACAGTTATCCAGAATATCGGTTCTTCCTAACTGTTTCAAGAACCGAAACCGATATCATAACTGTTTTAAACCCCTGGTCCTCAATTGTATGTGCACTATAAATTGCATGTGTTCTAAATTGTATTTGCACTATTTTCTGTGTACTATCTTGTGTGTAAAATCTTACTGTGCACAATCATGATGTGCACTAGAAAAATTGTGGGTTAAACTGCATTTGTCCTAAATCGCATGTGTCCTAAATTGTATGTTTCCAAAATCGCATGTGTCCTAAATGGTATGTATTCTAAATCGCATGTGTTCTAAATTGTATATGCACTGTAAATCGCATGTGTTTTAAATTATATGCGCACTATCTGCTGTGCACTATTCTGATGTGTCCTAAATTGCATGTGTATTATTGTACTGTGTAGTTTTGATATGGAGCCTCTTAATATCGATCTCCATTGTTGGACGTTGTCTCGAAAAATTCCACGTGTAGGTACACTCAACTGTTACGACTATAACGAATCTTTCTCTACTTCAACACACGTACGTTATTAACTGATAAATCTCGCGTCACCTGGGCCCATAACCTGTTATGGGCTTTAAATGAGACGAGGGTTTTTGTGATAAAAGATACATTTAATATCTTGTAGAACTATAACAAAGGTATATAGCGCAGAGCGACCACTTCTTCTGTGTGACGGTTGCGTAAGGAAACAATTCCCCCGAAACGCTTGACAGTGAGCGCTCGTCCCTCCCCTATTGCTGTGGTCTACACCAGCGGTGACCAGCAGTGGGGCCCCTCACGTGCCTGCTTCCCCTTCCAATCTTTTTCTCGCACAGCGTGCCTTCCGTTGTCAAGGAGACCGCGCGACGCTACGAAGACTGCGATGACGAGTTAGCCGGGCAAGCGTCTTCGCGTTTAGCGTCGCACGCAGGGGGCGGAATCTCCAGCAAAAGGTTTGGATCCGTATTTCAACGCCATCTAATTTATGAAAGATTGTGTTTAGAACTAAAATTCAATATGGCGACCCAAACCGGGAAAATTGAAATACGGTCAGAATCTGCGTTGATTTGCGTACTGCAATATAGAATAAGAGATACATTTGTTGACATGTTAAGAATGTTTGGATACGAAATTCAGGTGTTAACGAAAAACCTTTAATTAAATTTGCAATAATTGAATGTAATTAAATATTTCTCATTCGCCTGAAGTTTCATATCTAAACCTTCCGATTTTTTCAATTATTATTGACATAATTGGACATTATTTTGCCAACAATAATTGATAATGCCAACAAATATATCTCTCAATCTACATTTTGTATAATATACTTAACTGTAAAAATACAAGTAGAGGTAAGGGATAATTAGTAGTACAGATTTTTCTTTTTAAAATAGTTGTTTAATTTGTTTTTTTATGTCTACAATTTTTGACATATTGAATGCGTGCTTGTTTCGTTAATTTTTCTTGAGCCCAACCAATTGAATTTTTTCCCTTCAATAGTCTATTGATGTATCTACACCAACATGCTATATATTGTAGGGCGATCGTTTTCGAAATAGCCTCACACAGCGGCTGAAAATGCTTAGTACAGGTAATGAATGAAAAATCTAATATTAATGACAATGGCATCATTAAATTTTTTAAAAGTTCTTCTTTGAAACACAAGTGAGGGATGTTTTCATAAGCCTCTTTAAATAATATATTAAAATTATCAAAATTATATAGATCAGACATACAAGTGCAACAGGTTTTAAATCTATTGTCAGCGCATAACTTCATTAATATTACTGATATGTCTACGCAAGTACCAGTTGGATCTGAATCATTCTGGGAAATAGTGTACTGGTTCTCACTTTGTTCCATTTCTGTGTCACTGTTATTTGCAGTATTTTGTGCTATTAAAGCGAAATTATGTAATGAAAATAAAGCTATCGCCTCGTCCTGTTCACAATTCCCTCTTGCAGTTTTCGCCGAAGTTAAATTATTAATTAGAAGAGTTTTAAAAGAACTTTGGAATTGCAGCGGCGTGGGGTTAATATTTCGACTCCCCATGGCTTCTAATCATTCCGAAAAAATTTTCGAGTGGATCCTGATTTATATTCCAGGGGGAAAAACTTTGAAATCCCATTCGTTGCAGGTCCTGCCATAAACGTTGAAATCCATTTATGGTAAATTTAAAATTTTTCAACGACGGCACCGTTCTAACTTTTTTCGTCTCTTTATCCACGAAACGAATGTTATTCGCCATACACTGACCGACCTGCTTCCAAAACGTCGAATGACAACTACTACCGGTCACTTCTCTTCGTAGAGCGTTTTTCGTTGATTTTATATCCTCTTTTCTGCCATTAAGGGAATCGAATGCATCATTTAAAAATTTAATAACTTCGGATGTAGTTACACCTTCCTTAATTGGCATTCTTTTCATGCCTACGATAGTTCGCACTGAACCTGTAAATAGGATAATCATTTTTTTTTTCATGTGAAATAGAAATATAATCAGGAAATCTGCTCAGGAAAAAATACAAACCTGTAATACAAGTTAAATGTCTTATAAATGAAGATACCGGCCGGCTTAAAACATGCACAGCCAGATTAACTTTCATTTTCCTTATTTTATGCATTCTGATATGTCCATCATGCAGTTTCGGCATTTGCTTCTTGATATTATTTATAGTTGTAGTGTCAATATCATATGCTAATTCTATCGTTTTCCAGGACGCAAAATATGTTTCTTTAGTCTCCCCCACATTATCGCTTTTCTCATTAATTTCGTCAACAAATTCCGGTGTAAGGAGAAACTGCTTTACACTTTCTAAATGTTTATTCTTCTCAATTTTCCTTACATGTGGGAAAATTACTTGTCAGGAGATTATTTCGCATCCCCTTGATTATATGTGCAGGGTCATAAAGGGGATTAATGGCCTGTCCCGACAATTCAATTCTCCCAGCTGAAAATAATGATGTTAATAATTCGGTATACAAGAAATTATACAGTAAATGAAATTTTCTGCGAGTGGGAATGAGATGAAAATGTCATGATTTTGTCATGAAAATGTCATAGTTTATATTTTGCTCGTGGAGTGTGATGGCATAGTTTTGTGGAAGATGGTAGGGTCACACTGTTTATACTTACAAAACAATCTGTTCTCTTTCTGGCATATATGTTTAGTTTCTTTTAATAAATAATTTATACACGAAACATTCGTCTGTCCCTGATCACAAACGGTGGCCACAAGGTTGAATCCACTTATAGTGATGGCTCGTACAAGTTGTTTAACGCATCGCACTAGTTGTTTCGCACTGGTACTAGATTTACAAAAATTGTACGACAGTGGAATTTTCCAATTTGTATGAATCCCTCTTAACATGAACATAAGAGCATGATCCGCAAATTTATTGGTTCTTGCATTGCCCCAATCTTCAAATCCTATGATTCTATCTCCTTTTGTTGAATAATAAATTTGTGGTTGTAGTGAGACTTCGTCCCACAATAAGGTGCATACCTTCCCCTTTGTTGACATACTAGAACCCTGTTTTTGAAGATGATTAAAAATCACCTTGTTGACACCAGCTTGTAATGGAATTTTCTGCAAGAAGGTTCATAACGAACGTGGGGTGGGCAGAATGAAAATCTTGCTAAGAAGTCTATAGCATTGGGTAGATTGTTTCAAAATAGCTAATGATAAAACTTTGTCATCCAAAGTAAACCGTCTTGCCTATGAAATAAATTGTAAATGTTCACGTGTCATTAACATTTTCATGAAAACATTAAAAATTTTGAGTGCATACGTACACAATCTGTTACCACATTAGGTCTTCAGAATTTAAATATCTTATTAAAGTCAATTTCAAATTAAATAAAGAATTATGTTAATTATATAATACTATTATTATGTAAAATATTGTAGTTACAAGAATTAATTAATTAATGAAATCGACAAGATGGGTGACAATTTTCACTTGCCTTAGCTTTTTTGTGCACATTCCGAACATGCATTTGTACAAATGCTAGTTGTGCTTTCGATAGACTTGTTAGTTCTTTCATTTGCACCGTTCGCATGAACTTCTCAGTAGTTTCTAATCTTTCTTTGAATGTATTCAGCTTATGCATAGATTTTGAGTGCTTTTTCGATAATGTAGATACTATATTATGTAAACGTCTAGCTACTGGTGTCAATTTGCTTTTCCTAGTTATTGAGCCTAGAAGTGCTCGCCTTTTATAAGTCTTGGGTGTTGAACTGATATTACGTTCTTTCAAAACAGAATCTGCACATGAGGAATGTGGATTCTGCACACTTGAGGAAGGTTCAGATGCAATACATACATCAACGTATTCGGTAGCACTTTCAGTTTTGATATGTTCTATTCCTTCATCAGGAGTTCCACTGTTGTTACAACAATTAACCTGTATGTCGTTGTAACTCGGCAAAACTTTAACATGTATGAATTCATTCAGCCCATTTTCAATTGTAAAATTCTCGTCTTCTATCTTCATATGTGTTGAAGTTCTCTCATCACTGGTACTTGCAGTGGATGCGGCAGAAGAATTGATATTCAACATTAACTCCGGAATTGCATCATGTTTCAGTACTTGCCGAATGGGTGTACTGTTGTACGCACTTTTCGTAAAATGAATTTTACAGACTTTATAATTGATCAATTCCTCACAAGTAAGACCATTGAGGTTAGGATTGTTAATTGCCTTTACCCATTTATCACTCCTTAATACATTTTTGGGAAAGCTATGCCTATTTATACTGCTGTTGGAGTTGCAGCCTGGCACTACACACCTCCAATTAACTTTTTTCCCTGTTCCTGCAAAGTCAAACAAATCATTTGTCTTTTGATAGCATATATTTAACAAATATACTCTAAAAATACAAGTTTTAACTTTAGGAAAATTGTACATGAAACTATCTTACCTGCCACTCTCTTTGCTGTTGTTACTTTCTTCTTTGCATTCATTTTATAATTATTCGTGATGAACGTATTAATTATTCGATGAACGTTAGTTGAAGCGTCGGTGAATCTCACTAAGCGTCGGCAAGCGTGGGCAAACGTAAGCTGCGGAAGTGTGCGTAAGCCAACGTGTATGTACATACACAAACACAACTATACTGCGACAGTAACGCCACCTAAATTATGAAAGCCTGCTGCTTCCTGTCTAAACGCTATTCCGGAAGTTCCTATCTTAGTTTCCACCCCCTGGTCGCACGGTATCCCTGACAACGCGGACGAGAGTGGAAGAACCCCGAGCTTACGCGTAAGCGACTTATAACAGCGCTGGTCTACACATTCACCATAGCGCAAAAATACAAAATTGGCTCCTTTAACCTCAACAATAAACATGTGTCAAAGTTTGTATGTTTTTGTGTAGAATTTTAAATCGAGTCTTTTAAATTTTGATGATATAAACGGAAATTTTTTTGGGGACCGAAATGAGTAGTACCTATCGCTTCAGCAAAGTAATAGCAAATAATTAGTTCCATACAGTCCTTTTTCCATAAGAAACCCATTGAAAAATATCAGTAATTATTGGCTGTTTAGTTACTTTTCGGGAACTTCCACGCAAATTTATTTTCTGTTATATAATCAACATATATTGTCCTTGCAACTGCGAAAAAAACATTTGGTAATATTTGCCAATAATGAAGTAATTACCTGTATCGTACAGTGGGGGCTGAATCCCAAGAAATAGAGGAAAAATCAAGGAAAAACATAGAGGAAAAACATCCCATTTTTCGCACTGAAAATGTCGAATATTATTAAAGAAGTTCATAAAAAATGTGTTAATATACAACTCATACGGAGGTTTGACGGTATATAAAAAAATAACGTCACTAATTCCAATAAATATATTTGAGCAATTAATAATTTGAAGACTCATGACAGAATTTCAAACACCAAATCCGCGCAAACTCAAGTTCCTTTGACAGCAAAGTAGAAAACTTACACTACATCTAATTTTTTTTACAGGACCTCTGAAATTGGCAATTTTGCTCTTGGTCAGCAGGCGTAAAAAAAAACACCCATTTTCATGCAAGTGTTGAAAAAAAAAACATTTGTGACGTTACAATCACACTGAGTGAATGTAACCCAGAATGAGTGTACTCGGCTGCTTCAGGCATATGTACTAGCGATCCTCTGCGGGGGGGGGGGGGGGGGGGGGGTTGTAGAAGAGGTATGGAGAACTCCCAATACTTTCCGTTCAGAAATGCCAGGTGTTTCCCGGACGGACTGGATTAGCGTAACCCACTGTGGTCTCCGAGAGTTAATGAATTACTAATAAAAAATGATTTTTATCTCAAATGACTGGTCTTTAATTTAAACAAAACGATATTAGGAACAGTTGTATCATATTTTTTTGCGCAAATTTCATTCCGGTATCTTAAAAAAAAAAACACCCAAATGTCACTGACTTCTTCAATCCGGCCCACTGTGCCGTTGTAAATCGGACTACGTTTACATAAGCAATAAGGTAAAAAAAATGCATACTCCTTTTATGATTTGTATTGCTTCTGTAAAAGTAGTCCGATTACTTGAAATTTGGTATGATTTTCATCGGAAAAACATAAACTATTGGTGTCACTTCTTTTTCGATACGATAAAGAATAAAGAATTTCTTAATACGCTGAAATGAATATTTCACCCTTGACTGTGGGTCGTCGACCTCGATTCGCTGGGATCGGCCAAGGATTCATACCTGTTTTAGAAATAAAATAATTCTTTACTCTTTATCGTATAGATATGGAAGTGACACCGATAGATTCCTTATGTTTTTCCGACGAAAATCGTACCAAATTTGGCTAAATGAGGTTATTTTTAACGCAGTTAAATGGCGATTTTGAAAATCAATTTTTGATCTAATTTAGTTTATTGTGGTCCTAATTATGTCGTTCTTGATGTTAGTTTCATCGGCGAACATACGGAATCGATTGGCGTTGTTTTCCCAAAAATCTGATGAGAAATACCAAAATCCTGAACATTTCTCACTTCTTCTTAATGGTATTCCAACCCCATCGGGGGTTGAAAGCCATAAAATTCGGTGTCGAAGACGGTCTTCGAGACCTCATACAACAATAGACGTTGTCAAGTGCTCGAAAAGGCCCAGTGCGGCGCGTCGAGGAGCCCTAGCGTTGACGCTTAGGTATAGGAAATACCATCTGCGGCCACACGGAGAATCCTGCAAGCGGCGCATTGGAAATAACACCTTAACTTAGTCATCTTAAATCTATGAAGAAACTGCACCGATCATTCTAATTTGTCACCATTCTAATGAATCCGTGGATCCTCCAATACTACAATATTGTATATATTTCTATTTATAAATGAATGAAAATCAATCTGTGCTATACATATTTGAAAAAATCACTGAAGTCAGCCAAAATCCAAGTACATGTACCAACGTTTATCAGCAACATATATCCAAATCATTTTCACTAGATATTCAATGCGTTCATTTACATATGTCATTAAGTATCTCCTTAAACGATAACACGTTTAGAAAAAGAGGATCATCATCACCAGTATACTTGTCAAAAGTGGCCGTGAAGTAGTTGGTGTGACTCTATGGCACCAACTATCAAATCGCGCAAAACATGAGCAAGATAACTACGGGCCCACTTTCTAAAGTAGTACGCATTCACGACTCAATATTGTCGATCTCATCTCTTCCCAGTTCGGTCCGCAGATGAGAGTTATAAAAAGAACCATGCATGTTTGACAGACTTACAATTAGTCGCCTGCGGCCGTTGAAAGTCTAACTGGTTCCGTTCTAAACCCTCGCCTTCGAGGTTCGTCCGCCGCGTGCACGTTCTTCGTTCCGTTGTTTAGTTTCTCTGGTTTCCATCTTACTTCCTCACGGCGTTCTCGATCGCTCTATCTCTGGATCGTGGAACGAGTTTAACGAGATTCGATCGTGGGAGAAAGTTTCGTTCCGTGCTCTTTCTTATCATCTTTCGTGGCAAAAAAATTGGAGCGAGGAAATAATAGGGGACTTTTGTGAACTTTTGCGCATTGCATTTCACTCACCACAGTCATAAACTGTTTATAGCTAATTTGAGGTAACGAATAACGAGAACGTGGAAAACGTTTCACGTTTTTTTTTTTTTTTTTTTTTTACAGCTATGATTCGAGATCATTTTTATGCTTCGCCTGGGTCCAGTGCACGTTTATGGGATCGATATCACCTCGATAGTTTAAGATACTCTAGGTTGCTTCATGGTTGCATGTCACTGTTGTTTAAATCGTTGGTCTGATTGTGAGTTACTCTGTGGAATAAAGGGGGGAATTTCTTTTTTCTTGATCAGAAATATCGATACTTTAGGATTTTTTATAAACAAACATGTAACATTAATTAATTTGAAACTTTGTACATGTGTTTGTTATACTTTCATCATGTTACATAAATTTTTCAGTTCGGTTCACTTAAAAATACAGTTTCAGTTGCCCGTGAACTAGGGTGCTCCGCACAATTGCTTCATTAACGGTTGATATGATATCTGCCCTCCAGTTCATCCGAAATAAAAAATTCTAATGAGAATTTATTTTATACACATATAATTATCGTTTGACCTACAATGATAAAAAAAAATATTTTTCGAGAAATGGTAACTGTTTAAATTCAGGTGTTCGATTTTTTGCAAAAAATTACCCGAACTTTTGATAATTAAAAAAAAATATACAACCTATCGTCTTGCCTGTAGGTCAAACGATAAAAGGATTCTTTCTTAACATGCAGTTAAAATTTCAAGTTGATCGATGCAGTTCTTTTTTTTAAGTCGTGTCAACCAGCTACGAAAAAACTTTTTCGAGAAAAACGCGTTTAAAGTTTGTAGTACAGTTATTGAACAAATTTTATTCCACGTCCGTATATTATTCCTTCCTCTTGTTTGTCGAATTGATTTTTTTCTAAATTTGCCATTCTAGCCTCTGTACGGGCCTTTTTTGTTGCTTCAATAACATAAACGTTTTACAACAGTACCATGGATTCTGGGAGTATCGATCGCTCGATCACTTGCCGCCAAATATATACCTTGCTTCAAAAGTCCATAACTTTGACAATTTTATGAATTTTGATTTAAAATTTTGCAGAGACACTCCTTCAAAGTTAAACTACAAGATTCTGTAAAAAAAATCGATTTTTTGATAAAAAACAAAAAGAAATTCCCCCCTTAATAATCTAATTCTTTGGTATTGTTTTGGTGCTAAAGCTGGACTAGGTTTATGTAAATTATTTTGTATAATGAATGTTCGAATAGTCTATAACAGTTATATTATATTGATACTGTTTTGGTGCTAATCCTGAGTGAAATTTCAATTTGATATTTTGTGCACTTAATATTTGGATATCAGAAAGTATTTTACGATTTCTTCTATTTACGCTAAGAATGGTCTAAGCGAGGTCGAATTTGAACTTATTTTCAGCAGAAGAATCTCGCCAATCCACACTGGTCTGGAACGCGGCATTTCGTGGCCATAACCCAATTTTTTAACTTTAATATTTTAGAATTTTTTGTATGAAGTGTTTTTAATGTATCGAAATTCAAATATTACTCCTAATAAACAATAAGTGTTTTCGGCGCATTAGTTCGGTCAGTTTAACTGTTAATAAAAGCTATTTGCAATAATTTAATAGATTTAATTTCCAACGTTTCGGTCTGTGTTTAGACCTTTTTCAAGGAAAGAACTTTAATATCATTTACTGCGGTCGCTTTTAAATAAATCAACAACGTTTGATACGACGTGTGACAACGCGGGTCGATGGACTATGACTGGAGTAAACAATACTTTGGGGGGCTATTTAAAGGTGAAAACGACTGTGGCAAAAACGGAGTTAATAGAGAAACCGTTGAAAATTCAGAAGAGAGGCCGTTAAAAATTCGTAAACGGATCTATGAGATGTAGAAAGACTTTTCTTAAAATTTTCTTAAACAGGTATATTGAAAAACCTCCGCAGAACCACAAACAAAATACCACTAAAAGAATTTACATGTGGTAACAACCGAAAACACCTTGGAGGACACAGAATATGATTACATAATGCAGTTCTATTATGTATTAGTGATTTGTTCATGTTGGCCATTTTTTGAAGTGCGAATCCATCAATAACATTACATCATAAAGCATTATGCTTTAATATAGTTGCGTAGTATTCTTGTATCTTAGGTGATTCATACCTAAGATTTACGCTTTGTTCTTTAATCATATGTAACGTTTCTAACAGGATCCTACGACTCCAATTAGCCTCTCTATCAATAATTTTAACATTATTGAAGTCAAATCTGTGATCAAACTCCAATGAGTGTTTTGTTAGGGCAGTGTGCTGTGATGGTGATAAAAAAATGTTCTTTTTATGTTCATAGATCCGTCTTTCTAAAAGTCTTGACGTTTGCCCAATGTAAACTTGGTTGCAACCCATGCAAGGGATTGAGTAAACAATATTTGAATTTTTTAATAAGGGAATTTTATCTTCGCAAGCATCAATGCTGCAGTAAGCTCGAGCCTCGGGATTGTGAGCTTCTTGAGGGGTGCTACCTTTGTCTTGGAGCACACTAGTGTCGACATTTTGTGATTAGTGGACGGTGATGTCACGGTAAGATAAATTACCGCTGCCATGGCGAGCTGAGAAGCGTCAGAGAATCCATGTAGTTCCACTGTTGAATTGCTGAGAGTGTGAAACCACCTTGGAATTGAGAGCCTGGCCAGGCTTGTAAGATCTTCTCTGATAATGAGCCAATTGGATGTGACTTGGGATGGCAGTGGATCATCCCAGCTGATTTTGTGCAGCCACAACTCTTGCAAAAGTGTCTTTGCTCGAATGATGACTGATGACAGAAATCCGAGTGGATCAAATATTTTTGCTACTTCTGAGAGGATGAGGCGTTTAGAGAGCGTTGAGATTGAACTTGCTTTTGAGGAGAATGAAAAGTTGTCATTGAAAACATTCCAATACAATCCGAGTATTTTGGTATTGCAGTCGTCTAGTGAAATGATTGAGCCATGGGCTCGTGTGGTCTGTGAAATTGATTCAAGCAACGGAGGGTATGTCGAATGCCATTTGGCAAGTGGAAAACCTCCCGCGTTGCACAGGTCTCTTAATTGTTGAGCAATTGTAATGAGAGTCTCACCTGTGTCAGCGCCGCCAAAGATATCGTCAACGTATCTGGCATGGGTGATGCATGGCACTGCGAGTGGAAAGCGATGACCCTCGTCTTCCACCAATTGCAGGAGAGCTCTCACAGCCAGAAATGGAGCAGCCTTTGTACCATAAGTGACTGTAGTGAGCTTGTAAGGCACCTCCTTGTAATTCTCATCTATCCAGAGCACCCTCTGGAGGTCTTGATCATCTTCATGCACCTTGACTTGACGATACATCTTTGTCACATCCGTGGCAAAAATGAACTTGTGCTGACGGATCCACAATAGCACATCCGTGATGTTGAGAAGAAGATTTGCGCCAGTATGCATAAGGTCATTGATTGAGTGCCCCGATGTCGTCGGGCTTGATCCATTGAAGACAATCCTCAACTTTGTCGTCTCGCTGTCGATCTTGATGACTCCATGGTGTGGTAGATAGAAAACAGAATAAGTGTTAGGTGATATGGATGGTGCTCTTACCATATGTTGAAGCTCCACGTATTCCTTCATGAATCCTTGGTACAGATTGCAGTACTCGCTGTTCTTGTTGAGCTTGTTGAGCGTGCGCTTCAAGCAAGCATGTGCAGTCTGATAGGAATTACCAAGTAGATTCGGAGAAGATCTGAGAGGGATGCGTACGATGTAATGTCCTGTAGAATCACGAGTGTGTGTCGCTCGAAAGTGATCCTCACAATCCTGTTCTTCAGGGTTGAGTAGAGTCGGTGTGTCCAGTGGGAGTTCCTCTTGAATCCAAAACTTGGTCAGTAGATCTTGAAGAGTGTTGTCCTTGTGCTGCACTGTGGCAGAGTGATGCAAGGTGCTGAGTTGATTGGAATCAACGGTGATTGGTCCAAGAACGAGCCACCCAAATATTGACAGCTGAGCAATTGGCATTGAAGGATCGCCCTTCCTAATATTGGACTTGATGATCTGCCTATAGGTATCTGCGCCGATGACAATGTCAATGGGTCTTGACGTCAGAAAGTCTGGATCGGCCAGTTGAAGGCCGTTGATATGTGGCCATTCTTGCTGAGGTGATTCCACCGATGGCAAATTTGACGTCAGTGCCCTGAGTATGTGTGCTTGAATGTGCACGGTTGCTGGGCAGTAATTGGAGCGAAGTCTGAGTAGCTTTGTTGCCTCCAATGCCGAAGACAGAGATTGTTGAATGGATGCGTTGGAGCTTAAGCTGAGTAATAAGCTCCTCCTTGATGAAGGTAATTTCGGAGCTTGCGGCGATGAGCATCCTAACTGGTAGAGACGTCACCGGTGCGATGAGCTGAGCGTTGGCGGTTGCTAACAGGATGATCGAAGCGCTTGAGGTGATCTTGGCTGCTGAATGCACAAATGCTGGTGACCAGGTTGAGCTGAGCTGATGGAGACCTGTTGAGCTGTTGGTTGATGCGACGACTGCACCGAAGCTTCACTGCGTTGAGTCTTGAGCAGGGTGCGGCGGAGCAGGGAACTAATGGAATCTCAAACAATCTCTTTCTACTTTTATAGATTTCAGTCCCTTCGGAGTCCAAAGGCAAAATATACAGTACTTTCTATCAGTAATTTGTAACTGACCTTGTACTTGATAAAAATAGTGATGCGTTTTGTTCATTGAAATACCTGTTTTCCGTATGAACATGCGCCGGACAGCGGGTACTCTTTCAATAGCTTCTTCCGGCGAAAAGTTCTCCGCTGATTTGGGGCATTTAATTTCCGCAATACCCTCTTCACCGATGATTCCATCCGGTGAAGCTCCTAAGAAGGGGATGCAGCTGTTGATGAAAATGCCACATTCTGCAATATCTGTATATTGCTTCTTCAATTCTTCGGGAGTAATTCTCTCGCATTCTTTCCCGTATTCCACCACGGGTGCACTAATTATCCTCGGATACAGAAATGACTTCACTGCATTTGCGCAAAGCGTGTCAGGTCGGCGGCGGCACACTTGTCCAAAATTGGATGCAGTCAACAATTTGGATTTGTACTGCAACCATCTGCGGTTCTTTGCTTGTCCGATGGTTTCATCTTCAATAGCGTGTCTTTTCTCTTGCATTCTTTTCTTTTCTTTTCCAGTCATTGAGCATTTGCATATACTTTTCCCGCCCACGCGAGCTCAATGGGATTCAAGTCGCAATGATAAGGCGGTAGTAGGAGAATAGTTTTCCCCGTTGTTTTTGGGTATTCATCGATCACATATTTATCATAATTTGCCTTAATTCTGCGAACTTCGTCCAATAACTGCCACTTCAGTGCGTTATCTGGCATTCGTATTCCCTTGCTGGTAAGCCACTCTCTTATCTGCGGTTTGTTCCAGCTCGTTACGGGACAGCGCTCCTGCTTCGCAGAGTGGTACGGCGCGTTATCCATCACAATAACGGCGTTTGGTTTCAAATATGGTACAATGCGCTTAAACCACTCGAAAAAGTGTTCCGCATTCATCTCGTTGTGATAATCAGCGCTCTTGGTCTTCGATTCAAAACACAGCAAGCCATTTTCAACAAAACCATCCTCCGATCCAATATGGAGTACGATGAGGCGCTTTCCTTTCGCAGTCGGAGTGGGTGGGCCAATCGTCAGGCCCCTTTCTCTGGCGTTCGATGACGAAGCTATGGTGTTGTCCAACCACACACGCTGCCGTGTGTCGCCCGCATTCACCCATGTCTCGTCCAAATAATAAATGGGTCTTCCCGCTGCTCTGTATTCTCGAATCTTCGTGATGAACGTTCGGCGCCAACGAATTATATCTTCCCGCTCGATAAGGGCGCTATTGCGCTTTCTTTGTACGTACTTGAAGTTCATTTTCTTCAACAGGCGTTGTAACGTACTCTGCGATATAGTTGGTAAATTTTCATCTCTTCGAATCGCCGCCAAAATTCTCGGAACTGTCGGCAGTTCTCTTCGTTCCCAAAAGGCGTGTACATGCTTCCTTATTGCTTCAATTTCATGTTCCGACATCTTCTGCATTATATCGGGCCTTACCCGTTTCTTCGAGGGTGAAGTCACAGTCCCGGTCCTTTTAAATTCTCTTACACTTTCTACGACGGTACGAAATCCCACGCCGCATGTATTTGCAACCAATCTTATAAATTCCGGGTACTTCATATTCGGAAACTGAGCTTTTTTCTCATTGTAAATATTTATAATAATCTTCCGTTGTCCAGCGTTAACTATCTGTAAGAGAAACGTTTCCCATTAAATTAAAGTATATATTTTCCAAGCCTTTCAGGTTAATATTTATCCTTATAATATTTGAGTTATTTATAATACTTCAGTTGCTTATAATACTTCAATTACATATAATATTTCAGTTGCTTACCTTTCCTTTTGGATTTTTGTGGGGTGGGAAAGGAATATTCATCTCGGTTTGAATTTAATGCCACTTATCAACCGCATTTTCTTACCCATTTTTATATTTGACATTTGCAGTATAAAAAAGACAATTAAAACCGACAAAAAGTCGAAACACGTGGTATATACGAAAGTGGCGCCAGGCCAATGCTTTCGGCGCAGACCGGATGCGCAGCCGAAAGACCATTGGTGGTGGCATAGCCAATGAGCGCCAATATGCGCAGAACCGGTGTAAACTCGTCGATCGGCAAAATACTTCTTAAATGACTTGGAGTATACCTTCCCTGATATTCCAAGGGGTGATTTCTCATTTGAATCATTTTCATCTTTTCCTACGTAGATTTTAAAATTATATATATACCCATTATTTGAATCACAGGTTTCATAAAATTTTAATCCAAAACGAGCTCGTTTGTTTCTGTTAAATTGTTTGAAACTCAACCTGCCTTGAAATTTCATTCGAGACTCGTCAATAGAAATTTTTTCACCAGGTCTATAAATACTTTGAAAACGATCTATAAGGTATTCAATGATTGGTCATATTTTATAAAGCTTATCTTTTGATTCAGTTTCTTCTGAAAAATGTAAAAGGCAAAGTATAGTCTGGAATCTTTTAAGTGGCATGGTTTTTGAGAAAGTGGGTGTTTCAATCAAAGCATCTGAAGACCAATACATTTCAATCTGAGGCTTTTTTGTGATGCCCATAAGTATAGAAAGTGCTTGAAAAGCATACAGTTCATCCACAGTAATATCATCGCATTTATTTAGCCTTGATTTTTTCCTAAACTTATTAGAATTTCTCAAATCTGTAATTTTTTTTTTTTTGTATAAATTACTTTGACAAGTAATCATATCAACACATTCTTCCGGAACAAACGCTTAAAAAAATTCAATACAAGAACTATTATTATCTAGTCCACAGTTATTTTGCAAACCACAATTATTATCAATAAAAGGATGGACTTTTGGCACAAAATTAGCATTTTCAACAAAATTCAATTTTTTTTTTTCATCTGATCTAATCTTATACTCAAAGGAATATCATCTGTGTCATTATCATCCGAGTGCTCTTGCTCAGAATGTTCATCAGAATGTTGGGAGATGTTTGATAAAGTAGATCCTTCATCACTATCGCTAACTTCCTCTGCTAAAAATTCATCATCAGAATTATCCTTCAATGAATCGCATTCGGAAGATGTTGATGGCGATGGCAACCGTATTCTTTTTTGACGCCGCATTTTTCTTTTTTTTCAAAATTGTATAGATGTAAAAAAATCAAAATTTATCTGTAGTGGATCCCTACTTATATACTTTCCTGACCATTTTTACATGTGAGAAATATGTTAGTGGCTGTTTGCCACCTAGCGGTGACTTTTAGTACTAAGCCGAAACTTGCAGATAAAAAAAATCACTTGCGGTTGAATTTATGAATGAAGAATTCAGGTATAAAATTATTCGAAACTTTTTCGTTGAAAATAAAAAAACTAAAAAATTAAACCCCTAAACCCTTATTTTTCAGGGGTTGGGGGTGACATTGAAAAAAGTAACTGCTGCAATCTGTTTGAGCAAGATCGTGGAGCACCGACGCTCTTGTCTTTTGCTTAGCGCCCGAGTTACTTAACTTATTTTTAAGAAATTTAGAATGGTTTTAACAGTAGTGTAATGGCGTCACTAATAATGAACACTTTTCGCTTAATACTCTAGGACTTTCACCGAAGTTAACTAAAGTTCAAAACACATTTAAAACAGTAGAATTAGATAATCACGCCAGTACGTGTTTCTACAATTTGTAGAATTCCAAGATAGTGGAGTTTTATCAGAGCACCGATAGCTCTTTGGATTTCGCGCCTTCGATAACAGAGGTGTTTACAATAGCACGATTCACACGGAAGAGAGCGATCGCGGAGACGGCACGGGCCAAGCCACCGGTTCGGGAGAGGAGACACCTGGCCAATCAACGCGATCCACGTATATCACGCGAGACACAGCTAATCAGTCCAGGTGTCAATCCCGAGATGGCCCGACCAGGCCGTCACCGCGATCGCCCAGCAGCTACACCGGTAGCAGAACCGCGTTCAAAGCTCGCGCCGCACAGCGATGTCGAGCATGCGCATATTTGGTCGCATCTCTGCGACCAATCCCAAACATTATAGACAAGAAAACTTCACAAATAAAAAAAGGTTTAGTAAAGAATTGACAAACTCGCCCGTAAATTCTATTTTTAGGGGTTGGGGGTATCAGATGAAAAAAATTACCCCCGGAATCGGTTCAGCGACTCAAAAAACCCCTGTATACCAAATTTTGTGTGATTCACTTAATTATTCGATGGTACCAGTTTGGGCCCGAATAGTGAAAAGGACCGTGCCAGTTAACCGGTTAACATTTCTTCTATTATTGTAGACAACTTTATCCGCCTTTCCCCTGTCAGTTCTATCATAAACCTAGCAGAATCAATCACAAACCCTAAGTATTTACATCTCTTTTCTGGAATAAGGCAACTCTTTTTCTTATTAATAACAAAACCGAGCGCATCTAAGGTTTCTACCGTGCATTTTCCATTGTCCAAACACGCTTGTCTATCTTTATCAATGCACAAAAAATCATCTAAATATACTGATGAAATTAGACCTTTTTCACGCAACGCCTGTATAACCGGTCTCATTACCTTTGTAAAACCATATGGGCTTGTACACAAACCAAACGCTAAACACGTAAATTCGAACAATAGCCCTTGAAATTGAAATCTTAAATACTTTCTTCTATCTTTATGAATTGGTATTAAAAAATAAGCATCCTTTAAATCAATACTGCACATAAATGCGTCTGTAAAAATTAAATTTTTTGCAGTTCTCAAATTTTCCATCTTAAAATGTACCTTCTCAACATATTCATTGAATTTATTTAAATTTAGAATGAAACGTTTCGACCCATTCGGTTTTGGGACTAGAAAATACGATGATATAAATTGCCCCTTTGATGGCAAACACCTGTTTACTGCACCCATATCAGTGAGGTCTTTAATACTCTGTTTAACCTCATCTGCTATAGAAGTTGACCATATCGGTTCTGTCGGTGGGAATTCTTGTCTTATCAATGTACTAACTGGTATCTTATAACCTCTAATATACCCCAAAACGAATTTACTTCTAATGAATTCCTTCTACCTACTTTCAAATTTCTTCAGACGACCAGCTACTTTAATTACCTCTACGGCTTCTGTTGTGGCGTTGCTCGTTGTGACGGATGATACTGCGTCTGATTCAATTCCCGCTCGTTTTGCGGGCTTTGTCTGCCTTTGGTCTGGAACCTGCGCGGATTGCTCCTTGTCCTGTCGCCCATCTTCAGTGTTCCTTGTCCCTGGGATGGGCCTCTCTAGTTTAAAGCCCTATTTGACTTCAGTGGGGTTTTGTAAGAACTGCCTGAAGCTTTAACTTTCCAGTCCTTGCTAATCTTCTCCATAGCCCTAGCTTCTTTTATTTTCACTGAAAGATTCTTTCCCCATAAAAAATTATCTGTCTTTGTCTTCTCTAATACATCCCACATGTTCTTGCCTATTTCTGGCAAGATGTAAGCTGCTCTTGCTTTCGATTGTGCATGGTGCACTTCAACGAAGCACTTTCCTGCGTCGCACAGTAATTCCAGTAATTTCAATCTGTCCACAGGTTTTTCCACGTCCTTAAGAATAACCGATATGGCCATTCCCAAGGCTGAAAGTCCTGAACCAGCCAAATTCTGAGCCTGGACAAAATGCTTGTCCCTTTTTTGGGCTGACTCATTTAACGATGGCATTATTTCTGGATTAATCTCTGGGGCCTCCAAACTGCAGTTCTCTTTCCTGGAATGTTTCTTCAGCAATGCTTCCTTAACTTCTTTTGTTTGCCCAGACGTTAATCAGGCATTCCACCTTGTTGTTAAAAACTGATGAAATTCTAGTTCCTTGGGATTTTGTGAGGCTGGGTCATCGCTCAAAACATTTAAAACCTCTATGTCCATCGCCTGCTCTTCTGCAACTGGTGTAGTTGCTGATGCCTCTTCTGCAGCTTGTTTACTGGTTGAGGCTTTATCTGCACTTTGGACCTCCAGTGACGTGCTTTTGACTGCATCGCTGCATCCTTTATTTTCTATAATTAAATAGTTTTTGTTTTTCCGATCTGGCTTTACTCTTACCTCTCGTGTAAGCTAATCCAGTCTTTCAGAAAAACGGAAGGCTTATGTCTCACCTCTCGCGTGAGCTCCACCGTCCATTTTTACCGACAGATTTCCTAACCTAAATTTACTTACCTCGGACATCATTGTAATGTCCCTCAAATCTCTCCTCCAATCTTTCCAATCTATCTAAGATCAATGTCAAAACATCTATCTCTGAGAAATTTGGACTACGTCTCGTACTGCGACTAGAACTGCGACTCGACGCCACGCGGTCCGCACGTGGCGTCAACGAATCTCTTTCGGTATTCCTCCTACTTCTTTTCTCTTTCTTTTTAATTTTATCTAGGAGTGATCTATTCCTCCTTGGAGAATAATCACTTCTATGTTTATGTTTTCCCATTGTAAATGATTCACACTAAATTCTAACCAAACATGTAACCTTCTCCTCCAAGCACAAAGAACGGAATGAAGACGTGAAATGAAGCCGGATGGTGGGCCGGATTTTTCAGTTATTTTAATAACATTGTGGAGACTCGAAGCGGAAAGTAGCGGTACTACATTTCTAATCTCGAAAACGAGGCATAGCATATAATTACTTGATACCACGCGGTCACGCCACGTGGCGTCCACACAATTATATTAATTGGCAGAGCTATGAGTGTTCAAATGAGCTGAGAAATTATACAATGATTGCGTGATGAGAATTACACTGATATTAAGTAAGAATGAGTGTGAGAGAGGCAAAAAGATATATAATAATTCGCGATACGATTACACTGAATGTTCTTGCTGCTGAGCACACAAGAGAGTGGGAATATGGCGGACTTCCGCAACTGCGTCTTTTCGATTCTCCTAGAGCCGATTGGTGCATCGATCATTGGTGACGGGTGATCAATCAACGCTGAGTAATGGCTCGCTCAACGATCAGCGTCGCTAAATCGCAGCCCGTGCGATGCTGCTGTGAGAGTGAAAGTGGCGGCGTGGGGAATTATTCCATTCCCAAACAGATACAACGCACGTGTAATGAAGAAAAGAATTATGCGTTGCCTTTGTGCAAATAACCATCGTAAACATAGAGCGATAATTATTCGGGGTAAAGTTCCGAGTATTTTCACGATCAAGAACGACGTCTCAAGTATCCTTCTCGAGCAACTGTAAGTCAAACGTCGTGGGACCGTGTAAAGGCGAAAAAAAATCGTATATAGATTTTCAGGATTTTAGTAATTTATTTAACTTAGTTATCCCACTCGACAACATCATCATTGATATCTTTCGTAAAAAATGCATTATCGATGATTTCAGTAATTAAATCAGCATCAGTAAAGAACGTATCAACTTGCGCGGACACAGTCGTATTAAAATCAGACTCGTCAACCTGAACTGCATTATCACGAACGTCAATCCCCGATATCGCATTATTATTAACTGTGATATAGTCGATTTGCTCCGCAGTAGTACATTTTCGCCATACAATAAATTGTGGGGCATTCTCCCAATGTCCGTGGTCTACGAACTAAGCTAGGTTTATTCAATAATTCTCTTCTCTTAGCTGTAGTGTCATATGATATAATTCTGGTGGAGACCTGGCTTACTTCCGCAATATCTTCTTGTGAGCTAGATTTAGGTAACTATGCAGTTTACAGATGCTATAGATCCTCGAGCACAAGTAGTTTTAAGAGAGGTGGCGGAGTCTTTATAGCTGTTATGAAGACGTTACCTTCGTGTCTTATCACCGTTAACAATAGCGATATCGAACAAGTTTTTGTCAGAGTCCGCCTCCACAATAACAAACATCTTTTATTGGGGGCCACTTACTTACCACCAGCTTTCCAGCCATCACTTTTCACGGGTTATGTTGATTGTATCATGGAATTATATCAGAATTATAGCGATGACATTCTCGCACTATATGGTGATTACAACCTTCCACATGCCTTCCACAATGACCCAGGTCAAGCGTGCTTTAGAAAACCGGGGGTATTGTCGTCCGAATCAGCCGCAATCGATCTCCTCCTTGGTTGCGCCGCGTACTGCAACCTAGCTCAGGTGAACAATGTGTTTAATGTTTACTATTGAGGTTAGGATCTTGATTCGCACTCGCGCAGTCAGGGACGAAACTAGGTTTTAAGCGCCCCGGAGCAAGGATTCTGTTTGGCGCCCCCCCCCCCCCCCCATTCCTTCAACATTTGGCCACCTTGTATCGCCTACCTTAGGAGGTTGAGTTCACACTTTACATATAAAAGGCATAATAAACATATTTATCAACTGGTTTCAAACATATTGCAGGTACCCAATATGGCTGTTTGATAACAAATCAAAAAATTTTAAATAGATAAATTTTAATTACTGTTTCATAAAATGTGTATCTCCTTTATTCCCAGTGGAATAACGTAATATATAAATTTCAATAAAGCCCTTGATGTAACTTTTCCAAAGTTATGTCTTGTTTCCACGAAACAACGGCATTGCCGTGCTTAGGCCAACACACCCTAATAGCACAAAATATTGGTTAAATATTTTTTCCAAATATTAAAAAAATATTTTTTTAGCCACACTTTTTAATATGAAAAAAATGTTGATTCCAATTATTATATACACATACTGAAAATGTGAAATAAAGGTTTAGAAAATATTAAGTAAATATTCGTGGAATATAAAAGAAATATTCAGAAAATATAAAGCAAATATTTTGGAAATGTGAAATTAATATTCAGAATTCCAAAATAAATATTCAGGAAATGTAACATATGTATTTAAAAACTGTAAATTAAATATTCAGAAAATATGAAACAAATATTCAGGAAATGTGAAATAAATATTCAGACAATGTTAAATTAATATTTAAAAAATATAAAGTAAATAGTCAGGACATTTGAAATAAATATTCAGGAAATGCGAAATAAATATTCAGGATATGTAAAATTAATAGTAAAAAAATATAAAGCAAATATTCAGAAAATGTGAAATAAATATTCAGAATTGTAAAATAATTATTCAGGAAATCTGAAATTAATGTTTAAGAAATGTGATTTAAATATTCAGCCTATATTGAATAAACACTTGAAAACCATTTACATGAAAATTAATTTTATATTTATTTAAATATCAATTAAGTTTATTATACATACCCTAGTAGCACAAAATATTGGTTAAATATTTTTTCCAAATATTAAAAAAAATCTTTTTTTAGCCACACTTTTTAATATGAAAAAAATGTTGATTCTAAATATTATATACACATACTGAGAATGTGAAATAAATGTTTAGAAAATATGAACTAAATATTCATGGAATATAAAAGAAATATTCAGAAAATATAAAGCAAATATTCTGGAAATGTGAAAATAATATTCAAAATTCCAAAATAAATATTCAGGAAATGTAAAATATATATTTAAAAAACGTAAAGTAAATATTCAGAAAATGTGAAATAAATATTCAGGAAATGTGAAATAAATATTCAGGAAATGTGAAATAAACGTTTACTTTATATTTGAAAAAAAATTTCATTATATAAAATGAATATTTCTCGCACTTTCGAAAATTTTTTTATTCCTACACTGTTCAACCCTCCAACGTAACCATAAACCTTAATAAGGCCGGCCTGGTTACGCCGCAATGGAGTCACAACTGTGCGTGGCGGGTGGATTGGCTTTGAAGGATCGAGGAGACAAAGAGAAGAGTTGCAGCGGTTTTTCTCTTAGGAGCGTCAGCCAAGACGCATCCAGTAAGGACTATAACTGACGGTCCCTGCCCTAGACATACATGAGAACACAAGTGGACATAACCCTAGTAGCACAAAATATTGGTTAAATATTTTTTCCAAATATTAAAAAAATATTTTTTTAGCCACACTTTTTAATATGAAAAAAATGTTGATTCTAAATATTATATACACATACTGAGAATGTGAAATAAATGTTTAGAAAATATGAACTAAATATTCATGGAATATAAAAGAAATACAGTATTGTCTCCGTATATACTCGATTTTATGCAGGCGATACAAGCTTGTCGCTATCCCCACCACTTTTGTCTCACTCTTGTCCGGCGAAGGCCAGAGCGAGATGGAACGCGTTGCGTGCGCGACGAACGAACACTCGGAATTAGGACTCTGTACAGAATATATGCTCACCACCGGTCCCAAGCAGCGAGCAAATACGGAGACAATACTGTATTCAGAAAATATAAAGCAAATATTCTGGAAATGTGAAAATAATATTCAAAATGTCCAAAATAAATATTCAGGAAATGTAAAATATATATTTAAAAACCGTAAAGTAAATATTCAGAAAATGTGAAATAAATATTCAGGAAATGTGAAATAAATATTCAGGAAATGTGAAATAAACGTTTACTTCATATTTGAAAAAAAATTTCATTATATAAAATGAATATTTCTCGCACTTTCGAAAATTTTTTTATTCCTACACTGTTCAACCCTCCAACGTAACCATAAACCTTAATAAGGCCGGCCTGGTTACGCCGCAATGGAGTCACAACTGTGCGTGGCGGGTGGATTGGCTTTGAAGGATCGAGGAGACAAGGAGAAGAGTTGCAGCGGTTTTTCTCTTAGGAGCGTCAGCCAAGACGCATCCAGTAAGGACTATAACTGACGGTCCCTGCCCTAGACATACATGAGAACACAAGTGGACATAACCCTAGTAGCACAAAATATTGGTTAAATATTTTTTCCAAATATTAAAAAAATATTTTTTTAGTCACACTTTTTAATATGAAAAAAATGTTGATTCTAAATATTATATACACATACTGAGAATGTGAAATAAATGTTTAGAAAATATGAACTAAATATTCATGGAATATAAAAGAAATATTCAGAAAATATAAAGCAAATATTCTGGAAATGTGAAAATAATATTCAAAATTCCAAAATAAATATTCAGGAAATGTAAAATATATATTTAAAAAACGTAAAGTAAATATTCAGAAAATGTGAAATAAATATTCAGGAAATGTGAAATAAATATTCAGGAAATGTGAAATAAACGTTTACTTTATATTTGAAAAAAAATTTCATTATATAAAATGAATATTTCTCGCACTTTCGAAAATTTTTTTATTCCTACACTGTTCAACCCTCCAACGTAACCATAAACCTTAATAAGGCCGGCCTGGTTACGCCGCAATGGAGTCACAACTGTGCGTGGCGGGTGGATTGGCTTTGAAGGATCGAGGAGACAAAGAGAAGAGTTGCAGCGGTTTTTCTCTTAGGAGCGTCAGCCAAGACGCATCCAGTAAGGACTATAACTGACGGTCCCTGCCCTAGACATACATGAGAACACAAGTGGACATAACCCTAGTAGCACAAAATATTGGTTAAATATTTTTTCCAAATATTAAAAAAATATTTTTTTAGCCACACTTTTTAATATGAAAAAAATGTTGATTCTAAATATTATATACACATACTGAGAATGTGAAATAAATGTTTAGAAAATATGAACTAAATATTCATGGAATATAAAAGAAATACAGTATTGTCTCCGTATATACTCGATTTTATGCAGGCGATACAAGCTTGTCGCTATCCCCACCACTTTTGTCTCACTCTTGTCCGGCGAAGGCCAGAGCGAGATGGAACGCGTTGCGTGCGCGACGAACGAACACTCGGAATTAGGACTCTGTACAGAATATATGCTCACCACCGGTCCCAAGCAGCGAGCAAATACGGAGACAATACTGTATTCAGAAAATATAAAGCAAATATTCTGGAAATGTGAAAATAATATTCAAAATGTCCAAAATAAATATTCAGGAAATGTAAAATATATATTTAAAAACCGTAAAGTAAATATTCAGAAAATGTGAAATAAATATTCAGGAAATGTGAAATAAATATTCAGGAAATGTGAAATAAACGTTTACTTCATATTTGAAAAAAAATTTCATTATATAAAATGAATATTTCTCGCACTTTCGAAAATTTTTTTATTCCTACACTGTTCAACCCTCCAACGTAACCATAAACCTTAATAAGGCCGGCCTGGTTACGCCGCAATGGAGTCACAACTGTGCGTGGCGGGTGGATTGGCTTTGAAGGATCGAGGAGACAAGGAGAAGAGTTGCAGCGGTTTTTCTCTTAGGAGCGTCAGCCAAGACGCATCCAGTAAGGACTATAACTGACGGTCCCTGCCCTAGACATACATGAGAACACAAGTGGACATAACCCTAGTAGCACAAAATATTGGTTAAATATTTTTTCCAAATATTAAAAAAATATTTTTTTAGTCACACTTTTTAATATGAAAAAAATGTTGATTCTAAATATTATATACACATACTGAGAATGTGAAATAAATGTTTAGAAAATATGAACTAAATATTCATGGAATATAAAAGAAATATTCAGAAAATATAAAGCAAATATTCTGGAAATGTGAAAATAATATTCAAAATGTCCAAAATAAATATTCAGGAAATGTAAAATATATATTTAAAAACCGTAAAGTAAATATTCAGAAAATGTGAAATAAATATTCAGGAAATGTTAAATAAATATTCAGGAAATGTGAAATAAACGTTTACTTCATATTTGAAAAAAAATTTCATTATATAAAATGAATATTTCTCGCACTTTCGAAAATTTTTTTATTCCTACACTGTTCAACCCTCCAACGTAACCATAAACCTTAATAAGGCCGGCCTGGTTACGCCGCAATGGAGTCGCAACTGTGCGTGGCGGGTGGATTGGCTTTGAAGGATCGAGGAGACAAAGAGAAGAGTTGCAGCGGTTTCTCTTAGGAGCGTCAGCCAAGACGCATCCAGTAAGGACTATAACCGACGGTCCCTGCCCTGGACACACACGAGAACACAAGTGGACATAATTTTGAACTTGTATATATGAATGAGAGTGGGAATTAGGACTTGCGAGAAGATTAGACCTCTGGTGGCGCTCGCCGACACTAAGTCGCGAAACCGTGGTAGGGCCAGGACGTCATACCCTACCATTAAATAAATATTTACTTTATATTTGAAAAAAAAATTTATAATATAAAGTGAATATTCCCCGAACATTCGGAAAAGAATACTTTGCTTCTACCATTAAATAAATATTTACTTTATATTTGAAAAAATATATGTATTTTTTCCGTACTATAAAAAGAATATTTTCCAAACATTCGAAAAAAATATATTATTTCTACTGTTACGTGAGGGCGTTAATTTTAAAAGTGATCGAGCGGTTGAGTCTAATTTCCTCGAGTAACGCTTAACGAATTTTAAAGAGATTTTATAATTTCGACATAATCGTATTATTACGCAAAAATCAGGATTATTTTGGGGGCGCTGCTTTCGTCTACAACCTATACAGGTTGTCCAATCAGGATGTGGTACTTTGGAGGAGACTGGTTCGAAACAAAATTAGACAATTTGAGGAATAATATACCATGTATTACAATATATATATATAGGAGGGTTCAAGGGTGGAACAAAAACGGTGAAAATTACATGGATTTGAAACAATGAATGATCAACGGTAATTGATCGAGGGAAACCCCACAACCCACTACGTGGTTGGATCAATAATCGTGTAAATCGTTTTCCTTTTACACATTCACTCGAATAGTTGGTGTTGTTACAATTATATTACGTGAATCAAGCCAAATTTAAAAAAACAAAACGTGTCACACGGCGAAGGGAAAGCAACAGCCGATTGAGGGAAAACCCACAACCCACTAGGTGGTTGAATCAACTGTTGTTTCCGTACAATATCATGACAAATCTAATGACTCACCAACTCAGTAAAAGAGATTGCTAATTTCGTAATTTCGAGTCCTCTCTCTCTCTGTATGTCTTAGAGGGTCCCGCGTCTGAGATGGTAAAGCGCAGGAGTGAACGCACCACACACACACACAATGTCGAAACTCAATGTAGAATAAAGTAAAAAGATATTAGAGTTTGATTACATATACGGTTTGAAGCTAAAGGAAATTTATATTGTTTGAAAATGCAAAAATGTACAAGTCTCTACGGGGGACTGAGTCCTTCCACGATCGCGTAGATTCGATTCACTGGAACTCTGGCTCAAGACTATTTTAAAATAGATACGTCCCTCGGACAGATCGACCACGCACTACGCGACTTAACAGCCAACTGCACCGAGCGTTAGCAGGGCAGGCCCGAGCACTTGGGACTTTGAACAAAGAGAGTCAAATTGCTGAGCATGCATTTCGTACACACAGGCCCAACCGTCGTTGCCTCGGACCGTTCCCAGCCTCGCAATGCTTAGGTTTTCGAATGCTATCGCATCCGGCGTTCCAAGAACACTGATGCTGATGAAAGACCTTCTCATGGAAGAACGCAGTGGCGTAGCAGTTATTAATTTAAATTGGTTAATATACCATATCGGTTTATTGACAAATGATCGAGGGAAACTCCCACAACACTTAATGGTAGGATCAGATGTCAACGATACTGTAATAAAATTTTAACAGGGAAGAAAAAATATAAGGTAGTCTACAACAATGCCTCGAAAGATTTGTCACAGCACGCATTCCAGGAACGTCGATGGCGTTGAAGGATCGTTGATAATATTCCTTCGTGAGTACCTGCCCCGACGTGACCGGCTTCAAGCAGAAATAAATCAGAAATAAGTCAAGCACTATTAAAAATATCTACAGATAATCGACTATTGATTGAGGGAAATTCCCATAACACGCTAAGCGGTTGGATCAATAGAGAACATCTGCGAAATGATTATAAAAATTAGTAAAATTTAAAAATGAATTTGGAAAAAGTAACCGGCACGTAACACCCCTCCCCCCTCGGAATCATCGTCCCCGATGATAATTAGGCGTAAGGACATTTGGAGTGCCGTGTGTAAATTAAGAAAACGTGGAGTAGCTGCCTGTCACGCCTACGGGGCATCGCACTCGTTCCCCCGACACGAATTACGGTTCGGTGATTGTGAGGATCGCCTCGCAGGGCGGAGTATACGCATTCTATAAAAGGGCGTCCTATATTTACGCAGCCCTCCAGGTCCATCATTTTTATGGTTTTGCTATCTCTGATGAGTCCGCAAACGTCCTCATCTGTTACGCCCTGATTATCCCTACACGTCAACTCCCTGAGCGACGACATGTCCTTAAGGAATTGGGCACCGACGTCCGGGTATAGTAAGCTGATCTGTAGTTCGGTACAATGGTTCAGACCACTGAGTGTCTCGAGGCTAAACTGCCCCCTGATGTTGGTACACCCAGTGATGTCTAGTTTAATGAGGTGCTTCATGTGACGACCCACTTCGCCGATGAAGGTGTTATCCACCCAGCCGCAGAATGCAACCCCGAGCTCGGTGACCAGAGGGTAACGGGAAGGTAGGCTGACAGCCATCTCAACGGGACCGAGGTCGAATTCAAAGAAATCCTCTGACTCTTCCTGTTCGGCTTCCGCATCCTCCTCCCGCGGTTCTCCGCCCCCGGTCCAGGGGTTACATCCCACGAATTCCATCGACTCCATGGATCGTGGTAATGTAGGGTTTGCTATTAGTTCCTGTAAGATATCAGGATGAAATTTTTTTGGTCTAATTAGACAAAGATGTGATAGTTTTGTGAATTTTGAAATGGCTGCGGCGATGTATTCGCCTCTAGCCGTGCAATCGCTTAGATTTAGTTTTATTAGGTCCCTCGATAGATGTAGCAGGGACTTTCCGGAGAAGTCGGTGCCCTTAGCCCTGAACTCTTCTAATGTCTTATTGACACTGAGAACCTTTCCCAGTTCAATGTCGCTGCAGTTCGTGCAACGCCCAATTGCCAGGTCGCTCAGAGAGTTGACCCTTGCCGCCAGTTCTCGAAAAGCCGATGGTCGGGCTTCAACGGCCGTTACATCCAGCCTCTCCAGTGCAGGACAGCTTTTGGCAATCAGGGCCAACAGCTGAGGTCGCAGGTCTTCGGCGGTCAGCTCATCATCTAAAATAATGCTTTTTAAGTGAGGGGCGCACCGCGCCAATACCCAATAGAACCCTTCCGTTTTAATGCGTCTCCATCCCTGCATTCCCGGCCATCTCCAATCGTTAAAATCGAGATGCTGCATTTTCCGAAAGGCTTCCTGCACCCCTGCTCTCCAGGTCTTCGATACTCGCTCCATGCGGGCGCGATCGGTGAATGGTAGGAACGCTGCTATCCGTGCGACCACTTCCACTGGCAAGTGCGCAGAGTAGACCGGTTCATACCCTGGGAATGGATTATCCCAACTGCTTCCGATGCTAGTAGACGGTCCGCTGCCCGAGGATGGCAGGTTGAACCCATGCCATGCGTCCGCAACCATGACTCTGAGTTTCCTCTTATGGAGGACGATTGACTGCGTAAGGGCGTCGCTCGCCACCCTTGCTGCTTGCTGCGGGGTGTTAAAAGTGACGAAAGCCACGTTTCCGCTACGCTGGACCCTTAACACTGCATGCTCGGCGCCATGTGGACCCAAGAGTTTTAAGAGGTCCTTTTGCTTTGTGAACCGCGCGAGGCGGCACACAAAGATCCTCCTGGATGTCCCGTGGTCGTTGCTGACAGGTTCTGACATTGCTATTAGACTGATAAACAAACAATAGGAATAATACAACATAAAAAAAACAAAGACTGTGCGATTATTGATCGAGGGTTTCCCCGTAACGCTTAATGGTTAGATCAATCATTGTCCCTGTAGTCATTGGCTAATTCACTATTGCCCGCTGGCATGGTAATGACGATGTGGTGGTGGCCGATTTCGGTGGAACGCCGCGTATTCCCTCTTCTAGAACGTCTGCCGTCTTGGATGAAGTGCTCGACTTCCGCTTTTTGCAGCTCCAGGATGGTAATAATTTCCAAAGAATCCCTCTCATACAATACAACACCAGTCCCAGGGCGAAAACGGATGATAGCGTTAGTCCGCCATGTAGTAAATGATTGTTGAAATTTTTATTACGGTGGTGTCGTCCTATCTCATCAAGCTTTTCCTCTATTTCAGACATGGTGTCTTCCACGATTGGAGTACTTACATGTTTAGTATCCAATGGGCGAATATCATGATATTTGTGAATTTGGGGTAGAAGTTCTGAAACATTTAATAGTAATTTTGGCTGATAGAGGTACTGTTCTTTACTTTCCAAATGTTGAATTCCGACTAGGGTCACATAAGTGGTTTTCGCGATGCATCCCGGTCTAAGATGCAAAATTCCAGTGCCTTCCATGGTTATTAGATCGTCTTTCATTCCGCTACATATGATTTGCACTGATTCTGGTGTCTCCAAGGAATATAACCATCCCTGTGTTGATGTTAGTCGCGCCCAGAATGGAGTGTGCTGCGGTCGTATACGCACATCGCAGTGCTTAAATACTTGAATGGTTGGTCGCAATAATAGCGATACCTCACAAGCGTCAGTGGACGAGACCTCAAACAATGGTTGGTTCAATGGGCAAAGGTACGCGTAAGAAGTTCTGTGGCAGCTATTAATATATAATTCATCTGCATTAAAATAGAACCGATGATCATTACTTATCGCCAGATATGGGAACTTCGGATGTACATAGCTTGACCCTGTCGAATTTCGAGTAAATTTTTGTGGCATAGGCCAAGAGTACGGGCGGTAAAGGTGGTATAATACTCCATCTACCAAAGGCAGATGTAGTACTAATAATAGCCTGCCATTATGGTGTCCGATTTTTATACTAGACAACCTAATTAATTCCTCTATTCCTTGATATCCTTGTGGTATCGGGAGGTCGTATGAAGTTTGTGTGTTTCTAATGTCCGTAATTATGCGGCGAAATTTTGATCTATCTAAAATCAAGCCGTGTACCTCACCTGCTCTTGCGGCGTATATCGCGGCAAGAAATTTCTCGGTTACTTTTATATATTGATCTAAAGACAGTTCCAAGGAATGTGCGTAATGTGATAGCCAATATGTCACCCGAGTGTAGTTCAGAAGTTCATAAACGTCTTTTACTGCTACAGAGAGCTGATTGATTTGAATTCGGTTTTCGTTCATCAATTTTGTATTTCGGTCCAATGCTTCATGATATTTATGGAGCTTACTGGTAATAATGTGAGTCTGATTCTTTATAACTTGTGTTATCTCATGCTGATCCTGATATAATTTATCAATTTCCGAATTAAAGTATTCTGCGTCTTCTGTTGTTAGTGTACCAAAGAGTGCGTGGCTCAACGACCCGATGAACCCGAAAGGGACACTTCTCCGCACTATGGTCCTGGGACTGTGAAAATCTTCCGGAACTTGAATCGCCGAAAGTAACTCCCGTAGTTCCAAATGCAGCGCCAAAGCTTCTTCTATTCTCCCATTGAGATAAATCCTACGTAAGATGCTGTCGCATTGATTTGCCATCAGCAGAGAGATGCAGTAGTTATATGTTTCATTTAACCTTTTGTAGTCTGTTGGGAATTGAGTTTCTAATTTGTGGGTGTCGAGAAAAATCATGACTCGCCAATCAGCGGTCATCAGTCTCATTGTGTGTAGTCTTTCAAAATACAATCCAGGGCTAGCGCCAATTCTTGAAATCTCGTACGTTTTCCGATTTTCTCCAAGACTCGTTGTGATCCAGGTCATCAGAGAGAGGAGCGTGACCAACTTCATTATGCTTGATTCCATTTAATTCAACTCGATTCGATTTTACGATCAGATCGGAAACTAAAGCCTAATTATTTTAGTGGTGTAGTAATAATTTATCAGCATGCTTTACAAATCGTTCGCCAGACTTCCCTTGTAATATAATGTTATTCTTTTCCAAAATTCCAACAATTTTATAAGGACCATGATATCGACTGCCAAATTTTCCCTTCCTAACTTCTACCAAAACGCGTGCCATGTCGCCAATTTTACCTTGGAATGGTCGCGCCTTTTCATCGTAGTGTAATTTTGATTTATGTTTAGCCGATATCAAATTTTGTGCAGCCAACGTCTGCATCTCGGTTAATCGCGTTAATAAATCTCGAAGATAATCGTTATATGTTGATAAGGACTCGTCTGTAGGGAATTGACTAGGACAGCGTGCTATTTCGCCAAATACCAATTCGTGTGGAGTAAAATTTGTTGCTTCGTGAACAGACGTGTTATACGAAAATATTGCAAATGGTACTATTTTATCCCAGTCATCAAAATCATTTAGATAATGTTTTATATATTCAGTTAAAACTATATGGCTACGTTCTAAAGCACCATTCGTTTGCGGACGGTACCCAGAAGTAGTTACATGATTAATTTTGAAAACTTTTGCCAGTTCTTTTAAAACTTTATTAATGAAACTAGTACCTTGATCAGTTAAGATTGCGCGTGGAGCCCCATATTGCAAAACCAAATGTGTGACCAGCGCGTGAGCTACAGTTTCTGCTTTTATATCCGGTACAGGAACTGCAATGCAGTATTTCGTAAGGTTATCCTGCATAGTCAAAATGTGTCGATTACCGCTAGGAGTCAATGGGAGAGGTCCCACAGTATCTAAGGATATTTTATCGAATGGTTTTAATGGGGTATCGGTTATTAGCATTGGTTCGCGAGTTCTTGTCCTAACAAGTTTGTTTTCCTGACAACTATTGCATGTTCTAATGAAATTTTGAATATCGTTACGCATCGATGGCCAATAAAATCTTTCCCGAATTCTTTGATATGTCTTTGTCACGCCCTTATGCCCTCCTATTAAGCTTTCATGTAGTTCCGAAATGATTTTCGGACGGAGTTCTTCGGGCGGTACCTGTACGTTTCCGGTGCACAGTGTTATTTTGATATCGCTATCCGCAAAAATATTTAATAAGATACCAGCTAGTGTACCCTGCGGAAGTGTATCAGTAAATTCACCGGATTTCGAAATTCTAAAGGTTTTTATGCCTGATTGTAAAAGTGTATATTTTAAATTTTTCAAAGCATTACCTAATTTTGCGATGGAAGTATCATCATAATGCCTTTCCTTGATTACTACACTGAAAATTTTGTATTTACCTCGCGGCGTAACGAGTACTTGGCCTTCTTTTGGCTTTGAATTTCGCAGATTTTCTATGCTTATTGCACCTATATCTGCGAGCAACTTACTTATCGGAGTTACCAATTCTACATCGGAAGAAATGAAATGAACATAATTTTCGCGAATGTTAGTTAAACTGTTTCGAGTAAATTTAATATTCTCTTCGCGTGGGCTTCGCGAGAAGGTCGGTGACGTTAATACGTCGGGAAGTATACTTTCCGTTATTTGAATTCCTGGTCGATACTGGTCAATTTTACTATGGTCAATCGATTCAGGTGCAAGTGAACGTTTAGGAGTAGAAGGTGGATCAGAAACTGTTCCTGGTTTTGAATAAGTGGATTGTGAATAAGGAGTAGATAATGCAAGCGGTCTGTTAAACGGTAACGGGGTTGGTATCATGGATCTCCGCGGTGGACGGCGAATTAACGTATTGTCGAATATTGAGGCAGTGTTTGGTTCTTCTTCCTCCTGTATGGATTCCAAAGGTCTCCCTAATTCGGATCTCGAAGTTACTACCTCGGTGCTTGTTGTTGCAGCATTACCTTGGCTTCGCGATTTATATTGTGCCCACAAGTCTTCTGCGCGTTTGTCCAGTTCTTCCCGGAATGAATTTCCTGCATCTAATTCTGATTCGTCGGATGAATTTTGAAGAATGTCGCTATGCTCCTGCAGCGATTTTTCGAACCGATTAAAAGATTCCTGAAGTTCCGAAAGCCTAATAGATTGAGAAGTGTCGAGCTGAATCTCGTTATCATCACTATCACCCGATGGAGGTGCAATGTCTATGGTTATGCCTTCGGCAGGCATTGCAGGCGCAGCAGCTTTATCCTCTGTAGTGTCCAAAACCTCAGACTGGTCTTCAGATTGTACTTCTTTAGAAAGGGTGCGTTGAAATTCTTGAACCAATATTGGTGATTTGAGATTGGGTAACACGCTTTTTCGACCTCGAAATACCGGTGTGTCGACCACCTCGGTAGGCGGTTCTTCTTCGGAATTTTGTGAAGATTCAGTAGTAGTTAATTCCGCGTAATTAATGGGAGGTTTAGATCCGGCAGTTTGAAGTGCGGAACGCGTTCTTGTTGCAATGGCGCTTTTATCTAAAGGGAACGTACGCTTTTTCCTAACTGTTGGTTTAACTACAGATTTTGATTCTACAGGTATGGATTTAGAAGTGCTCGGAGTTGGTAATCTTTTATCACCGGAAGGTTTCTTAATAGGCATGACTTTGGAAATCTTACTATTACATTCCGAATCGCTATCGGATGTGTCTTTTGAACTGGAATCGGCACTAGTATCACTTTCTATTACCGGGTTTCGAGACAGAGCATCTGCATTGGAATTTAAACGTCCCGGTTTATGTACAAATTCATATTCATAATCGTGCAATTTTAATCGCCAACGTACTAATCGTTGTCCCGGATCCTTTATCGAATCTATCCATTTTAGAGGCTCATGATCACTAACCAAAGTAAATTTCCTTCCGTAAAGGTATGGTCGAAAATGTAATATTGCAAAAAGTACTGCTAGACATTCCTTTTCTGTGGTAAAATAATTTTGTTCCGGCTTCGTTAAATTTCTCGAAAGGTAAGCTACCGGCAAATCGTGTCCATCCACATTTTGACTGAGTACGGCACCTATCGCGTAGTCAGATGCATCTGTAGTTAATGTGAAAGGCTTATTGAAATCGGGATATTGCAATATAGGACTTCTGCACAAAGATTTACGTAGAATTTTGAAACTCTTTTTATGCTTACTTCCCCATACAAATTTAGCGTTCTTTTGTAATAATTCCGTAAGAGGCTTGGCTTTGGCTGCAAAATCCTTGATAAATCGACGATAATATCCAGCTAATCCAAGAAATTGTCGTACATTTTTCTGATTTTTAGGACGAGGAAAATGTTTTACTGCCGTTAATTTCTTTGAATCTGGTCTTACTCCAGAACGACTAATAATATGGCCTAGATAAGTGACTTCGGTTCTCAAAAATTCGCATTTATCTGGCTGAAGGGTTAATTTTGCATCATTTAATCGAGTAAACAGACGTCGAACTTTCTTTTCGTGTTCTTCCAAATTTTTCGCGTAAACAACAATGTCATCGAGATAGACAAATACTTCCACACCCTGTAATCCGCGCAATACCTGATCCATCAGCCGTTGAAACGTCGCGGGAGCATTCTTAAGCCCTTCGGGCATACGAATATACTCGTAATGACCATTAGGTGTAGTAAAGGCTGTTTTAGCACGGTCTCGCGGATCCATTTCAATTTGTTGGAATCCACTAGCGAGATCAAAGGTGGAAAAGTATTTTGCTTCGCCCAAGTGATCTAGAATTTCTGTGATGTTAGGAAGCGGATATGCATCACCAATTGTTTTTTCATTAAGATATCGAAAATCGATTACTATTCTCCACATTGGATTTCCCTCGGAATCAGGTTTCTTTGGTACTATCCAGATTGGTGAATTGTACGGAGAATTTGAAAGTGCAATAATTTCATCTGCCAATTTATTAGAAATTTGACGAGCTATTTCTTTTTGGTGGACTCGTGGAAACCGATATTGCCTGGTATTAATGGGCAAGTCATCTATTGTAGGTATTCGATGTTGTATTAAGGGAGTAGATTCTAATTTATCACCTGGTAGACGAAATTGTTCAGGGAATTCCTCGATTAATTTGATTACATGATCTTTTTCTTCGTCATTTAAATGACCTAACCGCAATTTTGATAAAATTCTGGTTATTCGGTCCGCTGATACCGGTGACTCCTGCTGTTCAGAGTCAGAATCGAAGTATTCGCGTTCTTCAGGAAAGTTGTGATATTCAAATGGTAAAATTTCTTGAGGCGGTATTTCTATTTCAATGTCTTTATCCAAGGTATTTATTGCGAGAACATGGCACACGTTATTTTTAACTTTTACAAGCGCTTCCCCTATATAAATTCCATCTATTGTTTTAATCAATGGTAAATATCCTTCTTTCAGATTACAATCGATGGTATCTATGGCGATTGCTTGTCGGGTACGACTACTAATACGATAAACACGCGGTGTACTATTTTTCTGAGGTGCTTCCTCCTGAGGAGCCTCGCCAATAAAATGAATCGGTCGAATTGGTTGACTTTGTGTAACTATTGTATTGTGTGCAAAGGAAATTTCGGCTTTTTCTTGTCTCAAATAAGCTTTTCCTAAAATGCCGTCGCTATGTATCGGAAAATTTGATCTTACTACATGAAATAGGACTGGTTGATCCAAAATTGATACTATTGTGGTTCCTAATGTTTCCATTCTCTCGTCCGTAATTCCTCTCATTTCGATAGAATCGTGTACGTCGACGGTTACATCCTCGTGCAATGCTCTTAATTTTATTACATTTATGTCTGCACCCGTATCAATCAAAAATGTTGCAGTTTTATATCGTAATTGTTTCGCGGTCAATTTTACAACAGGCGATTCGTCATTACAACCCAAACTTAATATTGATGATCCTTTTCCAGGAATCTTACTGTCGGACGACGCTCTGGGTCTTGGTAACTCGTCGTCGCGTCCGTTCGAGGAGTTACTCGGGAGTTTAAATCCAAATTATTCCGTGGTTCTGACGAATTCTGCGGTATATTTTGCTTGGGTGAAGATGGGCGATTCGGAATCGGTGAATACGGACGATTTTGATTTGGCGAGTACGGCCTGGACTCGCGAAATCCTACGGAATTTCGAGAATCGGGATTTGAATTTCGTAATGAATTTTGGTAATTTGAATTTTGGTGCGCAACTTGAGTCGCTTGGGGAATTGGACTCGTGCTTCGTGCCGAAGGTTGAGTCGTCGGATTTTGCGCGTACGGTGAATTTATCGGAAAACGTGGATAATGTGGATACTGTGGATAATACGGTGGATATGGCATTTGATAAAATGGTGGGTAAGGCATGTAGGGATACGGGGAATGAGTAGGATACCCATGTTCTGGATATCCACTTGATTCCGTATTACTTCGCGGGGGTTTAAGAATCCCTGCCGGGAGTTTTGAACAATCCGAATTTCCGGTCGGGTTCGGACTCGGACTTCGCGGACGGGAATCTCCAAGATTTTGATTTCGCGAATCGCGATAAGTGAATAAACTCTGGCGTGGATTACTTTGAATAGGCGAGTCTGAACGGGAATTTAAACGAGGATCATCCTGCCTTGAAAGAAACAGTCTGTTTGTTTCTCCGGTCGGTATTATTCCAGACCTCATTCGAGTCTCGACTCGCGTCGCATGCTTTACCGCGTCTTCTAAAGTTTTTGGATCGCGAGCGTCAACGGCCCTGGCTATCTCGTCAGGCAAGCCCCGAATAAATGCTTCTAGCGCGCACTCCTTTATCGGGCGCAACATCTTATCCGCGTCCTCGCCATACGAGTCCTCCAGCGCGAGTCGCGCACCGCTAATCAAAATATTAAGCCGATCATAGAAATCATTTACAGTTTCGTTTCTACGCATGCGGATATTTTCAATTTCATGATGGTAATATGGATAATCTTTCCCGGGAGCAAATCTAGTTTTCAAATGTTTAATTAATTCATTTATGGTATTAAACGTTTTTCCGAAAGTACTATCGCGCGCAGCTCCTTGTAATTTTCCAAGGACTGCTTTTACGAACGGGCCTTCTGACGCAGGAGGTACGAAAACTGCACCGTTTTGCACATCTTGTAAGAAATCTTTTAGGGGTATATTTCTCCCGTTAAAGAAAGAAATATTCAGTGTCCCGTGCTGCAAAGCAAAGCATTCCGCCATAGACGTCATCATTGCATTCGTTACTGATAAATTCGCGGACGCGTTTCCCGACGCACTACCGGTTTCGTTGGGACTAGCCATTTTGCTAAATTTTTCAAATTATTTCAAAGAATATACACAAAATATATAAATAAGCTGAAGATAAATTAGAAGGCGATATCACGGATTTCCCAAAACATTCAAAACACAAAAGAAATAAAAATGTAAAGCATACCAATTAAATCACATATAAAAATTACATAGGCACTCTTTTATCTCGAACGTCTCAGAAAATACCACAACGGACGGGTTTGACAAAAGCAACATCCCACTTCTGACACCAGTTTAGCTGTTACGTGAGGGCGTTAATTTTAAAAGTGATCGAGCGGTTGAGTCTAATTTCCTCGAGTAACGCTTAACGAATTTTAAAGAGATTTTATAATTTCGACATAATCGTATTATTACGCAAAAATCAGGATTATTTTGGGGGCGCTGCTTTCGTCTACAACCTATACAGGTTGTCCAATCAGGATGTGGTACTTTGGAGGAGACTGGTTCGAAACAAAATTAGACAATTTGAGGAATAATATACCATGTATTACAATATATATATATAGGAGGGTTCAAGGGTGGAACAAAAACGGTGAAAATTACATGGATTTGAAACAATGAATGATCAACGGTAATTGATCGAGGGAAACCCCACAACCCACTACGTGGTTGGATCAATAATCGTGTAAATCGTTTTCCTTTTACACATTCACTCGAATAGTTGGTGTTGTTACAATTATATTACGTGAATCAAGCCAAATTTAAAAAAACAAAACGTGTCACACGGCGAAGGGAAAGCAACAGCCGATTGAGGGAAAACCCACAACCCACTAGGTGGTTGAATCAACTGTTGTTTCCGTACAATATCATGACAAATCTAATGACTCACCAACTCAGTAAAAGAGATTGCTAATTTCGTAATTTCGAGTCCTCTCTCTCTCTGTATGTCTTAGAGGGTCCCGCGTCTGAGATGGTAAAGCGCAGGAGTGAACGCACCACACACACACACAATGTCGAAACTCAATGTAGAATAAAGTAAAAAGATATTAGAGTTTGATTACATATACGGTTTGAAGCTAAAGGAAATTTATATTGTTTGAAAATGCAAAAATGTACAAGTCTCTACGGGGGACTGAGTCCTTCCACGATCGCGTAGATTCGATTCACTGGAACTCTGGCTCAAGACTATTTTAAAATAGATACGTCCCTCGGACAGATCGACCACGCACTACGCGACTTAACAGCCAACTGCACCGAGCGTTAGCAGGGCAGGCCCGAGCACTTGGGACTTTGAACAAAGAGAGTCAAATTGCTGAGCATGCATTTCGTACACACAGGCCCAACCGTCGTTGCCTCGGACCGTTCCCAGCCTCGCAATGCTTAGGTTTTCGAATGCTATCGCATCCGGCGTTCCAAGAACACTGATGCTGATGAAAGACCTTCTCATGGAAGAACGCAGTGGCGTAGCAGTTATTAATTTAAATTGGTTAATATACCATATCGGTTTATTGACAAATGATCGAGGGAAACTCCCACAACACTTAATGGTAGGATCAGATGTCAATGATACTGTAATAAAATTTTAACAGGGAAGAAAAAATATAAGGTAGTCTACAACAATGCCTCGAAAGATTTGTCACAGCACGCATTCCAGGAACGTCGATGGCGTTGAAGGATCGTTGATAATATTCCTTCGTGAGTACCTGCCCCGACGTGACCGGCTTCAAGCAGAAATAAATCAGAAATAAGTCAAGCACTATTAAAAATATCTACAGATAATCGACTATTGATTGAGGGAAATTCCCATAACACGCTAAGCGGTTGGATCAATAGAGAACATCTGCGAAATGATTATAAAAATTAGTAAAATTTAAAAATGAATTTGGAAAAAGTAACCGGCACGTAACACTACCATTAAATAAATATTTACTTTATATTTGAAAAAGAATATTTTTTTCATAATAAAAAATGAATATTTCCTGAACATTCGGAAAAAAATGTTTTCTTTCTATCAGTAAATAAATATTTACTTTATATTTGAAAAAGAATATTTTTTTCATAATAGAAAATGAATATTTCCTGAACATTCGGAAAAAAATGTTTTCTTTCTATCAGCAAATAAATATTTACTTTATATTTGAAAAAGAATATTTTTTTCATAATAGAAAATGAATATTTCCTGAACATTCGGAAAAAAATGTTTTCTTTCTATCAGTAAACAAAGATTTACTTAATATTTGAAAAAGAATATTTTTTTCCTAATATAAAATGAATATTTCCTGGACATTCGGAAAAAAATGTTTTCTTTCTACCAGTAAATAAATATTTACTTTATATTTGAAAAAGAATATTATTTTCATAATATAAAAAGAATATTTCCAGCATATTTGGAAAATATATTTATTTTTTAATCTAGAATAAATATTGTACGTATGTTTAAATATCAAAAAGAGATTGAACCTCTTTTTAATATTGGATGAATGTGCATTCAATATTTTGTGCTACTAGGGTAAATATGTATAGAAACATATACACAACACATATTAAATATATACATTATATGTTTTGTTGCTTCGTCCTGGATGTGGCTGTTGCTAAAAACAAACTCACTGACTGCTTAATTTCTACCTCCGTAACGGAAGGTTGCCTCCTTCTTGTTGCAGCTGTGAAATTAAAAATAAAATAAATTCTGTATTATACGTACGTATGCATGTCCCACACAGCACAACGTCCCAGGGACGTCGACAGACCGTCCCAGGTACGTCTTGTTACTGATCAGGACGTAAAGACGGTCTTTACGTCCTGATCAGTAACAAGACGTACCTGGGACGCTCCTGGGACAGTCTGTCGACGTCCCTGGGACGTTGTGCTGTGTGGGGTATTGCAAAGAAAACGTAAAAGCGGTAGGTTCTTACTAGTTATTGCACCATACAATTTTAAATTAATAAAAGAAAGTTTTTTTTTCGCCCTTGCCCGGAGTACGCCGTAGCTGCGTTATTTGTTAATAATTTATTCATTATATTATAAATAATTTTTTTAGTGGTATCGCCACCAACTAAGTATATTAATTGTACCTGAAAAATATGCCATTATTTATTTGTGGGATATGAATGAAAACATGGTCGCGAGTGAGTGGAGAATGCGTGATCGAGTGCAAGTATATGAGGCAGTCAGAGCAAAAACGGACTAACCCACATTTTTTTCGAAATTGAATAAGTAGCAATAAGGTATTCCAATAGGCTCTACTAACCATATAAAATAGGAAAAAAAATTTTTTTTAATGTGGGTTGGTCCGTTTTTGCTCTGACTGCCTCATATATATTGTGAGGTTGTTTTTGTTGCAAGAGGTTGGCAAGCATGTAAGCCATCTGCAGAGATGCATGGTGAAGCGCGGCAGATCAGTGGGTAGTATTGGGAAACCAAGAATTTCGATACGCCAACTAGTGACAGAAAATTGAACTATTGAGAGTAGGTCGAAATCCATATGATTATCAGTGTTTCAATAGACAAGTTATGAAAAATGAGTGTTTTTAAATTTTTTTCAACACTAATTTCTTATTCGATTAATAAATACTTATTCGGAATATTTGGTGGGACCCGGGCCTACTTTCAATAGTTTGCCAACTCACCACCACAGCGCTGTAACCTAAGCCACGCCTCCACTAATAGCGAATTCGGTATCTTGCACTGACTCCGTGCTCGTGCCAGAAAATGACTTGGATTGGTTGATTCTTATAAAAACGAAGAAGCTCTATAGGAATCAACCAATCCAAGTCATTTTCTGACACGAGCACAGAGTCAGTGCAAGATACCGAATTCGCTATAAGTTTCCCAATGATGTTAGCCATTGTCGATATGAAGAGGTTATGTCTTTAATACTTATTCTAATATATGTTTTACGTAAAATACAATTCTATTCTTATTCAGTATATATGGAGTGAATTGTTATTTCTGTCGTCTACCCCAGAATGTGGTAGCAGAGCGTGGTTTAAGAGATTCGTAGAATAAGAGGAAATTTTGAAAAATGAAAACGTGTGCCACGTGCGTGGGAAAGTGGAAAGGGGCATAATTACGGACGGATGGAACTTGATGGCAGTAAAACCACTTGATGACAAGAATTATTTCCTCTGGAAAGAAAAAATAGAAGTGATTCTAAGGGCAAAGAAGCTATGGAAGAAGATAATGGGTGTGAAGGAGCCGGTGAAACCTGAAGAAAATGAAGAAGGATATGAGAGGAAATTCACGATATGGAATACGTGGGACGACGATAACCATGCTGCAAGGGAATTAATAATAAATACAATAACTAAGGCACAGCTATTAAGATATAGCAATGAACGAAATGCAGATAAATTATGGAATACAATAAAAGATAATATGGCACCTGAGTCGGAACAAACAAAGGTGAGATCATTAAGTGAATTAACAAGTTTGAGAATGAAGAGAGATGATAAGTATGTTGTATAATTGGATTTTAGGCCGTTATTGCCAAAACTACTCATAAAAATGCAGTAATATAACATCGTCAGTGTGGATTCTTTAGAATACAAACCAATGAATTAAATTTTTCAGAACTCTCCGATATTGAACTGTCAAACTCTGTAACTTTGGCGACAGACGTTAATGGCAATTCTTTGAGGAAAGATTTTTCCCCATCCAGCACATTTACATAGCTGTTTGATCCCGCCGTCACTGCCACGTTTAATAATCTTTCTATATTTTCTAATTTTGTGAAAATTTGTTTTATATCGTACTTCAGTTCAATGTATTGCCGACTTAACATGGCCAATTGTCCTTCATCTGAAGTTACAACATCTGGACCTGTACAATGGTAGGAAATAGGTTTAAGTAGAGTTAAGGAAATATAATATAGTTTTAGCATAAATGTTTATATTTTAGGATAGAGATAGTTATAAGGGTAGGAAATAGGTTTAAGTAGAGTTAAGGAAATATAATATATAATAGTTTTAGCATAAATGTTTATATTTTAGGATAGAGATAGTTATAAGGGTAGGAAATAGGTTTAAGTAGAGTTAAGGAAATATGATATAGTTTTAGCATAAATGTTTATATTTTCTACTTACTTGGTATTTGTATATCCGGTCGTGGAATTTGTATGCTTCCACTCTCAGAATCGGAGTCAGAGGACTGAATTATACATCGCTTTTTTGATAAGCGAGACCTTTTTTGAATGGCATTCTATAAATTATGCGGGTTAACGAGTAAAATAATTAAAAAATAAATTAATCTATTTAATTTAACATAACATATTATACACAAATTATAACAAATTATATAGTTATACACTAATTAATTGCACAGATGAAGCAGTTCATATGCTGCAAAGTATGAGTGGCATTTAACTAGAAATGCTTTGCTCAAAATTTCATGCAATGTATATGAAACAATTTCATCAGTGAATTTATCAAATTTAAATAATCCTATTATTTTGGATTTGACAGGGAATTTATAAAAATTTTCCAATTTTGTTGATAATTTCCCAACTACAGTATTTTTTAATATGTCTGTGACTTGTAGGACATGGCCATTCTTTAAAAACACATAACAGTCACGAAACCCGTAAGCCTTTATTTTAAAATAAGGTAGTCCTATTGTTTTTTTATTATTTTGTATGTTAACAATTATTTCGGTGTTAACATTTTTTCTTACTGTAGGTGTTCCATTTTCCGATAATCTATTTGTTATTTGTGCTAAAGGTTTATTCCACCTACGTAGCATGTTTACTAGTTTTCCCAAATACCCTAGTAGCACAAAATATTGGTTAAATATTTTTTCCAAATATTAAAAAAAAAATTTTTTTAGCCACACTTTTTAATATGAAAAAAATGTTGATTCTAAATATTATATACACATACTGAGAATGTGAAATAAATGTTTAGAAAATATGAACTAAATATTCATGGAATATAAAAGAAATATTCAGAAAATATAAAGCAAATATTCTGGAAATGTGAAAATAATATTCAAAATTCCAAAATAAATATTCAGGAAATGTAAAATATATATTTAAAAAACGTAAAGTAAATATTCAGAAAATGTGAAATAAATATTCAGGAAATGTGAAATAAATATTCAGGAAATGTGAAATAAACGTTTACTTTATATTTGAAAAAAAATTTCATTATATAAAATGAATATTTCTCGCACTTTCGAAAATTTTTTTATTCCTACACTGTTCAACCCTCCAACGTAACCATAAACCTTAATAAGGCCGGCCTGGTTACGCCGCAATGGAGTCACAACTGTGCGTGGCGGGTGGATTGGCTTTGAAGGATCGAGGAGACAAAGAGAAGAGTTGCAGCGGTTTTTCTCTTAGGAGCGTCAGCCAAGACGCATCCAGTAAGGACTATAACCGACGGTCCCTGCCCTGGACACACACGAGAACACAAGTGGACATAATTTTGAACTTGTATATATGAATGAGAGTGGGAATTAGGACTTGCGAGAAGATTAGACCTCTAGACATCGAAGAACATTGTTCGTAACGTGCCTTAAACTGCACAACGAGCAATGTTCTTCTAACGTTTATTAGGAAATAATACGCGACGCGTAGTAAGAAAGTAAGATAATTTATATACTTTTGTCTTTAATTACACATGGGGCACATATATCAGGTGGAAATAGAGGAGAAGAAGGGAACTGTTAGATATAACTTATCCTTATTAGAACCTTTTATTTTTAACATAATTACACAGTACAACAGCCATCCGGACTTGGAACATGCAATAGCCGTTTCTTATAGGTTTTCGTGCCCTGAAAACGAATCCGCAACCCGTTTGTCGCCATCACCCTCAGTTTTTGAGAAAATCGATTTTGAAAAATACTGCAAATTTTCAACTTTGAACATACTTTCTGTCGAAACGGTAATAGTTATTCCATTGTTCGTTGCGTCAAATTATTCTATGAACCTTCCCGAATACAACGATGTAAGTGATTATTGCGTTATGAACATTTAAATATGTTTAAACAACGATCAAAGGGAAAAGGACACCCGAAATGCACCAATTTTTGCGGATATCTTTCAATTTATTTCCAAAACTAAGGGTCTGAGACGAAATCTGACCATCCCACGCGATGCAGCAGACATTGTTCCTTCGGAAAGCGTCGGCAAAAGTGGTAAGTCTCGTTTCGTTTTCAATACAGAAACGAAATAGGTTACCTACCTACGCGCGGCGGCCAGCGTAGGTAGGTAACCCAGCCGCTCACGGTAAGCCTCTCACAGTGCTACAATATTGTATTTGGTATTTATAAACTATTTAATAAAAAATTATTAACTATTGCATAACTATGTAATAAATTTTTTGTAATTTCAAACTTTGATTTTTTGAATATGCAAGGTCTCGGCGCTATGTGTGTACAGTTAGGTACCTACATCAGTTCCCAATGTATTAAAAATACAAGAGAATTGTTCGTGTGAATGTCATATTAAACGACGGGGTAAATTCATTGTCATGGTGATTTTTTTTACACTATTATATTAAACACGTCAGTGTAACAGAAGTGCATATCGCACGTGACTATATTACCGTTCTCCAGTATTATATTTGTTATTTATAAACTATTTTCTAATAAAAGTAAGAAGACTGAAATTAATTACATACCTAGAAGTGTTGTCTTCTTGCCTGACGTTTATGTGTTATTTTACTACTCATTTGGAGTTCCCAACAGTAGTCTGCCAACATTGCGATGCTACTTTTTCCGTAGTAACGTTTTTCCATCACGGACACGTCTTGGTGAAATCATTCCCCGTGCTCATCACTCACATCACCAAGGTTTTCGGGGAAAAAATCAAGATGGGAATGCAAAAAATGCATTTTGAGGGACATATTGCAACCCAATCTTTCACACGCTTTAATAAGTCTGTTTACAATGTTTTTATAGTTTCGTGCCCGATAGTTACCAAGAAAATTTGTACACGTGTTTCTGAATTCTGTCCACACTTTTTTTTCTTTAGCTGACATAATTCTGTTAAACTGTGCATCATTCATTAGTGCATGAATTTGTGGTCCGATAAAAATCCCTTCTTTTATTTTTGCTTCTGATAAACCTGGAAATTTTAATTGTAAATATATTTACAACAGGGTTACCACGGGCACCCTGGTTCCTGCACGATCCCAAGGCGCGCCAGGTGCTTCCTCGTGTGCCAGTGTCCTGTGACCATCCCCACGAGCAGTCGCAACTGCGACCTGTCCAGGCGGCTGAGTACCGCCCCTATCTTTTTCGAAGGCCGCTTCAGCAAAGCCTTCGCGTGTCCCATCTGTTGGGTCCGCTCCCAGAGTTGTTCGAGTTGCTGTCTAATCCAGCACCTCGTCCACTCCTTCACGGTCCCCATGGAGACACCTACGGTGCAGGACAGGTCCCGATTTGGTTTACGTGCTCCTTCTCGGGCCCTGTCGTTTGCCCCTTCGTTTCCCTTGATTCCGGCGTGTCCCGGAACCCATAGTAGACTGACGCGGTTGCTATTTGCCAATTGCGTCAGTGTGTCCACGCAGTCTAGCACCAGACTGGATCTCACCACTGTGTTGTGTAGGGATCCGAGTGCGGCCCGACTGTCGCTACAGATATAGATGTGCTTGCCCTCATAGCCCCTGTCCAGATTCAATCTGGCACAGGTCCTGATAGCCTGCACCTCCGCCTGAAAAACCGATACGTGTGGGCCCAGGGCGATGGATCTTTCCACCCTGGGCCTCTCCCCCCATATCCCGGCTCCGGTTCCGGTTTTGGTTTTGGAGCCATCTGTGTACCAGGTGAGCCCCCCCGGAGAGAGTAACTCCTTCTCGCTCTCTTCCCAGTCCTTCCTGCTTGGGAATCGAACGACGAAGTTATGTTTGAAGCGGTAGGCTGGGTCACATTGGTCTCCCCCGCAGTCCAGGGCCTCATGCGAGTCCCTTACGTCCTGCAGGATCGCCGCGTGCCCGTTCCTCGCGCCTTTCCATCTTCCCGCGAAGTGTATCCTCAAGGAAGCCTTCCTAGCCCCGGCCTCCGCAGCCAAGTGCGGTGGCGCCAGGTCCAGCAAGACCCCCATCGCCAGGGTAGGCGTGGTGGGGAACGCACCCGTCATCCCCAGCAGTGCCAAGCGATACACCTTGCTCAATGTCCTCCTGTGGGTGTCCCTCCTCATGGAGGTCCACCATACCACTGAGGCGTATGTCAGTTGGGGTTCCAGGATGGCTGTATAGATCCATTTGACCACCCATGGTTTTAACCCCCATGTGCTGCCGAACATCCTTCTGCAGGCCCAGTAGGTGACGAGCGCCTTCTGGGTCTGCTTCGTGATGTGGCTTTTCCACGTGAGCTTCTTATCCAGGGTCACTCCCAGATATTTCACCTCCGAGGAGGTGTGTAGCTCCGCTCCGAAGATTGAGGGGGCTTTAAACTTTAGGTTCCGCTTCCTCGTGAACAGTACCATCTCCGTCTTGCACGGATTCACCCTTAGGTTTTGGTTGTGGCACCATTCCTGAACCAGTGTGAGCGCCTTCTGCATTCTCCTGACCATGCACGTCGGGCTCGTGCCTCTGACTGCAATCACTATGTCGTCAGCATAGCCCTGTACTATTACACCCTCTTCTCCGAGCCCACGCAGTAGCTCGTCCACCACCAGGGTCCACAGCAGTGGGGAGAGAACTCCCCCCTGCGGGCAGCCCCTGTCGGCCCGAGCCCTTATCGTGGTCCCTTCCCAGCTGGCCATCACGGCTCTAGTCCGCAGCATGTTGCGGATCCACCTTCTGATCGAATCTTCGACCTTGAAGCTGTCTAGGGCCCTGCTTATGGCATCTAAGGATGTGTTGTCGAACGCTCCTTCGATGTCCAGGAATACGCTCAGGACCGACTGTTTCCGCTCCAGGGCCCCTTCTACCACCCCTACCAGGTGGTGGAGCGCCGTCTCCACGGATCTGCCGGCCTGATACGCGTGTTGGGAGATTTGTACTGGTCTTTCCACCAGCGCATGTTCCCTGATGTGCCTATCCACCAGTCTTTCTAGCGTCTTCAGCAGGAAGGATGTTAAGCAGATAGGCCTGAAGGATTTGGCAGAGTCGTAGTCCTTCTTCCCTGGTTTGGGTATGAATACGACTCTAGCCGTTCTCCATGTTCTGGGTGTATACCCCAAAGCAAGGCAGGATTTAAAGATAAGGTCCAGTCGTTTTATCAGGTCCTCCCCTCCTTCCTGTAGAAGGGCGGGGAAGATCCCGTCCACCCCCGGACTCTTAAATCTCTTAAATGAGTTTATGGCCCATCTGATCCTGTCTCGGTTTACCACTCTAGAGGCCATCTCCCAGTCCTTCGGTCCCTCTTTCTCAGGTTCCGGCTCTTCTGTTGGCTGCCCCTGCTGTAAGAGCCCCGAACCTGGGAAGTGGACCTCTGTCAGGTGTTCCAAAATTTGTTGCCGGTCCTCTAGATACCTCCCGTCCAGGAGTCTGAGTCCGTTTAGTTTTTCCGAAGGCCCGGATGCGAAGACCCTTCGAAGCCTGGCCACTAGTGGTAGGGCCTCGGCTTCTTGGCAGAATTCCCTCCAGGTCTTCCTTTTTGCTGCTCTAGTGAGCTTCTTGTAGGATCTATGGGCTTCCCTGTAGTTTTCCCATTCGATCCTCGTATCGAGCCTCATGGCTCTGTTTAGCAGCTTCCGGGTTCTGGTCCTGTGCCTACTCAGCTCCTGGTTCCACCAGGGTACCCGTCTGCTGCTCTTCCTTTGCTTGGCCGGGCACGACGTTTCGTACGCTTGGGTGATCGCAGCCTGCAGTTCCTCAACCGCCTGCTCGATCCCCCCGCCCATTCTCGGGCGTCCGCAGTACCCCCCGAGCCTTCCTTCTAGCCCCTCTTTGTAGAGTTGCCAGTCGGTGGCCCTGGGGTTCCTGTAGACCCCCGTGGGTTCGTGGTTCGCGTCCCCCGCCAGTCTGAATTTGATTAGCCTGTGGTCTGAGAGAGTTACCTCCTCCGCCACTTGCCAATCCTTAATAGCCTGAGCCAGCTTCTTGGAGCCCAGCGTGATGTCGATTACCTCCTGCCTTCTGGTGATAACGAAAGTGGGCTTGGAGCCTCGATTGAGTATCTCCAGTTCCGTGGTCGAGAGGTATTCAAGTAAGCTCGTCCCTCTCTTGTTGATATCGGTGCTGCCCCATATGATGTGGTGCGCATTGGCGTCGCAACCCACCACCAGTTGCAGCCCCCTATTTTTACATGCCTCCACCAGTACTCTGAGTTCTCTCGTTGGGGGGGACTCCTCAGAGTCGTATGGTAGGTATGCTGAGCAGACCACGATCTTTTCCGTGTTCCCACCCATTTTTGGCTCTATTAGGACAGCTGTTAGGTCCCTAGTGCAGAATTCTCCCAGCCTCAAGGCGTTTAGTCTTTTACTCGCGTAGACGCACGCTCTTGGGCCGGGATCACCGGGCCCGTGTATTACCGTGCCCAGTTTCGTGTTCAGTCCTCCTACTCGACCCCTGATCAGCCAGGGTTCCTGTATGAGTACTAAATCTGTTTGCTGCCCCACTATGCGGCGGTCGAGTAAGTCCGTCGCCGCTTTGCAGTGCTGCAGATTGATCTGCGAGATGCTGATGCATCCTGCAGCCATCTTGACTGCAGTATTTCCCGCTCTCGCACGTGCTCCGGGGGAGATAGTGTGTCCCGTGTTGCGGTCCACTTTCCTATTTCCCCCATCGCTTTACCGTGGTGGTCTCACTCGCCACCCCGGCAGTCTTGAGGAACTGGTACCTCAGTGACCCAGGACCGGTGGTCCTTTGGACTCCTCCTCGGGTCCCCGAGGGCCCAGCCCTCCCCAACCCCTCGGCCTTCAGGGGTCTCCCCCTCTTCCCGCGGGTTGGCATAAATTCCTTTTGCGTGGGGGGTCGGTTCCCCCCCGTGGGTGCGCCCGGGGTCTCTCCCCCGGTCGCCACCATCGTGGGTCCGCCCCTTCCCTCCACTGCCTCTCTTTGGGGTTGGTCCTGAGGTGCCGGATCGGCGCCGGCGCTCGAGGCCTCCCCCGCTCCCTCCGGCCCGTCCCCTACCCTGACCTGGGGTGCCGCTACCGCTGCCTCAGGCGCCGCTCCCGGTTTCCCGTGCTCCCCGCCGGTCCGGGCCGGGAACTCCCTAAGGAGCGCCCTGCCCAGCCCCACGTGGATAACGAAGCCCCGCTTGCTAAGCGCCCCGTGCGACTCCGCGTCCACCCCCAGAATCAGGTGCACGGATCGTTCCGCCTCCCTTCTGCCCCACACCCTCCATAGTTGGGTGCGGAGGTCCGGGTTTTGCCGACCGATCCGTTGCATTATGACTTCCGTCTTCTCCGGGGGTCCGGGGATGACGGTCGCCATCTTCCGAAGCCTGGGTAGGCACTCTCTCTCCATTACCTGAAGAGATGCGCCCTCCCAGGGCTTCAGGTTTGTTGCCGCTTCTTTAACCCACTGTTTGGCGGCGGCGTCCGTGCAGGTTACCCAGAGGATGCCCTGCAGGAACCTGCACTCTTCGAAGCGGGGGACCGCCATCCCCTTCGGGATGGCGTCCATCGCCTCTCCGAGCCCTCTCATCACCAGATCCCCCTGCTCCGGTGTTAGCGTGGACTCGGGGTAGTCCGATGGCGTTATCGCCATCGGACTACCCCCCACCAGCGCCTCCTTGAAGCTAGAGGGCTCTGGGAAGATCTTCCCCTTTCTTTTTGCGGGGTGTTCGGGGGTCGAACCGTCGGTCTGCCGGGCCCTTTTCGTGCCCTTGCCCGTGGCCGTGGTCTCCCCTTCCTTCCCACCCTGCTGTGCGGAGGGGTCTGTTTGCCCGTCATGCGAGCCCACCTCCCCCTGCCCTGTCTTCTCAGAGGTCGGCGCTTCCGCTTGGGTCGCCTCCGAGGTGGTCCCGAGTAAAGCCAATTTGGCTTTCCGGGCCCTCCTTTTCGCCGCCCCGCTGCGGGTCGCCTTCCTCTTCTTTGTCAGAGTGTCGGGCGCTGCTTCGGCGTTGTCGCCGTTGCCCTCGCCCGTCCTCCGTGTGATAGCTTCCGTCACCGAGAGCCCGGTCTCGACCGCCGCGGCTAGCGCCGCGTTGGTCTCCGCCGGTCTCATGGTGGCTTCCGCCGCGTGTACGGGAGATGTTCCCTCTTTCGAGGGCCCTTCTCCCGCCGGTATTTGGGTTTTTTCTTTTAGTAAATCCATAAGATTCCCACGAGTGTGCAGGAAATATACGGTCCACCCCCACAGAGCCTGCTATGTGGGGGTAAGGCTGGTACAATGGGGGGTCGCCTGGTACCCCAAGGGCATCGTTCGAGTCACCGTACCCCGGTACCATTCATCCCTCGGCACGATAGCTTCCACCTTGGATTGGGGAGTTGGTCCACGACAGGGCCTTCGCTTGCCACGCGGGGTTGTTAGGCCCCGGGGCTCGCTTATAGCACCCGCTAACCGTCACCCTCCACGGTCTCCCCCCCCCCCCCCCGCCTCGGCCCGGTCACCTTGCGGTGATCCAGTCCGCGGCGATCGGAGGAGCCGCTTCACGTTCCGGCCGTTCTCCTATCCGCCACCCGGAGACGCGCTCGGTTGGTGCTCAACCTGGATCGACACGGGTCGATCTAGTCCCCCACTCCCCTTTACGGGGGTTGGGGGACCGCCGAGTTTATATATATTTACAATTAAATATATTTACAATTAAATATATTTATGTAAATATATTTACAATTAAATATATTTATGTAAATATATTTACAATTAAATATATTTATGTAAATATATTTACAATTAAATATATTTATGTAAATATATTTACAATTAAAATTTCCAGGTTTATCAGAAGCAAAAATAAAAGAAGGGATTTTTATCGGACCACAAATTCATGCACTAATGAATGATGCACAGTTTAACAGAATTATGTCAGCTAAAGAAAAAAAAGTGTGGACAGATTAAATATATTTACAATTAAATATATTTATGTAAATATATTTACAATTAAAATTTCCAGGTTTATCAGAAGCAAAAATAAAAGAAGGGATTTTTATCGGACCACAAATTCATGCACTAATGAATGATGCACAGTTTAACAGAATTATGTCAGCTAAAGAAAAAAAAGTGTGGACAGAATTCAGAAACACGTGTACAAATTTTCTTGGTAACTATCGGGCACGAAACTATAAAAACATTGTAAACAGACTTATTAAAGCGTGTGAAAGATTGGGTTGCAATATGTCCCTCAAAATGCATTTTTTGCATTCCCATCTTGATTTTTTCCCCGAAAACCTTGGTGATGTGAGTGATGAGCACGGGGAATGATTTCACCAAGACGTGTCCGTGATGGAAAAACGTTACTACGGAAAAAGTAGCATCGCAATGTTGGCAGACTACTGTTGGGAACTCCAAATGAGTAGTAAAATAACACATAAACGTCAGGCAAGAAGACAACACTTCTAGGTATGTAATTAATTTCAGTCTTCTTACTTTTATTAGAAAATAGTTTATAAATAACAAATATAATACTGGAGAACGGTAATATAGTCACGTGCGATATGCACTTCTGTTACACTGACGTGTTTAATATAATAGTGTAAAAAAATCACCATGACAATGAATTTACCCCGTCGTTTAATATGACATTCACACGAACAATTCTCTTGTATTTTTAATACATTGGGAACTGATGTAGGTACCTAACTGTACACACATAGCGCCGAGACCTTGCATATTCAAAAAATCAAAGTTTGAAATTACAAAAAATTTATTACATAGTTATGCAATAGTTAATAATTTTTTATTAAATAGTTTATAAATACCAAATACAATATTGTAGCACTGTGAGAGGCTTACCGTGAGCGGCTGGGTTACCTACCTACGCTGGCCGCCGCGCGTGCCGCCGCGCCGTTGACTACCACTGTCGGCTCCGCGCGTTTTGTCAAACTATTTCGTTTCTGTATTCAAAACGAAACGAGACTTACCACTTTTGCCGACGCTTTCCGAAGGAACAATGTCTGCTGCATCGCGTGGGATGGTCAGATTTCGTCTCAGACCCTTAGTTTTGGAAATAAATTGAAAGATATCCGCAAAAATTGGTGCATTTCGGGTGTCCTTTTCTTTGATCGTTGTTTAAACATATTTAAATGTTCATAACGCAATAATCACTTACATCGTTGTATTCGGGAAGGTTTATAGAATAATTTGACGCAACGAACAATGGAATAACTATTACCGTTTCGACAGAAAGTATGTTCAAAGTTGAAAATTTGCAGTATTTTTCAAAATCGATTTTCTCAAAAACTGAGGGTGTTGGCGACAAACGGGTTGCGGATTCGTTTTCAGGGCACGAAAACCTATAAGAAATGGCTATTGAATATTACAAGTCCGAGAAAAAGTCAAATTTTGTTGTACTGTGTTATCGACTTTTCTCTTATTTGCTCACAAAACAAGCGAGACAATGCAGGCGTTTAATACTTTGAAAACACTTTTGTGATGTGAATATATACCTACTTTTGTCTCCCATCAAAGTATTATCTCATATCTATTGTTCTCTTGAGCATCAATAATGAGAATACATATAGTAGTATTCTTATCGGATGTAGCGGCCATCGGTGCTAACAAAGACGAACGGGACATTCCACGCCAAATCGGACACTTTTTGGAGTAACATTTCGGATGTGGCTCAAAATTGAATATGTTGTAGTCTTTAGGGATGTATAAACATATGTCGAAGGATTTTTGAAAATTTTGAAAAATGTAGATTTTACAGCTGTTTGAAGGTAAGTGCTAACTTTTTTTCAATAAATTATAGCTATGGAAGTAGTAAAAGGATGGAGTTGAAATTTATGGTGCTTATAGAGAAGACATTGAAGTTTTAAGAAAAAATTATTTCAATTTAAAAAAAAATAATTTGAACCATTTCTGTGCAATTATTATAAACAAATGCAGTTTTTTAACATCGGGCGCGATTTTAAAAATCTGGAAAAAAATTAGATTATAGTTCTATCCTTCCCCTTCATGGTCCAATTGTCAAAAATATGGACATTTTAATATTAGCCCTGTAAAAGTTGCCGAAAGTCGACGCCGCGTGCGGGCGCACTGCCGCGGCAGGCGCGTCGTCGCCGGTAGCCTCGACGACTCCAGCGGGCGAACGTGCGTTGCTATCTGCAACCAAGGTACTATCAACCGACATTATTCTAAATGATCGCCGATTATTTGCAAGATTTAAAGCGATTAATAAATATTAGTAACTCACTCTTTGTCAATGGTACTTATTGATGAAAACATTTCAGTTGCCATTGTCCAATGGAAACCACGAGAAGGTGGTGAGTTTTCTTCCATCGGGATGGGATGGGATATCATGCGAAATTGGATTAAAGATTCTACCATATTAATGAGTTTGTACTATAGTACAAACACAAAAATTGTAAAAGTTATGAATTAATTAATTATAGATCTGGTTATTCATTCCGTTATACACTCATTGATATGGTAGAATCTTTAATCCAATTGGCAAGCTTCAATATAACCATTTGACGACATTTGGACATTTATTATGTAAGAAATTGATTTTTTCATGGAAGCTTTGCATCTACCATTGAAGAAGTGAGTATTGTTATTTACAGCCATTCTAACATTTAACAAAAACTGGTTCTCATACATCCTTTTTGTATGATATGGTAGAATCTTTAATCCAATTTCACATAATATCCCATCCTATCCCGATGGAAGAAAACTCACCACCTTCTCGTGGTTTCCATTGGACAATGTCAACTGAAATGTTTTCATCAATAAGTACCATTGACAAAGAGTGAGTTACTAATATTTATTAATCGCTTTAAATCTTGCAAATATTCGGCGATCATTTAGAATAATGTCGGTTGATAGTCACCTTGGTTGCAGATAGCAACGCACGTTCGCCCGCTGGAGTCGTCGAGGCTACCGGCGACGACGCGCCTGCCGCGGCAGTGCGCCCGCACGCGGCGTCGACTTTCGGCAATTTTTACAGGTCTAATATTAAAATGTCCATATTTTTGACAATTGGACCATGAAGGGGAAGGATAGAACTATAATCTAATTTTTTTCCAGATTTTTAAAATCGCGCCCGATGTTAAAAAACTGCATTTGTTTATAATAATTGCACAGAAATGGTTCAAATTATTTTTTTTTAAATTGAAATAATTTTTTCTTAAAACTTCAATGTCTTCTCTATAAGCACCATAAATTTCAACTCCATCCTTTTACTACTTCCATAGCTATAATTTATTGAAAAAAAGTTAGCACTTACCTTCAAACAGCTGTAAAATCTACATTTTTCAAAATTTTCAAAAATCCTTCGACATATGTTTATACATCCCTAAAGACTACAACATATTCAATTTTGAGCCACATCCGAAATGTTACTCCAAAAAGTGTCCGATTTGGCGTGGAATGTCCCGAACATTTGGTGTGCGGATGGTCGGTATGGTTTATGACACGCGCGTCAGCAAAACTATTTTTGAGTAAGCCGCTTTTTGTTCCTTTCGCGATTGAATTTTGAACAAAGCATGTTTTCCTTCGAGACTTTCGTTACGGCCTCAGTAGTTATTGCTGGTATCATAAACCTCGAGTTTCCGAAGGGCCCAAGAGGCGAGGCCGCGCGGCCTGCGACCGGCCACGTCATGCGTCACGGGGCCTGGGGGAAAACCCGCTACATTGCCAGGAGTATTTTCTCCCGCCAAAGCTCACCCCCGCTACAGTGAAGCGCGCCGAAGTCGCGCGAAATAGGCGGTGTGATTTTGGGCCCGAGAAGTCCTGATTAGTTGACACCGGCATCGGGTCAACCAATTAGGAAGGGTAGTTTTGTCGCGCGGGTCTTGCTGGACATTTTGTGCGTCCGGCAGACTTTAGTAAGATTAGACACCTTGACAAGGGCCGACGTCTTGTCGACATAGTACCTTAAATAAAGATACATACTCTTAACTATTGTGTATTCAATAAGGAACCCGAGCAGCATATCTTCCTTTACGGATGATACATTATTTGCATCTTACTTTCTTACTACGCGTCGCGTATTATTTCCTAATAAACGTTAGAAGAACATTGCTCGTTGTGCAGCTTAGGCACGTTACAATGGGATTGAAAAGTTCTTCGATTGTCGAGGAGCACAGTTCCGCGAAACAACAAAGGTTGAAATTGTAGGAAAAAAAAATGGATTATTCTGTTTCATAATTATTTAAACCACCAATTCAGATTTCACGTGAAACAACGAATTTTAAAAAACATAATTAATATTTTTGTTTATAACTTTTTTTTAATTGTTTAAACAAATAATTTAATTTTTACTATTCGATAGATCTAATTAAAAGAAGTAACTTTCGTCTTGAGACTTTTTTCTATCTCTTACAGTTCGCGAATTATAACACAAAATCGGAAAATACGCGAATTTTTAGGGGTTAATTTCACCCCCTTAGAGTGATTTTGGGCAGCAAAAAAAAATTGCGTTGTAATCAGGAGGAAATCCCCTGCATATCCACAAAGTTTCAGAATTTTTTGAACTTCCGGGTTCGGGATCTTCCCTTGTAAGTCGCGAAACCGTGGTAGGGCCAGGACGCCATACCCTACCATTAAATAAATATTTACTTTATATTTGAAAAAAAAATTTATAATATAAAATGAATATTCCCCGAATATTCGGAAAAGAACACTTTGTTTCTACCATTAAATAAATATTTACTTTATATTTGAAAAAATATATTTTTTCCATACTATAAAAAGAATATTTTTCAAACATTTGAAAAAAATATATTATTTCTACCATTAAATAAATATTTACTTTATATTTGAAAAAGAATATTTTTTTCATAATGTAAAATGAATATTTCCTGAACATTCGGAAAAAAATGTTTTCTTTCTATCAGTAAATAAATATTTACTTTATATTTGAAAAAGAATATTTTTTTCCTAATATAAAATGAATATTTCCTGAACATTCGGAAAAAAATGTTTTCTTTCTACCAGTAAATAAATATTTACTTTATATTTGAAAAAGAATATTATTTTCATAATATAAAATGAATATTTCCAGCATATTTGGAAAATATATTTGTTTTTTAATCTAGAATAAATATTGTACGTATGTTTAAATATTAAAAAGAGATTGAATCTCTTTTTAATATTGGATGAATGTGCATTCAATATTTTGTGCTACTAGGGTACAGTTTAACAAAATTTAATTTTCCAATTTTTCTTAGCGTTTGAACAATACTTTTCCCATTTTCGAGCGCTAGTCCCCTGGTTATATCCGAGCCTTTTATTTCCCGAACTTTCCGTAAAAAATGATTTGTTTCAACCAGTAAACAGATATTTACTTTATATTTGAAAAAGAAAATGTTTTTTTCATAATATAAAATGAATATTTCCCAAACATTCGGAAAAAAATGTTTTCTTTCTACTAGTAAATAAATATTTACTTCATATATTTGAAAAAAATATTTTTTTCGTAATAGAAAATGAATATTTCCGGACATTCGGAAAAAAATGTTTTTTTTCTACCATATAATAAATATTTACTTTATATTTGAAAAAAATATTGTTTTCATAATATGAAATGAATATTTCCCGCACATTCGGAAAAAAATGTTTTCTTTCTACCAGTAAATAAATATTTACTTCATATTTGAAAAAAATATTTTCTTCATAATGGAAAATGAATATTTCCCGAACATTCGGAAAAAAATGTTTTTTTCTACCATACAATAAATATTTACTTCATATTTGAAAAAAATATTTTTTTCATAATATAAAATGAATATTTCCCGAACATTCAGAAAAAAACGTTTTCTTTCTAACATTGAATAAATATTTATTTTATATTTGAAAAAAGAATATTTTTTTCATGATATAAAATTAATATTTCCAGCATATTCGCAAAATATATTTGCTTCTTAATCTAGAATAAATATTGTATATATGTTTAAATATCAAAAAGAGATTGAATCTCTTTTTAATATTGGATGTATGTACATTCAATATTTTGTGCTACTAGGGCACTAATTGTAAGAAATACACCGTACATGAGATGCGGGATTGAATCAGTAGCATATACTCTTTACTATAGAATATTTCAATAGCGAAAAATAAAATAATAACATCATTAAACAATATAGGTATTATACCATTAGATACGATATATAACAATAAAATTTACATAATGGGTAACTTTATAATTAGTTACATCCGGCATGGAACTAAAGTGAACGCGGCGGCCGATTTTCGGAGGCAACGCCTCCTTTCCCCCGCCGCACGTCTTGGCCCCCACGGCGGGCCTAGGAGCTTCGAGCGCCTCAGACCCGTACCATATGAATCGCGCGTGGCGCATTGGGGCGACAGTCGTATCAATAGATTTGCACATCACCCATGGGGTACTATTATCGATGCGTTTTTTTTTTGTCAGTGGTATCCCCTGTAGGCCTATTCCACTGTTTCACGGAATAAAAATGGATAGGAAAAACGCGTTTTACTATCAAAGTTTTAAATATGTTTGGGAAAACTTCATTTTCGCGCACGTTTAGACGTGCTGGGCATATTTAAAATATCAACAGGGAGGCTAGTCGACGTTGTACGTATTAAAGTCGAAAGCGAGGAATTGCTTAGCCGTGTGCGCTTTTCTGTCTTAATGGCACGCATTTTTGAGAACGAACATTCGCACAAATATGTTGACCCGAACATGGAAAAAATTCGGAGTGTGAAATTTCTAAGTTTAGGGTATGTCGATTCTTCCAGCGTTTTAAAGAATTCGGCTCCTTTTTCTTCCCTCGTTTTCAAAGAAATGTTGTGCTGAAGATCGCACAGTTCTTCTTGATACTCGAAGGCCTGTTCTTCAATTTTTACGGCGAGGGGATTCTCAAAGAGAATTAGATCATTTCTGAGCGAATCGAAGTCAGTTCAACGCTCATCGAACTGATCTATCACCGATTGAAGAACGTGTAAATGATTATCAAAATCACACTCATTGCCGAATCCCTCGAAAATTACTCTACAGAAGGGAAAAAAGAAAAATTTTTTTTCTTCCAACAGGAGATGATTTTGATAAACTACCAGCCTCCTGCGAAAAGAATCGACGTGACTACACAACTGCGAAATGGTTTGATCGGGTTTCTGCAGTTTTAAATTTAACGTATTTAAATGATTGGTCAAATCTACTATAAGTGAGAGTTCACAAAGGAAACTCGCATCTGTTAATAACGGGAAATATTCTGCTCCCTTTTTTTCTTCGTATTCTTGCAAGAAATGAAAGATCTCATTTCTTATAGCAAAGAATTGATTCAGACATTTCGCTGCACTGAGCCAGCGTACTTTGCAATGCAAAGCGACATTAAGAACAGGTGTATTGTTCAGGTAAAAAAATTCGTAGGTTATTAACTCTTTATAACTAAACTCTTTACTTGATAAACTCGCATAGTGTTCCATATTTGATAAAGTCACCGTTTTTGTTATCCTAACCTCAAAATCACATAGTTTGGAGCGTGGTCAATTACTGACGTGATTCATTTAAATTTGTTTACGATTTGTAATGTATCCATTTTACATCTAAGATTGTTAGAAGTGCAAACTATAATTCTAAATTTTGTAGCATGCTGCGTTTTAGAAGATGACCACATGGTCAACTATTGATTGCATTCATGGTCAAGTATTAACCAGTGTCCACTTTTTTAAAACGGCCATGTGCGTGACATCATAAATACCAACGGAACATTAAAATGCATTTATTTAATTAATTATTTCAGAAATTATTTCATTACTAATCGATAGATGCCTCCTATCAAGGGCTCCTTTAGAAATTATTCTGAAAAGACGATGAAGGCAGCCGTTGAAGATGTTCGATTGCATAAAACACCAATAAGGGCAGCAGCACGTAAATTTGGCGTACCAAGGATAACCCTTAAATATAAAATGGAAGGTAAATCGCCTGCGCAGAGATAGATGGGACCTCCTCCAATTTTAAATCAAGCTGAAGAGAATGAGATCTGTCAGTGGATTGAAAAAATGGCTGCAGCTGGTTTCCCAATTACGATCGAAAAACTTGTAACTAGCGTGGAACGTATTATCAAAGAAGTGAAACGTCAAAAACCGTTTATAAATGCTCGTCCTGGTAGTACCTGGGTAAAGGGTTTTTTAAGTAGAAATCCTACAATATCAAAAAGAGTTGCACAAAATCTAACAGCTTCACGAGCAGCAGTCACCAGTGCTAATATACTCAACTGGTTTTCGGAAGTATATAACTACCTAAAAGAGAACAATTTTGAGACGATTTTAAAGGACCTATCACGGATTTTCAATTCTGACGAAACAGCATTCTTTTTGAACCTCAAAGGCAACAACGTGTTGGCGAAAAAGGGGTGTAAAACTGTTTACCAACAAGTCAATCCAGATGAAAAGGAGTATGTGACGGTATTGTTGACGGGCAGTGCCAGTGGTATAGTTGCTCCTACAGTAGTTTTGTTCAAATATAAACGTATACCCCAAGAAATTGTTGACAATTTTCCTCAAAAATGGGGCCTGGGTAAAAGTGACTCAGGTTGGATGACATGTGCAACGTTCTTTGAGTTCGTTGCCGATATATTTCACCCATGGTTGGTAGCAACAAAAGCTATGTTACCTGTCATTCTTTTTATTGATGGGCATGCCTCACATTTAAGCTTCCAAACAAGCCAGTTTTGCCATACTCACGGTATTATTTTGGTGGCACTTTACCCTAACGCAACCCATCTACTACAGCCCATGGATGTTGCTGTTTTCAGAACACTCAAAGAAAGCTGGAAAAAGAGAATACATGAATGGAGAATTAACAATCTTGATGCCCCAGTTTTAAAAAGAAAAAATTTTCCGAAGTTGCTCCAAAAAGTGATTGACAAAAATGTAACTCCATCTATTTTATCCAATGGATTTCGAAAATGTGGTTTATATCCGTGGAATCCATCAGCAGTGAACATACCGGGACAAGAACAACAAGTTGAAACCGGAATTACGGAAACACATTTGTCGCGGATGGAGTATTGGAAACAAGGCCTCCGATTTCTAAATGAAAATATCGAACCTGAAAACTTAACATATTTCGATGCTCATCAGAAGAGTGGACTGGGAATCCGCAAGACACATCTTTATTTATGCTGTGGAAGAGAACCCAAATCGAGTTGGAAAAATATACCATTCCAGCTGAGGAACCTGTAAACGATAGCACAAATCCAACAGTGTTGCTTGCCGATAATAATACTCAAGCTGAGGATCTAGCCAACGCAGTCACAATTCCACCATTCTCGCTCCTTGATGATACCACCCCAGCTGAAGAATCCTCGAATGATGACGTTATTTCAGCAGTGCCGATTCTGGAAGATGAAAACCGTACAACTGAGCAACCCGCCAACGATGACACGATTCCATCACTGTTGCTCCACAATGTTAACAGTTCTGTTGAGGAAGCTTCAAATAATGTCACTCCTCAAGCTATACTGCTTCAAAACGACCCAACTACCCAAGCTGCTATGCTATCTCAAAGTATGACCAATTTATGCGTTTCGCCTATTGCTGGTCCTTCATATAAAGTTGCGAGCCCATTTAAAAGACATCTTTATTATCCAGACGTAGAAAAACAAAAAACAAACATAAAGAAAATGCCAAGAGAGAGGATGCCTTTTATTGCCTCAGGGGAACTTTGTCAAAAATATTTCCTGAACAAAATAAAGAAAAAAGAAGAGATAGAACGATTAAAAAGAGAGCGCGCAGCAGAAAGGCAAATGAAGAAGGAGGAAAAGCAGAGAGCTAAACAAGACAAGACACGTCAACCGAAATTGAAAAGAGCAAAGAAAATCTTACAATTTTCTTCTGAGAGTTCAAACTCCAGTTGTGATATGTTCGATTGTGTTGTGGAAAGTGAAGAAAATGAAGAGATCAACGAAGAAAACGAACTGTTGAACAACAATAAAGGACCTGCTTGGCTGCCTGTTCAAAAAGTTGTGAACGAACACGTAATATTTTTATATGAAGGAAAACATTTCCCTGGAAAAATTCTTCGTGTAACTAAAACTAAAGCGACTATTTCATCCATGGAAATGTACGGGCGATTATGGAAGTGGCCAGAGAAGCCTGATGTGCTGGCCTACGAGTGGAAGGCTGTACTTTCTCGTATCAATGAGCCCACGAAAGCCAGCAGAACTCGCAACGTCTACTCTGTTCCTGAATTGAACTTTTTATGGAATTGATTTGTTTTATTTCTTATTTTATTCTTTAATTGTAATTTGTGCTGGTAATTATTCAAACTAAATGATACTAAAATGATTCCCAACATTATTGCTTTAACCCTCTTTCTAGTATAAATGGTCAACTACTAACGAACAGAAGGTCAATTACTAGATTTTTCATTTTTAAGAGTGGTCAACTACTGAAGCAATTACTGAATTTTTAAATATGTTTTTTAAATTTGTATAAGTAAACTTTTTTTAAAATGTGGCCTTATTACATAATCTAGAAGACTTAAAGAGTGTCTTCAGCCTTCGACTCTCGCTATTTGATGACAGAGCAAATAGTTGCTATTGTTTACGTGAAGGATTTCTCTTAACTGGTCTTTCTTTGCAGGATTTCTCTACTGGTGCCTTTACCTTACAGTCAAACATTATAGAAAAATATTTTGCCTCCCGTATATCGTTAAATATTTGCTCTCTTATTTTATTTGCAATTATTTCCAAAAACTCATTTTGAACGCTCCCCGAAAAGTAACTAACTTGGCCCTTCTTATGACGACGAATGTGATCTCCTAGTGGAGGGTGGTATTGAGATACAAGTTCTACGGTGTTCAAAAATTTACCACTTCTGGGATCGCCAAAGTCCCAGCTTTCGATGGATCCTCGGAAAGGGCTACCTTACTTCGCTAAGTATATTATTATATCAATAATTACATACAAAATTGGTCTCCAATGATTTTCATCTTCAGCTATTTTTTTTTGAAGCTCTTTATCAATTCCGCCTTTATTCAATGAAGACTCTAATGTTTTCCACAAACAAAAACATTTTTTGTGGCTGAGTGAATTCTCGTGTTCTGGTATTTTATTACTTAACTTTTTTCATTGAGTAAAACCTTCATCCTTAGCCAAAATAGAATGATTTTATACTTTTTGATCAGAAAACGAATAGGAAAAAAGTTTGCATGGTATACAGAATAAAGCAGTTTTAGATTTACTATATGACAACCATGATCGGTATACTTTTTGTTCGTTAGATAGCTTTTTATAAAACCACTCTTTAGTTAATTTTCTCCCATCTTTTAAGCTGTTGCTAAGATCGGGCTCAACCTTTGTACCACTCATTAATTGTGTTACAATGAAATATCTCTGAGTATCCGAAATATTTGTTGGCCACGTTCCTGGATCATTAAAGTCAAATTGAAAATCGCACTGAGTATGAGAGAGACCGGGTCCAGGATTATAAAAAGCAGCTTCATGACATGTCCCTGCAATAAAATTAGAGTCCTGTTCAGCTTCAATGCGGGACTGACAGTGACTAATTGGAAATTCCACTTTTATTTCATCTTGGTTAGCACCATGTGTTGTAGGACTTTTCTCTAGACTTTTTACTGTCTTTACCAGTGCTACGCTTTCTGAAATCGCAAATGCGTCATTTCTCTCCTCTTTCCCTCTGCTATCATCTATAGGCGTAAGTAAGGCGAAACGTAAAAACGTGTTTTTCTGGTCAGAGTTACTAAATAAAAAATTATTTAAATAACGGATGGAATGGAAGTTACTTTAACTTTATTCGTTATTCAAAGCTCGATTCTCGAATAATCCGCGTTAAATTTATTTGACGAATAAAGTTAATTTGTTTATTCGTCGAGTGTTTCAACTTCAGCATCGAATAAAGTTTTCAACTTTAACTTTAACTTTATTTGACGTTGTATAATTTTTTGGCGCGCGTTCGAGCCGCCGAGGACCGTCATTGGGCGATACATTGTAACGCGCGCACCAGGCCGCAACAATCAGCCTCAACTCCCCAGTCCTCGGCGACATGAACAAGCACCAGAAATTTATACGGCGTCGAATAAAGTTTATGTGAAAGTTGTTAGTTGAAAATGTTATTCAACGCAGAAGTTGAAACGGTCGACAAATAAAAAAATTAACTTTATACGTCGAAAAAGACGCGGAACGCACGTTATTCAACCGAGGAATGTTGGCATCACGACAGTGGGAAGACGGTTGTCACGTGGTAGACGTCGGTAACGAATTGAAAAGAAAATGTGGTTCTGTCACGTCCCGGGTGGAGATTTTTGGGGATAATGACAATGGGGTCAAAAGGGAGAAGCCAGGCTCGAATGCGTGATTCGCACACTGAGGGTTGGAGGAAGCCAGGCTCGAATGCGAGATTCGTACACTGAGATTAGAAGGTGTTTGGGATTGGTCGCAGATATTCGACCAATCTGCGCTTGCGCGCTGAAGTACGAAACCGCGGCAGATTCAACCTCTTATTGTTGTCGGCAGGACAATAGAGTGGTCGCGGAGACGGTATAACTAGGCCATCTTTTGATTAATAAGGAGACTAATTGCTCCCACCTCATTTGCATAGCAACGCTGACTTACGTGGTCGTGGCTGATTGGCCAGGTGTCGGCTCTCCCGAATCGGTGCCTTGGCCCGTACCGTCTCCGCGATCGCTCTCTTCCGTTTCGTCCGTGATACAGTAAACACGTCTCGCTGTGATAAACGCGAAATCTAAACCTCGTGGCCTTGCCGTATCGAAAGCGCGAAGAGCAATCGGAGCTCCGATAATACTATTTCTAGAACTCTAGAACTCTCTCGCAAAATAGTTGCGCCCGCTTGTTCAATTAATCTAAAATTAAAATTAATGCGGTAGTATTAAATACCCACGGTAATTAGTTGCGTACACGTGCTCATTTATTCGACGCCATTAAAGTATCGTACTTTGTTCAAACCGGTACACTTAAATAATAAACAGTCGCGATCAACTTGCTAGTGCGATCAAGCAAGTTAGGTGCTCCTATCTTGTTTCAAACAGAAGGAAATACAGTATTGTCTCCGTATTTGCTCGAGTTTATGCACGGAATACAAGCTTGTCGCTATCCCCACCACTTTTGTCTCACTCTTGTCCGGCAAAGGCCAGAGCGAGATAGAACGCGTTGCGTGCGCGACGGGCACGAGCGCTATGACTGCTCGACGCATGCGCGCGACCATCGCGCACGCCGGTCGCGCACGCAAAGCGTTCCATCTCGCTCCCCCCTTCGGCCAGAAAGAAGCGAGAAACGAACACTCGGAATCAGGACTCTGTACGGAATATATGCTCACCGCCGGTCCCGACCAGCGAGCAAATACGGAGACAATACTGTAAGCTCGAATGCGAGATTCGTACACTGAGGTTTGAAGGAAATAGGCTCGTATGCGAGATTCGTACACTGAGGTTTGAAGGAAATAGGCTCGAATGCGAGATTCGTAACACTGTGGGTTTGAGGGAGATAGATTCGAATGCAAGATTCGTACACTGATCGTGGATGGATTTTAGGCTCGAATGCGAGATTCGTAACACTGATCGACCAGGGAAGGTTTAAATTGTAATCACCGTGGTAGGTGACACCCGTTAGAGCACTTTGTTTTGGTTCGGTAACTGGATTTATCGTTGTACGAGTATAAGAAGTTACACGTAATATTTCCTCTAAATATGTCTAGACGTATGACTGTACGCGGGCTATGCAAAGGTAAGTTGATAAACACAGCATGAACTCTCGCGTTCACGAACCAGAATCAGCTGATGCAGGAGTCTGTTTTTATTTGGTGCCTTCGTTAGCAGAGGATAGACACAATAACTCGAAGCGTGTTTAAAGCAAAGCGATTTATTAACTTGGTTAGAGCACGTTTATATGCACGGTTTTGTGACTTGTTATAAGAATGCGTAGGATGTTAAGCATTCACACAGTACATTTATATAAAGTGGTATATGATATAGAATATATGTATGTATATGGTTTATTGTATCCCCTAAGGGTTTACATTCTTCTTTCCTTCTCGTCTCTTTACAATTTCTTGCCCTAACCTTATTCTCTATCCTTATTCTAATTCTTATACTACTCTACTCTATATTCCGCTCTCTCCGCCCTCGCCTCGCTCGCTCTTCATCTCGCACCCCCGCCGCTCTCCCCCTCTCTTCCTCCCTCTCTCCCTCAGCGCTCTCGCCCCCTCATCGCTTCCGCTATTTCGCCGCCCTCTCTCCCTCTCGCCTCTTACTCTTATTTTTATTCTTATTCTACGCTTGTCCTTCCCTCTTTCCTCTTACATTTCGTTCTCTTACTTCTTAACGCTTATTCCCGCCACCTTCGACTTTCATTTCCTTTCTTCCACTCCATTCCTTCTTTCACTCCTTCCTCCTTCTCTTTTTCCCTCCCGCCTCCCTCGCCCCTTTTTCTTTCCATCCTCTTCATCCATTCCTCTCTTTTTCCTCTTTCATCCAATATCTCTCTTATCTTTTCCCCTATTCCCCTCTCACTTTCCTCCTCCCTTGCACACCTCTCCGTCACGTGTTCCTATGTTTCTTCCTCCCCTCCAGATATCCTGCATCTCCTCCTGCTTTTCCCAATACCATCCTCCCCTCATTTCGTTTCCCAACCTAAATCTCGCTATCCTCCTATATCTCTCCTCACCCCATCCTGCTTCTAAGTATTTCGGTACCCCTTCCGTTCTTATTTCCCTGTACCATTTATTATACCTTGACTCTTTTATTTTCTCTCTCCTCTCCTTCTCCTGTTTCCTACAATCTTTCTTTTCCATTTCTTCATACCCCTACCGCCTCCTTTCCCCCTCTCCCTCCTCCTGCCACCCCCTTTCTATCTTCAACTCTCTCCTCTCTCTCTCCCATGTGGTCAGCTCTTCCTCCTTCTTTTCCCTTACCTCTCCCCCACATAGTTTTGCTATCTCCCCCCCCCCTCTCCCCCTGCTCAGCTTCTCCTCATACTTCTACGCTCTTCTTCCTGCCCATGTTCTTAGCTTCATCCTTTTCGCATCCTCCCTTACCATATATCCCGGTGTTCTCCAGTCTACCCCTAGTATCCACCTTATAAACCTCTCCTGTACCCTCTCCACCTCCTTTCTTTCCTTCCATCCCCATACTTCCGCTCCGTATCCTAACACCGTCCACACTAGCGTGTCAAAGAGCCACATCCTCCTACTCCATTTCTTCCCAAATTTTCTCTTTCCTATTCCCCATGCCTGCCTCACTATCACCCCCGCTTTCTTTACTCTGTCCCTGACGTGTGCCTCTTGACCTCCATTTTTCTTCAGCACGTATCCTAGGTATTTAAATTCCTTTACTTCTTCTATTCTTCTTCCCTTCCATTTCCATTCTATCACTCTTTCTCTCCCTCCCCCTTTCCTGAATCTTATTATCTTCGTTTTCTCCACGTTCACTTCTAACCTCTTCTTCTCCATATACTTTTCCATCCTCCTTATCAAACTCTCCATTTCTTCTTCCCTCTCCGCCATTACTACCACATCATCTGCATATGCCAATGCGCATATCCTCCTTTACCCCACCTCCACCCCTCCCTATTTTCTTTTCCTTAGCTCCTCGTCCAGGTCTGCGGTTAATAGGTTAAATAGTATAGGGCTTAGCGGACACCCCTGTCTCAACCCTTTTGCCGTCCAGAAACTCTCTCCTATTTCCCCTCCCACCTTCACCCTACTTATCGTCTCTCCGTATATTTCCCTCACCCTTTCCAGTAACCCTGCTCTCACCCCTCTCTTTTCCATCGCCTCCCATAAAATCCTCCTGTCCACTGAGTCAAATGCCGCCTTAAGGTCAACGAACAGCGCTATCAACTTTCCTTTCCTTTTGCTTATATGTTTCCCTACCAGATAATTTATTGCATAGATATTGTCCATTGTCCCTACTCCTTTCCCGAATCCGACCTGATTACTTGGGATCATCCTCTGCCCTTCTACCTCCTTCTCCAACCTCCCTGCCAGTACCGCCGCATAGATCTTATATGCCAACGGCATCAGCGTCACTCCCCTATACTCATGTACCTCCTCTCCTCCTCCTTTTTTCACCAGTGGAACTATAATCCCCTCTTTCCATCCCTGTGGCCATCCCTCTCCTTCCCACACTCTTCTGCAAATCTCCCACGCTATTTCCACCGCCTTCTCTCCCCCAAACTTCCACGCTTCATTCGGGATATCGTCTCCTCCCATCGCACAGTGGGGTATTTGGCTCGAAAACCCGGACATAAATCAATTTCAAAAATTTTGCGTAAACCGTAACATTTTTGGGGCTCGAGACAGTTCAATATCTGAGGAACAATGTATAAATACTGTTTTTTTTTTCATTTGTGCATTCATGAAGCAGCAGATATCGTCGAAAGTTAAGAGATTTTAGAGCTCGCGATTCTTTCTTAACCGTCCTTTGAAACATCGTTGGCTTATTAAAATTTTCTACAAGTTGTAAAGATATGTTGTGAATTCTTGCATTATGGAAGTTTTTCAGGTAGGTATATACTACATTTTCCCAACAGTTTTATTTTGTATCATATATATTTGCAGAGTTATTAACATTTGAAGATAATCGAGAATTCAGTAAATTTTCTTTATGACTATAAGATTTCATTAACGATTTTGTTATACTCTCAAGCCGTGTTAACTGCTTTTGGTGGTGCCATTACATTTGATAAAGGTTTGTGATGACAGTCCAAAAACGAACGGTTCCGGTTTCGTCCGGTTTCAAGTTTTATAGCTAATTTAGCTAGAAATGACAACCGAGAACTGCTGCGATTTACCGTACGTCGCGCCTGTACGGTCGCGCTCGCCAGGCCTCCGTGAGGTGGTGATACGAAACCCTTCGAAGGAATTGTTTAGATTATAGACAAAAGATGTTTATGCTATTCTGTAGATAAGCCTTTGACTAAATCCTCTACATTCTGTCTGCATTCAGTTGAATCAGTGCCATCCGAGACTGCACTCATAAGCAGAGGTTCCCAGGTGTCGGTTTCCGATTGCTTTGAATTGTGGATATGTTTTAGAGCTCCGAAAAATAAGATATACGTGTTTTTTTATAGCGGCCCGTTTTCATATTTAGGGGGTGAAACCAACCCCCAATGTTATAAGATTTGCAGGTGTTCGTCCCCGATTGCTTTGATTTTTGGATATGTTTGAGAGGGCCGAAAAATAGGAAATGCGTGTCTTTCTATTTTGGCCCATTTGCATATTCAAGAGGTGAAAGCACCCCTCACAGTTACCCCCTAATAACGGTGATTGGCGACAAGAACATCGTCCATACAGCAAGTTATGATGCAAATTAAATTTATATCAAGTTTTATTCAACAGAATTGTTGTACCCCGTATGAACTTTGGGGGGTGGTTTCACCCCCTAAATATGAAAACTGGCCGCTATAAAAAGACACGTATATCTTATTTTTCGCTCCTCTAAAACATATCCAAAATTTAAAGCAATCGCAGGCGGACACTTGGGAACCTCTCCTTGTCAGACGAAAGTTAATTGTAAGTATTATATATATTAAAATATATATCACATATCATAAATCAGATTTTATATATACCATAAATCAAAATTTATATGATTACAGATATAATCTACCCGCATGCATTCGTCGCTGTTTATTGACGGTTGACCTATCGTAAATTGTATCTGTCAGTCCCTGAACATTAAAGTTTTTAGTATGTTATTAACTTTACTATAACTGGGGTTTGTCGATTACGTTCAATTATATATATTATATCATATACACATATATAAAATGGAATTTTTTTTAAATGGCTGTATCTTTGTTAAAAAAACATCTTTTTTATGAGGTTCGGCTTATCGTAAAGGTAAAGGATCCTACTTCCCGATAGTATACATAAAAATTATAAAAAATATTGTTTGCACTCCGTAACACCTGCCAAACATCAAGAAACTTTTACAGTTTGGCACATTCCTCTTTAAGGGCGGATTTTACCCCCTGGATACCGATTTCGATAAAATTGATTTAATGAGTCGAAAAGTAGAAAATGTAAGCTATGAAATCGTTTTTTTTTCATCAACTTTGGATGAATTTTACCAAAGTTATGAGAGTTTGAAGATTTTAAAATAGCCATGTCCGGGTTTTCGGGCCAAATATCCCACTGTGCATCGCCTTCCCCTCCTTTAGCTTCTTTATCACTCCCCTTACCTCTTCCTTACTTATTCCTTCCTCCATTTCCTTCTTCCTATCTTCCTCCCCTCCCATCCTCACCCTATTTTCCACTCCCCCTAGTAGCCCCATAAAATACTCCTTCCACTCTTCCTTAGTTATTCCTTCATTCACCCCTTTCCATGTCCTTATTTCCCTCTCCCTCTCTTCCTCTTTCTTCTTTTCGCATATCTCTTTATATTCCCTCCTCGCCCTCTTGTACTCCTCCCTCCTACTCTTATTTCCTCTCCACATTCTCAAACTCTCTTCTCACCTCCTTCTTCTTCTCCCTGCATTCTCTATCCCACCATCCTTCCCTTCTTCGCTGCATCCCCCCCCTCTGCCTCCTCCCCCTTCTTCATCTCCTCCTTTATTCGTGCCTCCACCTTTTTTACTTCCTTCTGTATCTCGCCCCCCCCCCTATGTTCGCCCCTTCCATCCCCTTCTCGTACTCTTCCTTCATTCGCTCCGACCATTTTCCCTTTTCTACCTTTCTTACCCTCTCTTTCCTTCTTCTTCTTCCCTCCCCTCCTTCCTTCATTGTCATTGTCTCTTCCACTGTCTTTATTAGTTTCCTTCCGTCCCCATTTACCTTCCCATCCTTCGACTTCCTTCCCCCTCCCTCCTCTTCCTCCCCTCCCTCTATCCTGCCACCTTGCCTGCCTGTTCTCGCATTGAAGTCTCCCCCTATCACCACCCCCCTTCCTCCCTTTGTCCTTCCATCCAGGTTCTAATAATTTCCAACTTCTCCATATCCCCGTTTACATACACCGCCACCACCGTCCATTCCTGCTCCCCTGCCTTTACTCTTTCTACCATTATCCCTTCCTCTTCCCACTGCCCTTGCTCCTGCCTTCCTATCATCTCCTCCCTCACCCCTATCATCATACCTCCCATCGCTCACCCTTTCCTATTCTTTCTACTCGCCCATTGTGTCCTCCATTTGTAGCCCTTCGGTACTCTGTTTCTGACCCTACTCCATCCTTTTTCCTCTAACCACGTCTCTAACAAAACTATCACCTCCCATTCCCCTATTCCCTTCCAGAACTCCTCCTCCTTATTTGTCAGTCCTGCTACATTCCAAAATCCTATCCTCCAGCTTTTCACTTCCCCCCCTTGTCCCTTCCTTCCCTCCTCCTCCCTTACCCTGCTTAGTTTTTTGTCCCCTCTTTTCCTTGTCTCCCTTCTGCTTCTCCTCCCTCCTTCCTCTCTCCCCCCTTTCCCTCTTCCCTTGTTCCGCCCTCTGCTCCTCCCCTCTCCCTCCTTCTCCAATCTCTTAAAACCTCCCCCTGCTCGTCCCAAAACCACATTTTCCCTTCTATCTCTATCCTCCCATAGCTTACCCTTACTCTTTTCCCTTTTCTTCCCTCTTCCTCTTCTATCTCCCTTAGTCGCCACTGCACCTTTCTCTCCTTCCAGGTTAAGTCATCTCCTATCCATTCCTTTCTCCCCCTTAGTTTTCCTTTGTTCTTCATTATCTCTCTTTTATCCTCCACACTCCCCATCTTCACCTCCAGCATCACCTCCTCCCTCTGTCTCCCTCTTCCTCCTATCTCTTTCACTCTCTCTATTCTCCCCTGTACTCCTATCGCCTCTAGCAATGCCTTTGCCCTTTCCATCTCCGTTCCCTTTCTGCCTACCCCTTTTATTATTATGTTTTTCCTCTTCTCTTCTCTCTCCTTCATTTCTCTCTTTCTTTCCATCTCCTTAACCCTTGTTTCTCATTCCTCCCCTCCTGTCCTCTTATCCGTCCTATCCCCTCCCCTTCCTTTTCCTCCATTTTCCTCCGCCCTTTCTTTCCCCAGTTCCATGTTCCTTAACCTCTCCTCTATTTTCTTTACCTTTTCCTCCTCTCTCTCCACTTCCTCTAGCCTTTTTTCCATTCTCTTCATCTTGTTCCCCATTTCCTCTTTTTCTTTTCTCCATTTTTCTTCCCATTCTTCCATCTTCCCCCTTAGCTTTTTCATATCTTCCTTTACCTCCCTCCCTTGTTGCTTTACCTCTTTTAAACTTTTCCTTACCTCATCCCTCATTTCCCTTAACAATCTCTCCAGTCCTCCTCCTTCCACTTCCTTTTTTGCCTCCTCTCCCTCTCTCTCTTCCACTTGTTTTCCCTCTTCTTTCTCCCTCTTTCTCTTCCACATCTCTCTGATTTCTATCACATTTCCTTCACTTACTGTCCTTTCTCTTGCCAGCCTCTCCGCATTTGTCTTCCTACCCTTCCTTTTCCCCTCCTCGTCCCTTTCCTCCGTTATTTTTTCTGTTACTGCCTTTCCTTTCCCTGTTACCTCTCTCTTTTCGCCCTCTTTCCCTTCCATTCTTTATTCCTCTCTTCTACCTTTCCTTCTACCTCCTTTCTTCTCCTTTCTTCCCTACCTTACCTACCGCTATGTAATCTCCTCGCTACCTCTCCCTCACGCACGGTGTCTCCACTGTCCTCCTTCTCTACTCTTCTATCTCTCCTCTACCTTCTATTCCTCTCACGCTCTCTCCTTTTCCTCCTTGTCCTAACCTCAATCTTCGTCTCTCCCACCTGTTTTCTACTCACTCCTGCCTCCTCTTTACTCACCCTTTCCCTCCTTTCCCTTACGTCTCTCCCCCTATACCCTTCACCAATCCCTTCACTCCCCACTCCCACTTTTCCACCTTATATGCCCTTTCCTTTCACTCCGCTCACACACACTTCTGCTCTCTGCCGTACCGGAAATGAAAGTCCGATATAGAATATATGTATGGACATGAATACAGGTGTATAAACCGAAGAACGAAATACGTTTAGCAATGAACGTTGATAATACACAGAAATGCAATAAGCGTTTAGGAAATAATATGAGGTACGATAAATGTTCGTTATACGAAATATATATACACGTAGTAAGCAATAATAAACGCAGAAGTATGAACGCAGTAAGCGTAAATAAGATGAAGTGATATGAATACAATAAGCGTTTACAGAAATAATATAAAATACGGTAAACGTTCGAAATACAAATTATATATATATATATATATGTGCGTGCGCGCGCGCGCGCAATGAGCGTTAATAACGTAGAAATGATAAATGGTATGGGGGTGATATACGTATAATAATGTGAAATAATAGTGGCTTACGGTATTTGCCGTAGAACACTGAATTTAGCGACGTGGTAAGCTAACACAATAAAAATAGCAAAAAGCTACGTAACACTTCGCGGGAGTGGTTTCTGTAGAAGACAGCGACGGCCTTTCGGGCCCTTGTATTTATGTGATTTGGAAGATTGTAAGGGATGAAGGGTACGCGCGGTCTTCACCTTGACCTAATAGCAAATATGCGTCGCAGTAATATTATTAATAGATTTAGTCTTCCGGGGTTTTTATATGGCCTTGTACTCAATATTTGCCGTAAAGTCTTCCGGGGTTTTTATACATAGGTTTCTCGAAAAGGGAATAAGTAACCCATTTGATGGAGTTTAGGAGGTCGTATTGGAAAGGGGTAAGTGGGGTATTGACTTCTTTGGTCATAGAGAGGGTGTGAGACGTGGTCTCGATTTAAGAGGGGTTTTTAGGGACGAGGCACTTGTTTAATGTAGATTTGGAGAGAAGTGGTCATGCCACGTAAGTCGAAGAGGGGTTTTTGGAAGTTGTAGTTGACCATCTTGAGATGGGGACCGCTAAGGTACACCGCCAAGGTGATCGGTGATTTGGGGAAAAGGGGTTAGTCTTGAGTTCGATAGATTTTGATGAAGTTATGTCGACATTTATGAGGGAGAAGTTATAATATTACCGCGCGAAAATTTATGGGACGTCACAGTATGCGTTATAAAGCTATGCGTAGACCAATACAAAATAAAGCTATTGAGAAAAAATAAATGTTCTGACCAATAAAGCTCCTGAATTTTTTCGGAGCGAACGCACACCTATTCTGGTGTGTTTTTCTACGCTGACAGTCAGAGTTGAGCATCATTCGACTAAATTTTCATTCGAATATGCATTCGTATAAATGTCCAAGATATATTCGCGAATAACGAATAACGATTTTATTCGATGAAAAATTATTCGTTATTCACGAATAAATCTGTACCGTTATCTCTTCGAGCTCGATCCACGTAAGTAGAACGTACCAGAGTTGGGCATTATCCAGATAAAACATTCTTTAAATAACGATCGAGTAAATGACTCAAAAAAAAACTTCAAAAAAGTAAAAAAATTACGCCAAGTACATGAAATCAAATAAATATAAAAAAATATGTGAAATCAAAATGTGCTGCAAGTACATAACGGAGCTTTCCAACTGCGCTTAAGATGACACAACTTCACATACACAGCTGAAATGCTGTGTTCATACATACCATTACTCATATCACGGACTTTTTAATTAATGCATAAAAAAGAATCCCATTTAAAAACATTGTCGTAAATTAATTAATAGCTTTACAAAATTAATGATATAAAAAAATTGCGCCACTTATAACAATGGCTATGTATACAAAGAAAAAAATGTATTAAATAATATTAAGCAGATTTATTTTTATACAAATAAATATTTCAATACGAATAAATATTTTATTCAAAATACTTGGCGCTGCGCTCCGAACTGGTGTTGCTAAACTGAATAAATATGTATAAATTGCATTAAATCTTTTTCTTTCTTTCTTGGGCGTGCGTTCGTGCATGTGTGTATGTGTGCGTGTACATATGCTACGTATGATATTAGCATTAAATATATGTAGAATAAATTTGACTGCGTTTCTAATATGTGTATGTATATGTTTACGTATTTTAGATTGTAAGGGAGTAATTGTAAATTACTAATACTAAGACAATTAACATTTCTTTCGGTTTCGCAACGCCAAGTATTTTGAATAAAATATTTATTCGTATTGAAATATTTATTTGTATAAAAATAAATCTGCTTAATATTATTTAATACATTTTTTCTTTGTATAGATAGCCATTGTTATAAGTGGCGCAATTTTTTTATATCATTAATTTTATAAAGCTATTAATTAATTTATGACAATGTTTTTAAATGGGATTCTTTTTGATGCATTAATTAAAAAGTCCGCGATATGAGTAATGGTATGTATGAACACAGCATTTCAGCTGTGTATGTGAAGTTGTGTCATCTTAAGCGCAGCTGGAAAGCTCCGTTATGTACTTGCAGCTCATTTTGATTTCACATATTTTTTTATATTTATTTGATTTCATGTACTTGGCGTAATTTTTTTACTTTTTTGAAGTTTTTTTATGAGGATCTCACTTCTTTTTACAAAGATTATTTGCATAGGGAATGACTTGAGATAATTTTTAATATTATAACTTGCAAATTATCACGGGACAGAATTAAGGGTAAATTCAGTCACAGCATCATTTTACGCTTCGATTACACTAGTTTACAAAATCCAAAAAATTATTTTTGATCCAGGCTCCACTATGAAATTCTTATGTAAGGTGATCCCCTAAACTCAAAAATCGACACGAGACAAAATCCTATGGATACGTTTTTGAGCTATCGTCCGATGAATATTTTGGTAATTTTTTAAAAAGACGACCCGACGTTCTAGGCCATATATTGCGTTAGATTTGACCGAACAGAAAGAGATAGAATTTATTTTCAAAAATGAAATAAAATACATTAAATTTATTTTCACTGATAATATTACTACCTATGTGTAAACTACAAATAAACTTCTTATAATTGGGATTGATGGAATTGGTTTATTTAAATTTGAATTTTCAGATATAAAGCAAACACATACAAGAAGGAAACAGAGGATCGAAGCTGAAGAAACTCATTTATTAATTAATATAATAATAATAATTTTAAGGTTAAAAATACGGCTATTTTTCTAAAAATTTCTAATAGTATCTCAAAAACGTATCCATAGGATTTTATCTCGTGTCGATTTTTGCGTTTAGGGGACCACCTTACATAAGAATTTCATAGCGGAGTCTACAGAAATGACTGTAAACTAGTGTTATCTATATATACATAAAATCCTCGGTTTATTTACAAATAAAAAACAGTTTGATGATATTTACACATGACGCAATTCAAATTTCGACAACTTACCTTGTGTTTGAGACTGCATTTTGATTGCAATTCAATGGTACAACGGTACATACTTGTAAAAACACGTTTCTAACTTGGTTATAACTTGACGGTAAACTGTCAAAATTTGGAGGAGATTGCATAGTGAAGATAGTGATTGACGAACGAAACATGTGTTAGTATCATTTTGGCTGAAGGTGTGCGTGTAACGCGTATATTGGAGTAGATTGCATAGCGAAGATAGCGATTGATGAACGAAACATGTATTAGTTCCGTTTTGGCTGAAGGTGTGCGTGTAACGCGTATACGTATTATGTTGACGAAAATTTGGCTTGAAGAATCAGAAAAAAAATCTTACCGTTTCTGACAGATCCACGAGATGATATTATTGTAACGTTCGGTAGTCCGGAGACGACTAAATGCTAACAGGTTCTCGAACGGAGAGCGGCGTCCGTCGAGAATTGGATAGGTGGGGGTTCGTGCGTAGAGCAAAGGAGTAAAATCCAACTTAAAACTTAACTATGACTTTATTAACAACACTTATTTCTAATAACAACTATAACAATGCTTACAACTACGATTATATGTTTTATGTTTTTTTGTGTTTTTTATGGTTTTTATCTTATTCTATATTAAGTGCTACGTGGTTATGTACTTATTGCAGAGCACAGCCGCTACCGTTTCCGGAGCGATCTAGTAACTCTTGGCAATATCTGTAGTAAGTACAGCCGCTACCGTTTCCGGAGCGATCTCGTACTTTTGACAGTGTTTTGGTTCTATGCTCCAACAGACCTCGCTTTTACCAAGTGCATCAGCCGCTACCGTTTCCAGAGCGATCTCAATGCCTTTGCAAGAGCAAGGTACTATAGTTTTCAAATGAAATAGTCCAAAGAGGTGCACCAGTAACTTTTATACACTGGAGATCAGCCGCTACCGTTTCCGGAGCGATCTCAATCTCACTGGTTGAAACTTAAGCTTCCTCTAGGTCTAAACATTCGTCAACTAAAGAGCGTGGTTTTGAATGTAGCTTGAACTGACCGCTGGGCTGCGTGCGCCTCCTTTTATACCAGAAAATTGGCGGCCTGGCGCATGCGCAGTGAATCGATATTCGTTATTTTACACTTTTCTCACTTATTACATTATATTTTGTGTTGCGCTTTTGACAGTACTTGTATTTAATTATTCCTAACGTGTCTATAATATTTGCTTCTTTAATCTCTGCTTGGTTTAACATTAATATATAAAAATATGTACAATGCTTGTGCGCGGTAACATAGGTTGGCTGTACGGTAATGCAGTACAGTTCTACTTTATCGACGGTCGGTAATTACCGGTTCGAGTCCCTGTGGGACGTTACACCTCCCCCCCTGGGGGATCTCTCGTCCTCGAGAGATTTGTATGAGGCGGGTAACGGAATAAACGATTTATTTGAGCTATACGAGTTTATTTATACGTTCGGTTTATAAGGGCTGGCTGCGCCCGTTCCAAATAGTCCCAGGATTCGCCAAATTCTCCTTCGAGGATCTTCTTTAGGGAGAGTCCTGTACCATTCCCAGTCTGGTTCGGGAACATTAATTTTAGTTAATCCTGGCCATCGGGGTAGTGGAACCTCCGGGACTTTAAAATCAAAGTCCGGCTTCTTTGGAATTTTGAAGTCCGGGGTTTTTGGGTACTCCGGCGTTGTGGGAAGAGTGTCTGGTGGTGTGGTTGGCGGAGTGTTTGGCATGGTTGGCGGTGTCTTGATTTAAAGGATTTTGTTAATTTTTTGTCAGGACTATAGGTTTTTTAGTATTTACCATTTCTTCTGGAGATAGTGGGAGTGGTGTGATTAGCGGAGGTATTGGTATCATCTCCTGTAATATTTTGTTTATTTCTTCTCTTTTCCTATTTCGGAAATGTCTATTGCCTGAACGTTTCGGCATCTTGGCGACTAATGAACATGGCGCAGGCGTGAGTTTGAACGGACGTTAGGGCCTTGTATAGTGGCGCCTTCTAGCGAATCTTATAGAAAATTTTGCCTGCAATCTTATATACAGCTATGTGACAATGCGTCGATGCAGGTTTTATGCTACTTTTTAGATTATTGGTGTTTTTTAGGTTATTATGGATTTATGGGTTTATGGATTTAGGTTAATGGTAATAATTTTTACTTATTATTTTTAGTTTAAAAATAGAAAAATAGATTTTATTATAAAATTTCTTAAAACTATGTGTTGGTGTTAATTACATTCTGTTCGTGTGTGTAGTGTGTAATTGTAGAGTGTAGTGTATAAAAAGAATAAATATATAAAAATGCTTAAAACTAGGTGTAGGTATTAAATACATGTTGTGTGTGTATGTAAGTGTAATTTTAAGAGTGTAATGTGTTAAAAAAATGTATATATAAAAAAATAGGACCATGTGGTATGGCAACTTAGTTTATTGCATTCCTACATGTTGCGCAGTTTGTTGCTGGTTGGCCAATATATAAGGTTCTTCGGCAAATATAACAAATTCTCCATAGCCTCCAATTCCGGACTCCTATTAAATGGTTTTCTAGTGGTTCCTCGTCTTTTATGTCTACTGTTTGAGTGCACATTACGCACACAATACCACTTTTGTAGTTATACACATCTCCATCGTATATTTTTTTGAAACACGTGTACATTTTAAAAAAATTTTTGTGCGTCAATCTGTTTCCTAATACTTTGTGAAAATGATGCAAATCCTTTGTCTCCGTTCCTTATATAGGTTCCTCTGCAGGGTTGCAACTTTGTATAGTTAATTTTCGTTTTTGTTTCACCGTATTAATGTGAATGGTCCTCTTTTGTTTAAAATTTTATTTATTAAATGTTTTATTTAGAAATTCCATTTATCTCCTTTATGTGGCAGTGTTTTCTTGATTTTCCTCTGGTAGATAAGCCTTTTTTACCCTGTTCATATGTATGATTCTAGTTTGTTTTAAAGTTATTGCTACCTTCAGATTACAATTCCCTATAATTTCAGTAATTTGGTAGGGTCCGCTATATTCGGGTCCTAGTTTCTCGCGCCTTGGATTTAATAACCAAACCCAATCTCCTACTTTGTATGTTTGAGGTTGTATCTTCCGATCATAGTAGTGTTTTTGTCGAACTTTTGATTCTTCTAAATTATTTCGCGCCATTTGTCGGATGTGGTGTAGTTTGTGAATTAATTCGTCGACATAATCTGGATATGTCTTAATATTATCTGTTGGAGTCATACTTGAAGGAAGACGTGCTTTTCTACCGTAGACAAGTTCGTGAGGCGTGAATTTCGTGCCTTCATGAGTGCTTGTATTATAGGAGAACATTGCTTGAGGTAACCATTGGTCCCATTGTCTTTCCTTTGATACATAATGTCTTAAATATTCGATAAGAACATGATGACTCCTTTCTAGTGATCCGTTGGATTGAGGATGGTATGCTGTGGTTCGATATTGTTTGATCTGGAATGTCCTGGCTAATTTCTTCATAAGGGAACTCATAAAATTTGGCCCTTGATCAGTCAGAATTGCTTTAGGACTTCCGTATTTGCAGATGAAATGTTCTGTGAATGCTTTGGCTATATCCTTTGCAGTGATGTTTGTTAATGGTATTGCAAGGGAATATTTGGTTAGGTTATCTTGGATTGTAAGTATATAACTATTTCCATTTTTTGTGAAAGGTAATGGTCCTACTATGTCCATAGAAATTTTATCAAAAGCATCCAATGGTGTGTCTGTCAATACCATGGGCTCCTTATTTTTTACTCTTACTAATTTGGTTTTTTGACATTCTAAACATGTTTTGACGAATTGTGCTATTTCGTACTTCATGTTTTTCCAATAATATATACTTCTTATTCGTTGATATGTTTTAGTGACTCCTTTGTGTCCTCCTATAGGTGTTTCATGGATTTCCTTGATAATTTGTTGTCTATCTTGTATGGAAGGAGTTATAAGAGTTCCTTTGCAAAAAATGAATTGAATTTCCTCATTTATGAATATTAACTCTATTAAGTTTCTTAATTGTTTAAGCGAAATTTTATTTTCTTCTCCTGATATGTATACTTTTGTGGCTTGTTTGCGTATCAGGTATGTGTAGAGTGTTTTTAATAATGAATATAAATTTTCTTCTGTTGGGTGATTTGGTATTACCAGTCCAACAATTGTTCGTTTCCCACTCCTTATTGTTACTGATTCTCCAACATTTAATGGAAATTGAAGTTTGTGAGCTCTTATATTCCTTTCTTTATATAAATTTTCTCCATTTGGTCCTATTGGTTTGCCTTCTGTGTTTATAAATGTTACTATATAATCTTTTCCCATCCATAAATGGTCTTCCACTTCAATATTTTGTTTTTTGATAGGTACGTTGGATGTTATCCTTGGTTTGCCTGTGATGTGTTGTGGATGTGATGTGGGTGGCACAGCTGATGGCAGGGGAGTCAATGGTGGGAGGGATAATGGTGGGAGAGATAATAACGGGGATGGAGGTGGTGAAGGAGGAGTGAGTATTTTTCCCTGTTTGATTTTAATGGGAGTTATGGGAGCTGTATCTGTGCTAGATTTTAATTTTTGTTTTTTCCTTTTAGGTGTATGGTGAGTACTTTTGTCTGTGCTTGATTCTGCATTAATTTTGGGAGCATCTCTATAATTGTGTCTTGGTATTATGGTTGTCTTGTCTATTTCTTCTATTAAGTCCTCTTGAGGTTTCTTGATATAAGGTTTTTTTATTGCTTGTGTGTTGTTGTGTGTTGATGTTTCTTCTTTAGGAGTCTTATATACTTGTATAGGTACCGGAATTTGGGGGGGTATATGTACTTCAACAGGTACTGTGATTTGGGGGGGTATATGTGTTTCTATAGGTGTATGTATTTGAGGTATTTCTATACTTTGTTTTTTCGTTTCTGGTTGTGACGATGAGGTATTTCTTTTTATTTTTCGTTTTAATTGTTGTCGTTTTGTTCCTATTGCATCACTTTCGTCGTATGAAGAGTCAGAATCTGTCGAGCTAAATTTATGCTGTTTATGTGGAGCTGGGTTTCCTGAGGTCGAGTCGGTTGTTTCTCTTTGTCGTGTGTTGTATTGATGAAACTGTTTTGGTTTTTTATTTTCATGCGAGTTTGTTTCCGAGTGTGCTCGCTTCGCGTTTAGTGGTAATGCTATTGGATTCCTGGATAAAGCATCCGCGTTTGTGTTGTATTTTCCCGGTTTATATAAAATTTTGTAATCATATTCTGCAAGTTTAAGTTTCCATCGTAGTAGTCGTGACGTTGGGTTTGAAAGGGTTTGTAGCCATTCTAATGGTTTATGATCTGTTATAAGATAAAATTTTCTACCATAAATATATGGTCTAAAATGGAATACTGCATATAATATAGCTAAAAGTTCTCGTTCTGTCGGTGAGTAACGAGTTTCTGCGTCATTTAAAACACGAGACGCGTAAGCTACTGGTAAATCTTTTCCTACTTCTCCTTGGCTAAGAACTGCACCTACAGCGATACCTGAGGCGTCTGTCGTTATATTGAATGTTTTTTCGAAATCTGGATACTGTAATATGGGTTCCTTGCAGAGAGTTTCCCTTAAAGTTTCAAATGCCTTTTGTTGCTTGTCTGTCCATTCAAATTTATAATCCTTTTTGGTGAGATTGGAAAGTGGTCTTGCAATTTTTGAGAAATCTTTTATAAATCTTCTATAGTAACCACTTAATCCTAGGAACTGTTTTACATTCTTGACGGTTGTTGGTGTTGGAAATTCCTTAACTGCCACTATTTTTCGTGGATCAGGTTTGACTTCATCTTCTCCTATTATATGTCCTAAATATGTAACTTCTTTCTTCAAAAATTCACACTTATCCGGTTGAAGGTGAAGATCTGCTTCTCTTAGTCTGTCCATTAATCTCTTGAATTTAGTCGCATGTTCTTTTAGAGAGCTGGCGTATATGACTATATCGTCTAAATATACAAAAAGCTCTACTCCTTGAAGCCCGGTTAAGACTTGGTCCATGAGCCTTTGGAAAGTTGCTGGTGCGTTTTTAAGTCCAAACGGCATTCTGTTGAATTCGTAATGTCCATATACTGTAGAGAAAGCTGTTTTATGACGATCATCTGGATGCATGGGAATTTGATGAAACCCAGATGCAAGATCGAATACAGAAAAATATTTTGCGCTTCCCAACTGATCTAATATGTCAGTTATATTTGGTAAGGGATAAGCGTCTCCAATTGTTTTTTCGTTTAATTTTCTGAAGTCTATTACTATCCTAGGCTTTCTTATTCCCTCTGAATCTTCTTTTTTTAATACTATCCATATAGGTGAGTTGTAAGGAGATAGGGAAGGTTGTATTATTCCTTTCTCTAATAATTCCTTAGTCTGCTTTCTTACTTCTTCTCTAAATGTTTGAGGATACCGATATTGTTTTGTAAAAACTGGAACTTCGTTTTCTGTTATTATTCTGTGGTAAGCTTTATTTGTTGCTTCTAATTTCTCTCCCGGAAGGTGAAATCTATCTGCGTGTTCTTTTATCAATTCCTCAACACTGGCTCGTTCCTCTGAGTTTAAATGGTCCAGTCTTAATAATTGTAATAACTGGTAAGTTCTGTTCGTTGCTTTATATATGTCTGACGACTTATCTTCTACAGGTGCTTCAATAAATGGTTCTAATTCAACTGATGGTACAGGAATTTTTATGTCTTTTGTGGATGTGTTTATTGCAAATAGGCATGCCATGCCATTATTATTTTATACAATTACATTTCCCATATGTAGATTAGGGTGAAGATTAATTTTAGGAATGTATCCTGTGTTGGTCTGTGTATTAAGAACTCGAACATATATTTGACTCCTTGTTCTGGCTGGTATTGTGACCATTTCGGGATCGATGAATGGGATGATTTCTGGTCCAATGGTTATTGCTGATCTCATGTAGTCAATAGTTGCTCCGTTGGTTTGAAAGAAGTCTGTTCCTAATATTCCATCCTGTCTGATAGGAAGGTCGTTTACGACGTGGATAATAACTTCTGTGTTTAAAATTCCTATTTTGATATATCCCATAGTGCTGAGTAAACCATCTGTGATGCCATTGAGGTCAAAGAGGGTATCCGTGAAGATTGGAATGTCGGGAGAAACAGCACATCTTTTAATTACATTCAGGTCTGATCCTGTGTCAATCATTAGTGTGGCTTGTCCTCCGTTAAATCCTATATCAGAAAGAAGAATGCTAGGTGGTTTCCTTATTTGTTCTGTCTTGAGTCTGAGTATGGCCTGTCTACGTACCATACGGGGTTGTGCCTCTTCTTTTTCTTTTCTATCGAAATACATCTTTTTCCTGCATTGGTCTATCGTGTGGCCTCTAAATTTGCAATATTCGCAAGATATGCTATTATAAGCTCTGTTTCTACATTCTTCTACTGTATGACCCGGTTTTCGGCAATAATCACAGTATACGTTGGATTGTGGAGTTCTATTCATGTAACTTTGACTTCTACAATCCCGCGTCGTGTGACCTGTGCTTCGGCAGTTGCTGCAATATTCGTTGGACTGAGGGGCTCTGTTGGCTTGGCTCCTGCAATCTTGCGTCATGTGACCGGTTTGTCGGCAGCTGCTACAATATTCGTTGGGTCTTGCGTTGTAACTTCGATTTCTACAATTTTGTGTCATATGACCTGGCTTTCGGCAAAAGTCACAGAATGTATCGTTTTGGCTTCTATTAAGGCTCCTACATTCTTGTATTGTGTGTCCTATTTTTTTACAATGTTGACAGGTTTTTTGTCGCCAGTCGGTGCGTGAAACTTGCTGACTACTACAGTTAGTGACGTCATGGCCGTATCCGAGGCAGTTTATACATTGATTAACTTGCGTTACTCCGGTGGCCATCTTTGCTCTTATCTGATATTCATTGTATTCGGCTTCTGCTTTGATGGCTTTATTAATAACGAGATCAAGATTACTGAAGGTGCATTCATGTATTCTATTATATATTTCGATCCTTAAACCCGTTAGAAAGGCTTTAACAGCATTTAGTTCCGCGTTTATATTAAATTGAGCTTCGTGTGCAGGTACTTCTACTGTATTACAATGTCTAATTTGTAAAAGTAAATTGGATACGCGGCTGCCATAATCTACTGTTGTTTCGTTTGGTAATTGTGCAATTTTTGATAATTCACCGTATAATTGAATCGATGTGTGTAATGGAGCGAAACGTGAGGTTAATACTGTTATAAGGTCGTTAATTGTGTTATATTCTCCGCTTAAAACTACTCTTGAAGCTTGTCCGTAAAGCTTATTTTTTATTAATTGAACTAATCCATATTCTGCATTAGAATTTACCATACGTCGTGCGTTTCGGCAGCTTTTAGCGAATTGATATAATGGTATATTTCTATCAATGAAAGAAGGTACCGTATCGGCTGTATCGCGTAAACTAATGTGTGGTAGGTGAGAATATGTATTCGTAGCTGTATTCATATTGATTTGAGGGTTTGATGTTTCTGGATTATCTGTATTTTCTGGACTTTCTTGAGTTTCTGTACTAATTGCAAGATTAGCTATTTTTTCTCCAAGTGTGTCAGGCATTGTGAAGTTTTAAGTCTCTACAGAATTTAAAAAAAAAATTTCTAAGAAAATACTCACTTTTGAAGTGATTTTACTACGCGAAAATATTCTTCTCAACGAAATATCCCACCGCTGTCACCAAAAATAATCCGACCTGTAACGTTCGGTAGTCCGGAGACGACTAAATGCTAACAGGTTCTCGAACGGAGAGCGGCGTCCGTCGAGAATTGGATAGGTGGGGGTTCGTGCGTAGAGCAAAGGAGTAAAATCCAACTTAAAACTTAACTATGACTTTATTAACAACACTTATTTCTAATAACAACTATAACAATGCTTACAACTACGATTATATGTTTTATGTTTTTTTGTGTTTTTTATGGTTTTTATCTTATTCTATATTAAGTGCTACGTGGTTATGTACTTATTGCAGAGCACAGCCGCTACCGTTTCCGGAGCGATCTAGTAACTCTTGGCAATATCTGTAGTAAGTACAGCCGCTACCGTTTCCGGAGCGATCTCGTACTTTTGACAGTGTTTTGGTTCTATGCTCCAACAGACCTCGCTTTTACCAAGTGCATCAGCCGCTACCGTTTCCAGAGCGATCTCAATGCCTTTGCAAGAGCAAGGTACTATAGTTTTCAAATGAAATAGTCCAAAGAGGTGCACCAGTAACTTTTATACACTGGAGATCAGCCGCTACCGTTTCCGGAGCGATCTCAATCTCACTGGTTGAAACTTAAGCTTCCTCTAGGTCTAAACATTCGTCAACTAAAGAGCGTGGTTTTGAATGTAGCTTGAACTGACCGCTGGGCTGCGTGCGCCTCCTTTTATACCAGAAAATTGGCGGCCTGGCGCATGCGCAGTGAATCGATATTCGTTATTTTACACTTTTCTCACTTATTACATTATATTTTGTGTTGCGCTTTTGACAGTACTTGTATTTAATTATTCCTAACGTGTCTATAATATTTGCTTCTTTAATCTCTGCTTGGTTTAACATTAATATATAAAAATATGTACAATGCTTGTGCGCGGTAACATAGGTTGGCTGTACGGTAATGCAGTACAGTTCTACTTTATCGACGGTCGGTAATTACCGGTTCGAGTCCCTGTGGGACGTTACATTATGATATCTCTGTTATGCGTGGACAGATTTTATTGAAATTTGGTCTTATTCGAAAGCTTACATGCGATTTACATAAGAAAAATGCTTTTAAATTTAGAAAATATTGCAGGCGTGATGAGATATTAATGAAATAAGTTTCAGGTTTGGTTGGATTAGCCGTTTCTCGAGTAAATGATTGCGGTAGCGACAGTCGACATATACAGGGTGTCTTTCATGTACTTGGCGTCGAGACGCTACCGCGTCTCTAGATACACGCGGCACTTTTAACTTTTGTGCTGATTGTTTTAATTTTTTTTTTAGAATATCTAAATATTTCATTTTGTCCATTATACCTTGAATGAATTCTACATTTCCGGTACCATTGGTGCCTATACACCCCCATACCATAACCGAGCCTCCTCCGTGTTTTACTGTTGGACATGTGTTGCGAACATGATGTTCTGTATTGGGCTTCCTCCACACAATTTGCTTTCTCCCATCACGGCCAAATAAATTTATTTTGGTTTCATCGGAAAATATGACACTTTTCCAAAAATTGTCATCACAATTTATATAGGCTTTAGCGAACTGTAAACGCTTTTCTCTATTGGCTTTCGAGATATAAGGTTTCTTCCTGGCCACTCTACCGTGATACCCTTCTTTACGTAATATTCTTCGAACTGTTTCGACCGATATATTTTTTTTAATACGGGTTGAAACCTCCGTTGTTAAATTTTTCATATTAATTCCTGGATTTATTTTAATTTGTCTGCAAATAAATCTATTATCGATGTCCGATAATATCTTCTTCCTTCTTCAGCCAGGTTTATTACTAATTATTCCTTCGTACTTATAATGATTAACAATTTTCTGAATTGTGAAATGGGTTTTACTCACAATTTTACCCACTTCGCGCAAAGATTTCCCTTGGCAATATAATTTTATAATTAATTGACGAGTAGAAATGTCTGTTTCTTTCCTCCTGCTATCCATTTCGCTAATACTGAATAAACAGATAACAAGTAGTCATTTGTTTTTAGTTTCTTAGCAACCGCATATCGAGAATCATTTCGTGGGACTTTTCCTTCAATAATACCATCATTCAACCTATGCAGACCGCGTAATTTGTAAAATTAGTTATGTGTACGCTCAATTTTGTGTCAGTGAAATACCTGTATTTTTACGTTTTCAATTAAATATACACAATTACTTAATGTTTTTTTTTTAAAAACAATGTATTAATCATTCGCTACACAAAATAAATTAAATATATATTGCGTTTGTTACACTCAAATATGTTCGTTTTTATTCATTCTCCCGCCAATTTTTACTACCAACATAAGTGTACGCTCAATTTTGTGAGTAACTGTATACCCAAAATATCGTACGTTGTTAGCGTGAACCTCGAACCAACATTCCACGGTTTGGAACCCGAGGAGAACATTATATTTGTTATATGGCTGGAGTTTTGTTTCGACGTTAACACGACTTCAGTACAAGAACAGTTGCCTTTTTTGATATGACTGAAATTTTTCCAATTTCTGTTAATAATGATTGAGAATAATTTTTAATGTGAAGTGCAGTTATAGTAAACCTAACCGAAATCTAACTCAAATTATAAAACTAAAGCAAGAAATTTAAAAAATATTTTTGCGAATATCTTGGAATCTAAGGCCGAGCGGCGGTAACATGTATAGAAAAAAGTTGTTCAAAAAGTGGAGTTTTACAAGATATCTGAAATCCATCAAAATCGGCGATGAAACCGTAAAGTAACTACACCCAAAAAATTTATTATTTACCGCATTGCTTTGAACGCAGATATTTAGGAACTCTCGAACAATTCCTTCTATGCTTTCCAGAAAAAACATGCACTGACTGGAAATTACATGGCGTGAAAAGCGAAGTACCGACGCCACTCAGAATGTTAATCGATTTGAATGAATACAGTGCCCCAATTACCATCAAAACATTAACACTTTGTATTCGATGTACGGTTTTGGCATATTTTCGCGTCCATAATTTATGGAACACGTCAAAAATATTATGCAAAAGTACACGTATGTTTAATTTAAAACAAAACCAAGTTTAGAGTTTGCTTTGTATTTCGTCGCCTTCGTGGTCGTATTTGAATTCAGTTTCATCGGAAAAACATCGCTGATATTTTTATGATAATTTAGTAGACAGTATAGAAGTTTCAATTTTTATTAGATTTGGTACGTGTTCAAGATCCGGGACGAACTGGACAAAACAATGCAATTGAAGGATGTTAACTATAATATTACAATGAACCATTCCCTAAAATCAGATGCATACAGGTAAACAGTTGTTTGAGATTGAGAAGAAACATTTGTGAATAATTTCCAATTTATTTTTGATAAAACTCTGGCATAAAAAGTTTTTCCTTCTTATAGGAACTCAAAAACGAGTTGTAATCTCCAAAGTTGAGAAATCGCTATCTGAAAGCTGACATTTGTAAGATTCTCTTTCATAAGATTGCAGATAAAAGTGAAGTCGTGACACGTGACACGAATAAATGTAAACTTTTCGCTCACGGAAACGTGACGAATACGATGTTTTGTACCGAATTACTACCTGAATATTTTATAAACTGCACACTTGCGTTTTACGGCTATGTTTAGCGTTGGGTTTACGCTTCTTTTTATTAAATATTTTATAACAATTGAAGTTGATCACCGAATGTTCTACGTCACGTGTATTTCAAAGAAATTTTTAAATTCTTCAACATGGAATTTGTTCCATGTTTGCATTGGGTTGAAGGAATCTTTCTTCGCTGGTGTTACACTGCATGATACTGTGAATTTTCATAAAGTGCATGCTTCCACGAAGTCGATAAGGACTTTGTATTAACAATCACGTACATCGTTCGAAGCGTTATTAAACAGTCCAAAATTCTTTTACATTCAAATCTCCTCTCATCAAGACTGTCATTAAGGACATTCGAGAATCGTGTTACAAACAGCTCACGGAAACTCTCGTAACTCAGAAGCAAACTAACGTCCTTAGTTCTAGAAAATTCCCCGCTTAGGAGAGGTCTTTTTTTCCATCGACTTTGCTATAATGTTTTTGAAGCAGCCATACTTGCGTAGCGGAAAAAGAATACTTACACTCATTCATATGTTCGCGGGTATACGTTGTATTACATAAACCATGTTGTTGGAAGTAACGAGCGTTCAGGGAACTCGAAAAAGGGCATATCGGCCGGAAAGTGCAGCCTTGACGAACGTAACGGCTTGTTAAAATTCAATATTGATCGATGCACTGGATGTTTATGTATGGCAAATGTTTTTCTTTCCTATTCGGGACGGTCGAAAACTGCTTCGAAGAAACTACGATAACAGTTTGCCTGCCGCTCCTTAGGAGACGCGTACAGAAATGTTACGGAAGAATTGGAAACGCGAAGCTGCATCTTCATGCCACAAACTTTGAAGTGTAGCGGATTACTTTTAATTCACTCCAGTCTCGTTTAACATATATTTCTGTAATATCTCTTCCTATTGTATCTTCTACCTTCTCACCTATCTTGTATTTCTTGTTTTTTCAATTTGTGTTTTGCATCTTTAGTGCTTTTTCGTATGTACATGTGGTATCTATATTTTTCTCAGAGTTAACTCTTGCCTGACTTGATGAGTTGTAGTTCCACTTTACCTCTTTATCTCGTGTTGTATTTTATTCTACTTACCTTTCATCTTTCTACCCCGTTTAGTTCAGTTTCAATTCAGTTTGTGGTGAACTAATGGTCCCGGTTATCACGTACTTCTATTTGCTCTACTTTATATCCTTTTCTTTTTATGTTGTTCCTTCTGTCCCTTTATCCTGCATTTTCTCTTATTTCATTTTATTTATACCTATGTTATAATCATTTAATCTGATTATTGGAGATCACGAGTTAAATCATCATTTGAAGATTTCGTTGTGTTAGATGGAATGAGTTAATTTGTCCTAAAAATTGAAAATCTTAATTTGTACAAAAGGAGTAAATTGACTTGTAATCATTTAGAAATTTGCAATTTTAAATATACTAGAGGCATTTCTGATCGAGAAATAACGTTAATAGGTTAATCATGTTTCAGAACAACATTTTTTGTTGAACTGCTCTGTTCACTTAACGTATAACAAAACTGAAAAGTTTTATCGTACTCCGAATAAACGTTACAGTTTACAGTAGAATGTATGCGTATTGTTTCAAACACTGATCTACTCGATATCGTTTTATAGGATATATATGTAGATTTTATTCATGCACAAAATCAAACGATTGTGTTTACACTTTAATCGTGAGAGCAATTATGGAAATTAAGCGGACGTGGCTTCCATTACTGACACATAATGGTAAAGGGGTTTCGAAAAAGTCTTAGAAAATATAAGTGGTGACGGATATTCATGATGTAGGTCATGAAATAACTCTTAAATTACCTACTAATTTCATAAAATAACGATAAAGGCAATATTTCTTCCATTTTTCATTTAAAATCTAACAGGGTCAAAGTAATATTTTTTTTTTATAATAATATTTTTAGGGCAACATCATTTTCTTAAGGGGGCCGTCTTACTGGGCCTTGAAGTGTGCGCGTACGCTCACACATCTAGGAAAAACGTGTATGTATACGCGAAACCGTGTCAACCAACTTTCTTTCTGGAATCGGAATTAAATGCTCTTTGTTTGTATTGTGTTAGATAAAAAAAAACAAAAATGTAATGTTCTTGTATAAAGTAACATTGACACCACTGATTATTTTTTCATTTGAAATGTCACTAAATATACACCACTTGTAAAAATTATATTCTTATAAATATACAAAATTCTAAATATACTTATAAGGAGAGGTTCCCAGGTGACCGCCTTCGATTGCTTTGGTTTCTGGATATGTTTTAGAGAGCCAAAAAATAAGATATACGATTTTTTTATAGCGGCCTGTTTTCATATTTAGGGGGTTCAATTTCTCACAAAATTGAGCGTACACATTGTTAAAATATTATTTACAAACTTCTACTATATTGTTTCATTTATTAATACTTCGTCGCATATCCGCTGGCATAAATTACTGGCTTGTAAGCGACATAAAATAAATTAAGTATTTTATTAAAGAAGAAGGAATGTTTTCCCATTCTGCTTTCAATTTTCGTTTGAAATTTCCTGTACTCGTAAAATTGTTATTTGCTATCCTGGATTTTATTTCTCCCCCGACATTCTCGATGGGATTAAGATCGGGTGACTGGGGAGTTGTTTTTAGCTTCTTTGGGATATTATACATCAGCCATAATTGCACTATATATGATGAATGCTTTGGGTCATCATCTTGTTAAAAGTACCTAATACGCCCGCGGAATTTTTATTTTTTCTGCTGAATTTTTATATTCTTTTTTAAGATATTTAAGTACTTCATTTTGTCCATTATACCATCTTTGTAGTCGATACTTCCGGTAATATTTGCAACTATACATCCCAATAACATAACGGATCCTCCTCCGTGTTTAACCGTTGGACATGTATTTCTATGTGTTCAGTATTTGGTTGTCGCCATACGATTTGATTCCTTTCATCCCGTCCAAAAAAATTAATTTTAGTCTCCTCAGAAATTATATCATTTTCTGCCTATTTGCTTTGGAGATATATGGTTTCTTTCGTGCGATTCGGTCATTATATCCCTCTTTTCTTAATGTTCTGCGAACTGTTTCAAGCGAGATGTCTTTATCTTTATTTATACGTGAGGAAGCATCTAACGTTAACTTCGGCATGTTTGTACTCGGATTTATTTTAATTTGTCGACAAATGAATCGTTCATCAGTGTTCGACAATATTTCCTTTCTTGCTTGGCCAGGTGTATTTCGGACTGTTCCATCATACCGAAATTTGTTTATATTTTTTTTGTACGGTAAACTGTGTTCTGTCGACTATTCTCCTTACTTGACGAAAGGATTTACCTTGTGTATATAATTTTAAAATAAGGTTTCATATTGAAATGCCAGTCTGCTTCCGCTTATTAGCCATGTTGCTACTATAATTGTCACTTTACGGATAACAGATTATTTTTTATTTCTGGTTCCTTGAGCAACCGAACTCGGAAATAATTTCGCGGGACTTCCTCTTCAATAGTGCCAACATTTAACCCATACAGACCTGCGAATTATGAAAATTCCTACGTGTATTCTCAATTGTGTGTCACTAAAATACGTGTACTTTTACAATTTTTGTTAAATATAGACAAATAGTACATTTTATTTAGATTTTTTTACGAATTATTTAGTAAAATATACGAGTAAAATATATGTTGTGTTTTCATTTTTGAATATGTGTGTTTATATTCATTTTCTCGCGAATTTTCCTTACCAACTTAAGGGGGGAGACCACTGTAAAAAATCTGAAAAATTGATTTTTTTCTTTTTTACATTTTCTAAAAGACGTACATTTCAAGAATGCTGTCTCTAAATTTTATGAAGAAATTCGCAAAATTGACGGAGATATAGTATTTTCTGTGAAGCGGGGTCAAACGCGCGACTGAGTCGCGCGGAACATTGAACGCGTTTTCCTCAGAATGACATTTTTCAACCACGCTGACAGTCTACAGAGAAAACTATACTTCCAATTAACATGATCAAGGACATTTATTGTACAGAAAACTCGTGGCTATTACGTGATGATCAGTTTTTTTTCAATTTTCAACCTGCTTCTAAATTTTTTATTAATATTCCCCAATTTTGTACCCCGAAAACATGATTTTTTTTCCAGTGGTCCGCCATTTTGTAATTTTTTATAATTTTGACTTTTTTGATCGCCACGTAATAGAGGCAGGCTTCTAGTTTCTAAATATTATTGTGTTTTTGAATTTGGATTAACCATATGGCCGGGGCACTGTCAACGCGACTAGCATGTTTTTGCTGCAGCGCAAATTTTGACGAAGAGTATACAGGAAACGGATATATGAATTTGTTGGAAATTTTTTTTTCATACCCTTCGATATGTACACTATTAACTATACTGAGCAATACATTGATTTAATTGCGTTGTTTGGTTGAAATAAATTCCCGAAAACACCCTTACATATCGGACCGTTACAGTGGTCTCCCCCCTTAAGTGTACGCTTAATTTTGTGAGTAACCAAAGTGTACAATTTTTTATTTGTATCCTTTAATTGCATTTGTATTCCAATTAAAGGATATTTACTGTATCTAATCGGATTTTGAAATACCTTCGACGTTTCTCATTAACACTTTACCGACCGGTCACGCTGAACATCCTATACACTTCTAACCGGCCAGTCACCGCAAAAACTTCCCCTGACACCGGCTCTGTTTCGGAGAAAAAGCCTATTTATACGCTACCGGTCGGTAAGCGCTGGGGAGAAAAAGCCTATTAATAGGCTACCGGTCGGTAAGCGCTGGGGAGAAAAAGCCTATTAATAGGCTACCGGTCGGTAAGCGTTGGGGAGAAAAAGCCTATTAATAGGCTACCGGTCGGTAAGCGCTGGGGAGAAAAAGCCTATTAATAGGCTACCGGTCGGTAAAGTGTTAAGCTATCAATTAGCTACGAAAATTATCAATTATTTCACAATTTTGCGTCCCCTCGAAACGTTAAAATTAAACTTACACATTGTTCGTAATCGTACCGTAAACTGGGGGACCATTGGCAGCAGGGGGGACCATTGGCATACGCTGGGGTTACTTTGGCAGCTATACGCATGAACATATAAATTCGTATTTGAGATCGAGATTTTATTATAAGTAACTTTGTTACGTATTAATAACTTATCTTACTGACTTAAGATTGGTAAAACTTAACCTGTTAATGCTATTTATGTGATGTGCCAATGTTACCCCGTACTCACTGGTTTTTAACATGTATTAAAAAAGAAAAAGGACAAAAATTTTATGCATTTTGACACTTGTAGTACAATCACAAAAGATGCAATGTTATGACAGGATACTTAAAGCAAATGTAAACATGCTAATTTTTACATTATATAACAAACTGTTTCAAAAACCTGCCAATGTTCCCCCAGTTTACGGTACAGTATTGTCTCCGTATTTACTCGCTGCTCGGGACCGGTGGTCAGCATATATTCTGTACAGAGTCCTAATTCCGAGTGTTCGTTCGTCGCGCACGCAACGCGTTCCATCTCGCTCTGGCCTTCGCCGGACAAGAGTGAGACAAATTGTGGTGGGGATAGCGACAAGCTTGTATCGCGTGCATAAAATCGAGCATATACGGAGACAATATTCTACTTCCTTTCTGTCGGAAATACATTTCGTGAATGCATTACAGTAATCCCACGTGACATAATTGTCAGACTTATTTATCAGTTTTTAAGGAAAACTAGTTTAACACAACTCTGCCATAACGCTATAAATTATTTTTCAAAACTTCCTCGAAATGTCAGTATGTTCTTACAGAATCTAATTATTGATCATTAACTTTTACTTATACAATGTATCTTTCATCGCCAATTAAAGTTCCAACTTGACAAAATAATTAGTTCCTCTTGTCAGAGAGAAATGTTATCATGTTTAGCATTTATATCTATTAACCGAAAATTATTATTATCCATCTCGTAGTTCGATAGTGTTCACAAATCAGACTTGTAAAAGAGTTATTGAATTACAAGAGTCCTGACCCTATTCAACGATAAATTTGCCCATTCAAAATGGAAATGTATGGCCACACGCAATACAATCAGTTGAACAATATTCATTACACCTCAAATCAATTTTCCTCAATGTGTCTTTGTGTGAGCTCCATGTGTGACATTTCGAAAATATTGGTAACTCAGGAAATTAGGAAATTTATCGTATTTGCTTCATGTAAATGATCTATTGTGTTTTAATCCTCGCTATTGTTTAACAACCTTGGGAACTGAACGTTTTCCTCCACCGGAAACTGTCTACACAGAAGTGCAACATTGCAAACTCTAACGAAATGTTTACGTGTTAGAATTCATTTGGCAATTGTATATCCACAATCGCCAGTTGTCTATATCTTCAATGGTCAGTTTATCAAACAGAAATATTTGCTCATATTGTTATTAAATAATTATTCATTGTTTAATAATTATTTAATAACAAAATGAGCAAATATTTCTAAAAAGCAAATATATATATATATATTTTCACTTAAATGTTCACATTTTATACATAATGCATGATTTTACAAATTACTTGCAAATATTCTGATACTGTTTCACAGATAATTTTCTTGTTGATAACGATACGTGTTTGTCTAGTGCTTCCAGCGAAGAAAAAACGTAAGTAGGTGTAATATACAAGACGGGTTCGAACCAAACAACGGGTTCTCAGAATGAACCATAAAGCTAGAATTCATATACACACATACGTATGAATATACAATATTAACTCAAAGTACCCGGCGTTGCACGGGTTTCTTTTATGTATCTATGACATCAGCATTAATATTTCAAAATTAACTAGCGCCGCCATTAATTATTACGCAGTGCCTACTTACATATACATTCTTCATTACCCATCGTTTACAGATATCTCTACATAGTATAATATAAAATAAAGAGTCCGGGAGCCGTCTGTCTATTTGTTCGGGCTATTTAACTTTCACTCTATGCATAGGGATCAAATGGACCCTAGTCATTGTAATATGCGATGTAATAAGTTTTTTTTCACCAAATAAATATGTCAGACAACTAGGATTGCCTCAACTAAGGTTTTACACACACATTATTAAAAAAAATAAATAAAAAATCTATGACGTATCTACGATAGTTTTAAGGCAACCAAGCATATTTTGGTGCATTGGAGTCAAACTGACCCCAATTTTTTTTTATGCATTTTGTATCAGAATTTATATTTTATATTTTCTTTTGTGGGAATATTTGGGTTCGGATTCCTGCTGCGTTGAGTCGGGCACCCAGGCGGAGACGTTTCGGGCCCTCCGCGATAAGTATGCGTTGCCGTTTTGATGACGGCATTTGTTTGGAAAAGGAAACCCAGTCTTTAGCGCGGGACTCGCCGTCAGAGGTGGTCTGGAATTCCTAAATAAATCCTACTCGCACTGGAGAGGGAACACCTAAGGAGTGGTGGTCATGTGTGCGTGAACTGCGCCTGCGTCACTTCACGTTTCTTTTTAAAAAAAAAACTTTACAAAATATATGAAAATATATATGGGGTCAGCTTGACCCCGTGCACAGACCATGAAAAATTTTCTGTGCACAGAGTGAAGATATTTCACTTATTACTCATTGTCAGTCCCATTTAGTAATATCGAGTTTATATGTAGCCTAAAACCTTCCCCGAGAGTTGTACTATATACTTATAAAAGCGGTATCTGCCGACAGATGTTTTCATTTTATATATGTAGTGTATAAGAAGAAGAGAAGAAGAGAGGGAGAGAAGATATCACACTGGGGTATATTTTGTCATAGCGAATAGTTAATGTTTCATTAGAACACGTAAAAATGCCCGGATTTCGTTACGTTTTTCACCCACGATGTATATGTATGTATAACACTTTGTCCATAAAAATTTACATCCTTTAAGCTTCGCGAAACATCCCAAATCGGGTCACAAAAGAAGTAGCTGTGAAATCAGGTCATACTAGAAGAACAAACGGAAACAAAATCGGTTAAAGACAGCCTGGTAAGAAATTTATGATACTTGATTGCTTCGCACTCTTTACACTATTATGACCCCAATTTTTGTTTACGATTTTACACCATCACTGACATATTTCTTTCCTTGATTTTTTTCTATCTTTTACGGAAAGTCTGAAGATCTTAAAATCTGAAATAACAAGGCAGAAGTTAGAAATTTGCACAATACTTCTGGTGAGGAGTATATAATTTCTCGTGACTCGATCTCGATGTTTGTTAAGAAAATATTTGAATGGCAAATGCGTGTGACAGTAATGAAATTCTTTCAACGATTCATTTGCTTATCAGTTTCGAATTGATTTAATACTGAAGCACTATTAAACGTGCCTAATAGCGATTCATTTTACAACCATTTCAAATGGACATGTAAATTACCAAGCAGCAACACAAAAGTGTGTAGGTATGAATGTTCACCTTGGACGAAGCCTAAGATTTTCTTTATTTGAGCTGCTACAGGAGATGAATATTACAACTTGATGTCTCTTTGAACCATTCCATCCACAGGTGCACGTTTGTTCATAGGCAGTTGTACAGTCCATTGCTTGAATGAAAAGAACAGGGCATGACGAATAACGATGTATTTGTCTTGAAATGGTTAAATAGAAACGAGGAGGAAACCTGGCACTTTGTGTGAAATGCTAGTGACAAAACCTATTTCCCATTTTTTTATACTTTGATACGTTTTCAATAGTTCGAGGGCTACACATTTTCCATGCGGTGTAAATCTGTTTTGGTGAACAAACTTTGCCATAAAATATTAAAAAAAAAAAGTATATTCGTAAAATACTGATATTAATTTTATCATTTGTAAATGACAAACACTTCGAGAAAAAATTTCATGCTTTATAAATTTGAAACTCTGTCAGGGAACAAAAGTCGTGAATTATCGTCAACTATATAAATTACATTTTTAAAATTTACTTGGTAATTGTACATTTCAGAAAGATTAGTGGATAGAACAGAACGGAAAATAATTTTAAGCATCGAATGTTTCCAAATCAAAATTAAATTTCCTTTGGAATCATGAACTTCCTTCTGCACATTTCAGAATATGTCTACCAACCTAAATTATTCATTAATTTGAATAGTCAATTCCTGACTAAAACAAAAATTAATTTTAAATATCATATAAGTATGTACTTACATTCGAAATAAAAATTATTTTTTTAATATAATATGCTTTTCCTTCTAATTCAGTTTGAAGTAGACAATTGAAACATTTGTCTTCTAATTAAAGTTATAGGGAATTAGAGTGAAATCTTTGTAAAACGAAAAATTTACTTCTTTATATCGTTTTTACATGGAAGTCTCTTTTCAATGTATACAAATACTTTAATATACATTTCTTTCAGAATTCAAAACTTTATTTAAACATATCCAACTTAAAAAACTATAATTCAAAATAAATGAATATTCTTCACAAATTTAAAACCTAAATCTATCATAGAGTCGACTTCTAGTATATATTTTTATTAAAAGAAACATTTTTCTCTGCATAGTTTGTAATTTCCTCATTGAATAAAATGCAGTAGAGGAGGCCGGGGCAGATTGAAAAAAAGTTTTCACAGTTTTTTCTCGAAAGTATTTTCCTGAATAAAGAAATAATTTGTGTGATTTACTACTTACAGATGCGGTGAACTGTTTGCGTGAGAGTACGTGACAAAATCTTGGACACTTAGACATCTAGCTTCATCTTATGTTAAACAAATCTGAACCTTTGTTACAATGTGCCCCAGTCTGGGGTAAATTGTAACACATCTGTTTTACTTATTTAAATACAAATATGAACACAAATAAACATTTCTAAAAAAATATAAAGAAAACACAGATCATTATTAAACATTTGATATACACGAGTTAAACAATCCTTGCTTATTCATTTGATTCCAACAAAATCATCGTCTTCGGTTTCTTTACTTTTACCTTTATACTTTTTTCTACTTTTTGGATTCTCAATTGTTTTGTTGTTCGTTTACTCTAGAGCATCTTTTTCCGGTGTGGCAGCAAATAGCTTGCTTTATCACCATTTAGAGCGGAGTAAGAAGTAACATGTTACAATTTAACCCCGAGCTTGAATTTTTGCGTTTGATCTCAACATACGAGAAACTAAACATCAAAATTATTAAAATTATTAAAATTCGTATGCATTATAATAAACTAATGTGTACTGAATCGTTTGCCACAAAGAAGCAAAAATTCAAACGGTTTCTAATGGCGGTTAATTGAAATAAAAGTGCTAAGGCAACATTTACTTACATGCTATACATAACGCTCGTTTGTGTCACTAAAACCGACGGTGTTAATACTGTCAAGCAGCCCTCACGTGCTGTTGGTTAGGAGACCGGGGTAGGTTGTAAAGCCCTCTGTAGACGTTCAATAGAATTGTGCAATATTCAATATTGTACAATATTATTGACCGTCTGTGGATCATATTGGAAGGTTGTGCAATATATTGCGTGAATCAAAACGGTTTTGATATATTTTGTGCAATATTGAATATTGCACAATAATATTGACCGTCTGTGGATCATATTGGAAAAATGTAGAATATATTGTGTCAATCGCGTGGGGGAAAAATGAGGTAAGGTAGACCTATTAATTAAGATCGTAGTGTAGCCGATTAAGTGGTTGCCTTCTCCGACATATATTTTATATTTTATTTCATTATACAGGGTGTCTGCGGGAACAATAAACAGCTGGATATTTCCCAACGTATTGGAGATAAAGCAATTGTTTATATCCAATTGCATGGTTCGAGGGGGCAAATTTGTTAGCGCAGACAATTTTTTTCTTTGATTATTATTTTAACAGATATGGTGGTCAAGTCCAGTTTTTTAAATGAAACTATTTTTTTTTAGAGATCACTTGATAGTGCGTTTCAAGACAAATTCAATAACCTCGAATGAATTACCTTATTTCAACTGGTTTTGCAAATTTACTGATTATCACTGGTACAGGGTGATTTTCTCGGTGCCCCTGTCAAAGAGATGCCGCCTGGTACCCCGTGGTGAGAAATATTCGATTTCCGCATTTCTCATCAGATCGTTGCGAAAACGGCACCAATTGATTCCTTATGCTTCGCCAAGAAACTGACTCCACGAACGACGTAATTCGGAAAATAATGAAACAAATTCAGTAAAAAATTAATTTCCATAACCTCAAGCTATTTTTGGTAACAATAGTCCGATTTACATGAAATTTGGTATGATTTTCATAAGAAAAACGTAAGGAATCCAGCGGCATCACATCCATATCGATACGATAAAGAATAAAGAATTTTTTTTCTGAAACGGGTATGAATTCTCGGCCGACCGTAGCGGTTTTAGGTCGACCCCTGCAGACAAGGCTGAAAATGTGAAATATTCATTTCAGCGTAGTAAGAAATTCTTTATTCTTTATCGTATCGATATGTAAGTGGCACCAATGGATGCCTTATGTTTTTCTAATGAAAATCATACCAAATGTCATGTAAATCGGACTACTTTTACATAAAGAATACAAATTTCTTGTGTAAAAGTTGTTCAATTTGCATGATATTTGGTATGATTTTAATCGGTAGAACGCCAGGAATCCATTGGTGCCACTTTCATATCAATACACTAAAGAATAAAGAATTTTTTAATAAGCTGAAATGGATATTTCACATTTTCACCCTTTGGAACCTTATACCAGGTATACAAGGTAGATCGATACCAGGAGTTCAGACAGTACAAGGTTTCCACTTCGAACTATTTATACAATAATATCGACCATAAGCAGTCCGTAGACCAGGCCTGCCCCAAAGAGTGCAAATACCTCCTGAATTTCTGGGACCCGGGCAACGGCCAAGCGCGGAACTGTTCCATTACTACCCGATGCGAGATTTGTGAGAGAACTGCAGTTCTTCCGCAGCCCATGCTGTGTTGTTAGTAGTGTAAGTCCCGCTGTCCAGGCTATTGCCCGGGTTCCAGAAATTCAGGAAGTATTTGGACCCTTTGGGGCAGGCCTGTCGTAGACGGTCAATTAATTGTGCAATATTCAATATTGCACAATATTATTGTCCGTGTGGGGCACATAGCAAAAATATTGTACAATATATCGCACAATAATATTGAGCGTCTACAGACCGCTTAACACGGGGTAAATTGTAACATAGGTAAGTAAAATCTTTTGAACCACAAATCTGATAACCGACGAATAACAGAACAATCGAGAATCCAAAAAGTAGGAAAAAGTATAAGGGCAAAAGTAAAGAAAACGAAGAAGAAGATTTTGTTCGAATCATATGAATAAGCAAGAATTGTTTAATTTATATATATCAAATGTTTAATAATAATATGCGTTTTCATTTATATTTTTTAGAAATGTATATTTGTGTTCATATTTGTATTTATATAAGTAAAATAGAGGTGTTACAATTTACCCCAGGCTGGGGCACATTGTAACAAAGGTTCAGATTTGTTTAAGATGAAGCTAGATGTATAAGTGTCCAAGATTTTGTCACATACTTACACTCAATGAGTTCACATGTAAGTAGTAAGTCACACAAATTATTTCCTGACTGAAGAAAACACTTTTGAGAAAAAACTGTGAAAACTTTTCTGATACAATCTGCCTCGGTCTCCCCTACGAGATTTGTTGTTCAAAAAATTTTTCTTGTGTCACAATTTACCCCGCGTTACAACCTACCCCGGGCTCCCCTATGCAATTTTCTGCACATTTATGGCTGTGTCTTTCACAATTCATTAAAAGGGAAAAAATTTCGGTGAACTTGCCGATGAACTGGGACCTCGCCGATTACGACGACCTTCGCATCTATTGTTAAGGTCATCATTCTGAACAACATTTCCCTTTAAACTTTTTGGCGGTCGGCCTTAGATTTGGAGATATTAATAAAAAAAACTTTTCGGCATAATATATTGAAATCTGTACATGCCCACGGGTGCGTAAAGCACGATAGCGAACCGATGTGAGTACAGTAATTCCTCTTTATGAACCCGATGAACGGGGCTGGCGGCGAAGGCCCAGTTCATCGGCAACTTTACCCGTGCACCCGTTAGATATGCATACTGCAGATTGCTGCGCAGTGTTTATACAAACAGAAGACAACCGCCGACAGCGTGGTGCTGCACAGATTTTCGCGGGCGTGAACGTATACGTAGAGTTACGATTGTTTATTATCGAAAATTTTCCTGCAAATATTTCGGAAACTAAGGCCGACCGCCAATTTTGTCAAAGAAAAAAGTTACTCAAAAGGTCGAGTTTTCCAACGTATTTCGAAACCATCGAAATCGGCGAGGTCCCTGTACATCGGCAAGTTTACTAAAATATCTAACCACGAATGCAAAATAGTTTATTTGAAATATTACGTTTTGATAAGAGAAAGTTCCATTTCTCACGATTTTGACATTTATCTTCAATCATGAAAATTCTGTACCATTATTCTAAAAAGGAAATATAACTTGGAAATTTCAGGTAACCTTTTTACTAATAATTTTCTGCTAACTTTTAACAACAACGAAACAGCAATCTTACTTATGCAATGTTTCCTCCAAAAGAATTGTCTCGTTTGAACTCTACAACTCCTAAGTTATAATTCGAATGTAAAGCACCTTCACCTGCAAACTCTTCCTTCCAGTCAACATACTCATGCCACGAAGTTTGCATACCGACTACTCTCAACACAATTATCACTGTAAGACCTTAAAAATTCTTTTAAAAAGTAAACTCAAACGCGTCTCACACTTTCACACATAACATGCGAATTTCTTCTCAATGACGAAAGAAACTTCACAAAACATTATAATTCCCAATTATTTCAATCTCCTTAAACACGTGCATGTATATACGCAAACGTCACTATCACTCCTTCAACGCAACGAGTATCTACGTGTATAGGAAATGCATCACGTTCATCCTTCCTGCATGCACGTTCTGACGCTCGAATATTGAAAAATGTCTTTCGAAATACAAAAATGATCGGTATCGTTGCATTTCATAACGCGCCTATAATACCCGTGCGCGCACACCTACTTATACACCGTCCACGGACTTGGTATTTTTCGTGGGCCATTTTTTTGTATGGCAGCCCGGTGGTACGTAGCCGTGTGTGGGGGATTTCGTGTCGAAGCGGTTTCATGAGGCGGCGCGCAGTTGATAAGTGGGACATACGCTCTTGCATCTCGGTATTTCGTAGTGAACTCCCCATCAGGTCGGATCACCGGAGAGCTACCTGACACCGTAGTCACAGCGACCATCACAAATTTTACTTTGTGAACAGTGCAAAAGTGGGGCCCTACTGTCCTGTCTGCACACCTTTTATTGCCAGTAAGTTTTTCTTCGCTCAAACCTTGTATCGTGTCCCGTTCAGCGGCGGCTTCGCGGTCGAGCTAGTTCCGTTTCTTCTATCACTGCGTGGCTGTCACAAGTGAAAATCTATCAGTCGTCGGAACGAGGAACGTAGCAAGATTTATTTCTAACACAATTGGAATAACAAATAATTGACGACGTTTGAGGTGCGTTGTGGATTTTTTCGGGCTATTTTTTTTCCTTTAATCGGCATGGGAGATCTGGGGCAGAGACAATTGAGAGGACGCAAAATATTGGACAAAAGTAATCCGTATTGGTTCGTAACTAAATTGAGATTAGTATCGATATTTCTGTTGTAGATGTTTTGCTTATTTGTGTAGAATGGTATATAAGCGCGGTTGTTTGAATACAACTGAGTTCAGATTCAATTGTTTTTGAATTTTGAAAATGCAAACAATTCCTAACGTTTTGTCTTTTTTCTAAGAAAAGCTGAGTATAAGCATGATGAATTGGTAGAGTAAGTCTTAAAAGTCGGAGTGGGTTCATATTTCTAGTAAATTCGAAATATTTGCGATCGTTGGTAGTTTAGCTTAAGTAGAAACTCCATTTTCGCTGACAGTAGGTAAGCGAACAGTGCATAAAAAAGAGTCGATTTGCCGCGTACGTATTGATGAACTGATGAACAGAATGGTCTGAACCGTATCTTTATCGCAGTAGAATTCTTTGAATTTTCAGAATTGAAACCACTCGTAATTTCCCTTTGTTAACAACAGAACGATTAATTAGTCGTAAACTTTGGAATATCTGTTACTCATCTATTAAAGATGGCATAGTTTTAATAATTATTTACCTTTTTTTTTTATAGGATAAAGAATTGAAAGTAATCCATTAACGAACGTAACTGAATAGTGAATGGTCTTTTATTTGGTTTTTGTAAACAAATTTTTTCGCTCTCTATAAAGAAAGCGATCGAATTACAGAAATTACAGATCAAATCTGAATTAACTCTGATTAATCAGAACATCTTTCATACCAAGTATCATATTTTTAGGATATTAGATAAAATCAAAAAAATCTATGCTACCAATGTTAACGCTATGCGTAGTAACGCTAACTCTCCATATTTCTCTCCATTCACGCCGATCTCTCATCGTTTTTCTTCCCATACACATATACGCGATACGTACTATGTATGTTTTCCACGTTTGCATGCCATAGGTGCATAAAAATGACCAGACTATTTATCATGTTCGACGCTATGCAATTGTGCAGCAATTTAGTGATGATAAGAAAGTGGGGAAACGGGTTTCGAGGTACTGCCGCTTATCTGTAGATATTCTACCTACAATTTTCAACGAAAAAGTATTTCAATAAGTAACAACTTGGAACACTCGGTACAGTGAGAATGGTGTAACTTTCTTTTGGATAAAACTTTGCTTCGTAGCAAACACGCGCTAATTTCAAAACATTGTGTAATCGATGATTCTTTATTGGTAAGAAGACGCCAGCCAACAAAATATGAAAATCCAAAAAGCTGGTGTGATAAGTCTTCAAACCTTCAAATAGATGCATCATAGAAAAAATTTAAATGCTTGAACAGTGTTAAAAAAAGATCACACAGCAACACTTCTAACTTTACTTTATGCAAATCCACAGATTACAAAACCAGTTTTATTAAAACAGCGGGAACTGTATTTTATCGTAGGACCTTTGTCGAGATCTGAGGTAAATAAAGTCTGACACTCAATCACCAGATTAATTAATTCCTAGGAGAATGCTTCGCGATGACAATCGTTCTATTTACACACTTATTCGTTAAACTTCTAAAAAACATTTCGCGTATCTATTATATAGTGACATCTGTTGAACTTTCTGATTGCTTTCTCTTTTTTCTTTCAAAAAGTCATGCTTTCAAGTGTTTTCTTCTCCTGTTTTATGCCTCTGGTAGGCTGTGCGCGACATACTTTCATAAGTGGGTGCTCTGCTTAGTAGACTGGAATTGAATCATCCCGAAGATGCACAATATTAAAAGAACAATGATTTTAACCGTGGCAAAAATTGAATATAATTCACAATTTTGTTGACGGATCCTGAATGGGAAAATTCACTTTGTTGCACGCAAGGTGGTATCTTTCCTTTGGCTTTGTTCCATTTTTTCACTTAACTAACATTTTTTTGGCGCTCAATATTAATCCAACGGACTTGGTTACCTGTTTCGTTTTTCTAAATTATAATGATCGATGAGAATGGTAAATCGCACACGATAAAAGAAACTAGTTTCTAATTGACTCGAGAGATTTCTATAATCAGTAATGGCATTTTATGGTTTTCTAAAAACTTACTATTTAAATATTTTATGGTTCTTATGTTTGAAAGTTATTCTGCTCCCAAATGTGGGTCAGATCTTACTTAAACATTTTATACTTAATTCAACATATTATCACGAATTTATAATATTAGATTCATGTTCGTCACGGTTTTGAGCTTGGTGTGCATTTTCCAGTAGGTACTTCTAGAAGTACTTATTGAAACAATATTTCTAGCACTATTAATTGTTGGAATAAAAATGACTCACCAAATACAAATAATCTTCGTAATTCTGATCTTTCCCGACTTGTTTTAAGAGAAATTTTTTTTCTTAAGTGTCCAAAATTCCAAAAAGAAAGTGAAAACCCAAATAATTGTTAGATTACAGTAGTTAAGTGATAAAACGAAATGCCACATTAATCAATAGGGCCATATGTTTCAGGGAAGCGAATAGTAAAAGCGACGTGAGATTACGTGCTTTCAATGGAAATTTTTATTTTCAAAAAGAATTTCCTCCGTGGCAAAGTGATTACTCAAAACGTTTCGTACTGCTGTTGACCACTATTTTTTTTTTTATTACATCGAATGCTTTGTTGCCTCGACATATTCGATAGAAGAAGAATAATGAAAATACAATTCTGTACGATTTAAATATCTTATTGATACAAACAATATTTCACTATCACGAAAATTATTGGACCTTACTCAATGCAATACGAATTTATGTACGCAAGTACTTTGAAACGATATGGTGGCACTGTGGAAACATCTGAAGAAAAAAATAAAACGAAGCTTGTATCATAGGAAGTGTAGACAAAAAGCAACCTGCCTTCAGTGGTAAAACTTACAATTAAGAGTAAAACTTAGTAAAAATTAGTAAAGGGCGGTTCAAGGAGGATGATGATATATTTTATTATAGCATCTATTTTTATGTACGAAATCGCCACGCTATGTATTAACGTTATATTCAAACTACAGTAGAACTTTAGTAGCTCGATTACCTACTTCACCGGAAAACGTGTTTATCGATTGTATTACTTTTGTTTGTAATATGTTGTTATTTTCCAAACGTAAGGTTCTCGAAATATTTTTGTGTCATAGGTATGAACAATTTTCTTTGCACTATGCGATTATTGGTCGAAATAATTGGTTTCGAAATAGGCAGCACTAATTACCGATAAATCGTTATCGCTGACCTGGCTTTTATTCGTATTTTCTATGTTCCTGTGGTATGTCGGAAGAAAACAGGAGTAATTATTTAGAAGTTTTCCATCCTCACCGATTTCAATGATTTTTGGATATGTTATCAAGATCAAGGTTCTCAACAACTTTTTCCTATATATGTTACCGCCGCACGGCAGTAGTTTCCGAGATATTCGCAAAGAACTGTTACTACCACTACATTGAATTCGACCCATACCTGCATGATGCGACAGCGTTGTGCGTCAGCACGAGACCGCCGCTCATCTACTGTTTCTGTATGTGCGTCCCGGTGACCGACAGGCAACGTGTATACCGGGTAAACTAAAAGGTTCGAGTTAACCAACCTCTTGTCCTGGGTATTAGTATTGGCTGGGGCTAGATTAGTGCGGGGGGTTCGCTACCACGCTTTATTATGCCAGGTTTACACCAAGATGAACACGAACAAAAACAGTGTTCGCGAACGTTTTCGTCTGTTCTAGTCTTTTCCACTCTGCCGCAAACATTAACAAACCTCAGCGTATGAATCGTATGTGAATGTTTTGCTCTGTTTGCGGCGTTGTGGACACGACAAGAACAGAGAAAAACGTTCGCGAATAATGTTTTTATTCGTGTTCGCCTTGGCGTAAACCCGGCATTACGCGCTCGTTAACGGGCACGCGCTATCCGCACTAATCTAGCCCCAACCAATACTAATACCCGTGACAATTTGGAAAGTTGAATGCGTTGCGTCGGAATAAGTTTAAAGTAGTTTTTCGCGAATATCTCGAAAACGAAGGTCAAGCGGCGGTAACATGTATAGGAAAAAGTTGTTTAGAATCGTGTCCCCGACACATATCCAAAAATCATTTAATCGGTGAGGATGGAAGACTTCTAAATAATTACCGTTGAAGTTATGAAACATTCATTGCAAAGATGTACTGAACTGGCTGACAAAAGTAATACTAATATTTATTTGGACCACCTTTGGCTCCAATTACACTTTTGATGCGTTGTCGAATCTCGTGCACTAGCTTTTCTGTTATTTTAGATAACCCCATCAAAAAGAATCCCATTTAAAAACATTGTCGTAAATTAATACACATCAAAAAGAATCCCATTTAAAAACATTGTCGTAAATTAATAGCTTTACAAAACTAATGATATACATAAATTGCGCCAATTATCACAATGGCTATTTTTACAAATAAAAAAAATGTATTATATAATATTAAGGAGATATATTTTTATACAAATAAATATTTTAATACGAATAAATATTTTATTCAAAATACTTGGCGCTGCGAAACCAAAAGAAGGTTAATTGTCTTGGTTAATAAATAAAATAAAACAAGACAAGACACCACTGAGACAAGAAAGAAAAAGATTTTAATGCAATTTATACATATTTATTCAGTTTAGCAACACCAATTCGGAGAGCAGCGCCAAGTATTTTGAATAAAATATTTATTCATATTAAAATATTTATTTGTATAAAAATATATCTCCTTAATATTATATAATACATTTTTTTATTTGTAAAAATAGCCATTGTGATAATTGGCGCAATTTATGTATATCATTAGTTTTGTAAAGCTATTAATTTACGACAATGTTTTTAAATGGGATTCTTTTTGATGGGGTTATATACTTGGCGCTCTTTTTGTACCTTTTTTTAAAAAAGGTAATTTGTGGGGATTTCACACATTTTGTAGTGTTTATATATTTACGGAAATCGTGAAGCGACTAGCGACCCGAACCTAGCGGCTTTTTGTCTTTATCGCGCGTGGCTGATTTCAAGTCGTTTGAATTTATGGTTATGGGTTATATGTTTATTATTATGTATATCAAAAGTAATTTTAGAATTTTTTTATTTGAGAAATAAAATGAAATTATAGGAGAAATATTTAGAATTGAATCTGGACAAATGAAATAGAAATTAACGGAGATAGGTGATCGCAGCCAATCGGCTCGTATTACTTGTCATGTATTTAATGTCGAAGTCCTGTGCGTCTCCTTCATTTCTACTATAATATAATAACCTTTACATAAAATAGAAACTCTAAATTGCTGGTATACAAATACAAATATCTGGCAATTTAAATTCAATGCAATTTTTTACTACAATATATTACTTTGTACCAGCATGGTACAAATTTCTAGAAACTTATGCGAAAGAAGGTGCTTCTCTGTCGAACCTTCTACGGACAACTTCCAAGTCTGTGACTCTACATAAAAATCTATTAAATAAATTTGGCAACTTACCTTGTTAATTGAGACAATAATTCCGTCTCCTATTTAGTGTAAAAACTCCCGACATCTCAAATTCGGACATCTCACTTTATTTGACACTTAGCACTTGGTAGGTTATTTATCTGTCTAGCTGTCAGGTTACAACAACTTGTTACGCGATTGGCCGAAACCCGCATCCAATGAACGACGTGCCTGAGGGACATTTCCTCACCCTTTCATACTCCCCTCTTGCCTAGAAGTGTAGGACGACGACGATGACGGGGACGATGCTGAATTTTAATAACATAAAATTCAGCAAATTGCAACTTTACATCGAAATATCTCACAATCAGCTCATAAGGCCCGTAGGAACAAAACGAAGACACTTTTCTTATGTAAATCAAACCCAAGCTATCCATTAAGACCATTCAAAACCTAATCGGATCAGCCGTTATTAAGATTCGGAAATCTCAGGGTTCTTGATAGCGAGTCGTGGCGTAATAGATACACTCCGTGTTCGCGCTGCGCATATATATTTTATATACTTGGCGCGAGACACTACCGTGTCTCTTGATTCGATAGAATTCTATATTTCTAAAATATTTAGTTTTAGTACGTCCTTCAAAATTGTGTGGAAATTTTTTTATCTTCTATCGATTTCCGCCTACAAATATTGAATGGAGTTAATTTTCAGACTTTCTGGGAGTGTATGTAATCCATGCAGTCTATCATACAATACATATTTTCGGTCATTGTCTTGCTAGGAATAAACATTTTCCAATAACTCCAATTTGGCAGCACTTTCTCCTATATTGTTTCAAAATATTTAAAAATGTATGCCTATCTAAAATGGCATTTATAAAAATGAGGTTTTCCGTGCCGTTTGCATCTTCACACCACCACAACATCGCGGAACCAGCACAGTACTTTACAGCAGGACGTAATTTTTAATATTAATTTCTGAGTTGGGTTTTTACCAAACATAACGACCTCCGTCCGATCCAAATATATTTTTAATACATTTTTAATACATTTTAAATACATTTTAAATACATTTTTAATACATTTTTAATATATTTTTAATATATTTCCAATATATTTTTAATATATATGGTTCAGATGGAGATCGTTTGTTAGTATATGCTCTAAGACTATTCCGTGCGGCCGATGCCGCAAGTGAGAAAATCCAAGAGCCGAGCGAGAGGGAACGAAACAGTTGACACGAAGTTGCCGCCGACTCTTTCGTTCTCTCACTCTCGACCGAAGGATTCCAAGAAATGGTGGGGATAGTCACCGGGCGTACTAGGGTAAAGGATCCATATACAGGGTCATCGTTTAATTCTGCAACCTGCGCGCGCGCGAACTTGTAAAATGGCAACACCGCCTCACGAACGCATTCCACTACAACCATGCACCGGCCCAGCGGAGACCTGCCAGCGACCGCTAAACAAGAGTGATGCCCGAGCTTCGAAAATTTTAGCGTCGCAAAAAGCTAGGTATTGGGAGTTTCACAACCCAGGTAGTCGAGCCGCGCGCTCCGCTTTTATGATCGGTATACCACTCGAACCCCAGATTACTGTAATGAGGTTTGAAAATAATGTCAACTGATCTCTTACCCGTCTCAATTTCAAAAATTTTAGCTACGACAGGATTGACTGCGGCGCTATACCCTTGTATGGAGAGATTTTTCATCACCTGCTTGTAAAAGCCACAATAATGGGACATGATTCAAAAAAATGACATTAACGGAAGCCGGTATAGGCGTGGCGTTGAGTAGCTAAAACATTCAAACACAAAAATTCTAGAAAAAGAACACCGCTACAATCAAAGACATGCCCGCATTAGTTACCCCTTACACCTGATCTAGGTATGCACCGCGTTAAGGATAAAATCATAAAAAAGAAAACCAGAACAATAGATTCTGAGGTCTGCAGAACTAACACATAATTGAATAAAAATTTAATTTCTCAATTTATGAAAGCAATGATATAGAAACAACTAGCCTATTGTTTATCAACAACACGAATTTTAAAAACAACGTTAAATACATTATCAAATAAACAGTTTGCAAAAGCTTTTTAAACAATTATGGTTAAAAAATTGATAAAAGAAAAATTAAGTAAACGTAAAATATATTAAATTATCCATCATTAAGAGGGAATAATTTTTCCTCATTTTTCGTCGCAAATTGCATTCCGATATCTCTTGTAGTTCAAAAGTTATACGAAAAAAGTCGCAAATTTTTCAACCCGGACCGGGAAATTCTGAATAGTTCTTTGCAACGTTAATTTGAAAGAGACTAGCCCAAAATTCTTGAAGCTCGGGCATCACTGCTGGCCAGCGGTCGCTAGCAACTCTCCGAACGTCGGGACGGTGCATGGTTGTGTTGGAATGGGTCCTGAGGCGGTGTTGCCACTTTACAAGTTCGCGTGTGCGCAGGTTGCAGGATTAAACGATGACCCTGTACTACTACCACCTACCCAATTACTGTCGCCTTAACCCTTATGTCAATAACCAAAAATACCTACGTTGTTCAATAATCAGGGTACCCGGGTACCCACCTCCTGTTTTTTTAAAATAAATGTTTTCGACCGCGTCTTTTTGGGGTTTTTACGCTTTTAGTCGATAATTCCTATCTACATTCAAGTTGCCAAAGCCAAGTTGGCCAGATAATATAAATGGGCCTTGAATGCTATGCCGTAGGTAGCCGCGCGCAGTTATTTTGGCACTCCAGCCTTCGACAGCTGCTAAATGCGGTTCTTTTCGTGATTGAATTTTGAACAAAGCATGTTTTTCCTTCGTTTTTTTTGCACATAAATATTTGGTTTTATTTACTGAATGATCCCTGCAACGATATCTTATTGTAAATTGTTTCGTTCATTCGGAATTCGTTTATAAACCTTATATTTCTATAGGTGGGTACCCGGGTACCCTGGTTATTGAGAACCAGCATGTAAACTTTGACGGGATAATTCTCCGACTCCAACATCAAAAATCGAAGTCTCAAAGCATATTCCTCTTTTAAAATGTTCAAATAACGAGGATCCAAACGGCCATTTCGAAATTTTCACGGGAACATACAAATTTTTCGTAAAACATGCCCAGGTGGGCACCCAGGTACCCGGTTATTGACATAAGGGTTAAGCTTTTTACGTAAAGTAACAAATAAATCTTATAAAATGAGGTCTAAAAAAAATTAGAGTACAATTCAAACTGTTATTTCTACGATACAAAAAACAGTACTTAATTTTTTCTTCGTTAATTTGAAAAACCGCTAAAAAATTTTAAGCGAATATTAGGAGAATGGACTTTCTTACTAGCGAAAGAGAAAACAAAGTCTTAAAGAAAATGCTGTACTTCTAATATTTAAGCTATTAACAGAACAAAATATAATGTTTTAAATAATATAAGAAATATAAGGAATTACATCATAGAAAGTAATAAAGATCCGAATTCAACGATTCATTAAGTCTTTTTACTTATTAATGAGGTAACAGTCCCAGACAGCACACGACGTCTTCAAGACGTTCATTTTACGTCTGTTTTACGTCTGAACGTCTGAATATCCTGATTCGGGACAAAGATGTCTTTAAGACGTCATACGGACGTGTTAAAGACGTCTTTAAGATGTCTTTAAGACATCCACAAGACGTCTTCAAGATGTCTTTAACACGACCATAAGACATCTTAAAGATGTCTGTCAAAAGACCTCTTAAAGACGTCCGTAAAAAGCCATCTTAAAGACGTCCGAAAAAAGCAACCTTAAAGCAGGACCGGTGCAAGGATTTGTAAATTATTGCACCATTTGCATGGAATATTAAACATACAGCAACGCAATTATTGTACATTTGTTTCGTCAATTTTTCTTTCATACAATTAGGTATATGACAGTGTTTGAAATGAGTCTAGAGGTCGAATAATGATATATTAGGCTAGGTTGTAGAGCAGCATTTATGCTGAACCTCGCCTACTCACAATTATTGTTATATCGTAATTGTCATGGTCCAATAAAGACATTTAATAATAATATTCTGTAGAATATTTCGCTGTAATGCGCGTTTTATATAAACAATTAATACTATAGATATACATAGAATTTGAAACAGTTTATAATGAAGCATGTTGGGTATGTGCGAAGAACGATTGCTTCGTAAACGGAAAGTCCTGTGTTCGATTCCTCTCGATGTCTGAGAAAAGATATCTTAAAGATGTCTGTAAGACGTCTTAAAAGCATCTTTAAGACGTCTTGATTCGTGACATTAGACGTGCAGAAGACCTGTATAAGACGTGAAAACGACGTTCACGGACGTCTCAAAGATGTCTAGAACGTCTGACTCCAGACGTCTTTAAGATGTCTGTGTGCTGTCTGGGAGTGATTGGTACAAGCGTTTCAAGCGTTTTGATATTACTGTCATAGCAGTAGTTGCTCATGTCATGACACGACATAACCATAAAATATGACATAAACAGTATTAGGTTAGATGTCAGTAACTGGGGTGTCAGTAATTCAGTCTAATACATTTAAAGGGTGTCAGTAATGGATCCCCAAATATATTTTTGAAATTGATGAATTTATAAATAAAAATCGAAGTTTTAAGACCCACCAATTTTTTTTCATCAAGTAAACATATTAAACAATAATAAATAACAAGAACAACATATACTTTTAGTCTATAAGTACATAACTACAAGATAATGTCAGCGTCAACGCTTAATATGTCAGTAATTGGGTCCTTTACTCTACGCATGGTAAAAACAGGACTATAACAAAGATTTACTGTACTGCGTTGGTTCTGTGACGTTGTGGAGGTGTATGGTTGCAAACGGCAGTGGTAATATCGTTTAAATATTTTAAAAAACAATTTAGAAGAAACACTGCATGGGTTACATACACCCCCATATAGTCTGGACATCAACCTCATCGAATATTTGTGGGGGGAAATCGACATGGGATTAAAAAAGTACGACATAACTGCGAAAGACGTATTAAAACAAAAGATTTTAGAAGTTTGGAAGTATATCGACTCTAAAATAACTGAAAAACTAGTGCACAGCATGCGGAAACTCCTGAAAAGCGTAATTGGAGCCAAAGGTGGCCTAAATAAATATTAATGTAAAATAATGGGTGCGTATAATTAATGCCCCTCGAATACTTTTGCGACCATGTTTCAGTACATCTTTGCAATGAATGTTTCATAACTTCTACAAATATTATCCGATTCATTTCAAATTTCGTATACATAATCTTGATGCCGGTGTCTTATGGCAGTTACAATCCTGATTCACTGTATACTATGTATGTGGTCCGTGGCCAACGACTGCGATTTGTCAGTGCAGATTCGTACTGTGTTCCTCGGTGAATTGCTTTAATTGTACTTACACCTGCGAATTGTGTAACAATCGTGCAATATACGACAAAGCACAGCGTAAGATTGCTCAGAAGAATTGAGAACAACGATGTGAATCCCGTGGATTGCCTTGCGGTTTATATTGTTGGTGATCTCGTGAGTGAAATCAGCTACCTACAAAATACAAATACACTTTGAAATAACTTGGCGTTTGCATGAAAATCGATGATTTTTTATGTAGTCCAAATGAGATTCATAAATTCACATCCACCTGAGGTCCCGATCATATTAACACTCGCGCTATTTATTCATTCTGTAGATATGTATTTTGTTCGCTTTCCATGTTAAAATATATAATTAAATCGGGACACATTCAAACAGAAGAACAGAGACCATATTTATATGTATCAAGATCTGCCCAGAAAGCAGAATGATATATATTTACTATTTAGTATTATGCTCGAACACAGAAGTAACAAATATGTTACACACAGAAAAAACCTTTACTATCAATCAGTTTCTATGTTTTTGCGGAAAGATCTGTCAAAGATTCCTTTGTGTGAAGTGGTATTGTACAATTCTTCATATCATGGCCATTTTTTAATATCCTTTATCAACTATTTGTATCCTTTTGGATAAGCTACTTCGAAACAATACTGGTAATAACCGGACACTACGTGGTATGTTGTACAACTTTCCACTGCTACAGTAAAACCACATTAATCGCAAGTAGGTTATTCTATTTCATTGGTGAGCCATTTAGAAATGCAAATAAAAAACAACATGGAAAATGTGTGAATATGTATGTCGCAAATAGTAGTCGCTAGCTATCAATAAGATATCTTATGTGAAAGGGTCTAAATTTTCAGAAACGAGAATTTTCCGTGATTTGGTTTCTAATTATTTTTTACATGGAATACACACTATTTTCTCTTCAAGCTTCCATCATTTATGATAAGGTATACCCATGCCAACCTACTTGCACATACATTGCTAATCGTCCTTATTACGCTTTTTTAAAAATTGCCCTTTAGACAGCCATATTCAACACAAATATTTCATTCATTACTAATGCAGCTATAATTATTTTTACTTCACAACTTTAGTACAGTAAATCGTTTATTATATTTATTAAAACACGAAAATTCTACAGTTACTTGTAGGTGTATATAAAATACATTTCTTAAATATAAAGTGTACCTAAATTTTCACATTAAATTCTAATGTAGCTTTCTTATACGCATTTCAAGCTTCACTAATTCCTATTCATTAATATACTATTATCTTATAATTCTTCTACGTTCGATATTTTATTGTCCCTAGTAAAACAAATTAATTTAAAAGTAATTGAATTTGGAAGCTCGATTTGCATTCGAAGGCATACACTAGGCTTCCCTTCGGAAATTTGGCAACGTTGCATGTCGGGTTCCCCTGTGTCGAAGAACCACTGAGTTATGCCTAGTGACAATGGTGACAATTTGACAAGTTATTATTTAGTTTGCTAAAGTGAATTTTGCTTGATAAACATTACACGTAAGAAGATGATGGGCTCGATTCCTCATCTATTTGGCAAAGAAGTAGCATGTATCGTAGGTAGGAAGTTTTTAGACTGCCAGGTCGAAGTTTAGGTAAACGCACGAAATCCCCATATCGGTGTTCCAGCACGGGAAGGCGAGGGAAGGCGTTCTGTCCGCCGCGACCCCAAGGTAGCCGCCGTCCGCATAAGTCCCTCTCACTTGCACATAAAGCCCTGTCCTTGTTTAGCGCCATCCCTATCTACCGTATGCTCTCCGTCACTTCGCCAATTCGCTGCACAATGAATCCCACTGCGGGGCAAGTTGATACTGCTCTGGGGCATGTTGACACATCTGTAAAATATCCGTTTAATGAGTACGTAACTAATAAATTTGAAAAATAAAATTTTAATCTATACTCGAGCTCATTTAAGAAGGAACTTAATTCGCGCATGTAGAATGCGATCATTGGCTCCGAGGGAGCATTTGTTTGTGGTATAGCCAATAGTAACTTGTTTCGTCGCCAACATGTGCAGAACCGATCTAAACTCGTCGGTCGGCAAGTTCCTTCTTAAATGAGCTCGAGTATAGATACCTTTCCAACAATATAACCATATCGCCATTTTTTGTCTTTTTGGTATAATTTCGAACCATTTTTCTAGAAATAAAAGGAACAAATCCAATTAAAAGTAGTCGGGGAAAATTGATACACTGTATCAACATGCCCCAGAGAAAACATATCAACGTATCCCGCAGAAAGTCATTATGTACAAACGTCTTCATAAAAAAATGTAGAGCTTATAAACAAAATAACAAAACGTAATTACCTTACCTTCAAAGGACTCAATGTGGTGCTCAATTAATTTGAGTGATAAAATTCTCTGTACCGTCGCAAGACGGATTGGAAAGTGAACACAACTATTTATTTGTTCGCTATAGAAACGAAAACAGTTAAAAATGGATTGCTAACATCAAGGTACACAGATGTACGCTATATAGATCGTAGTTGAACAACAAGCTTCACATATCTCGCGCACAAGGAGCTACATATATACAGTGTCGCGATGATTCGTCTGTATCAACCTGCCTCTGTATCAACTAGCCCCGGTCTCCCCTACCTACGTCCCTGAACCGATGTTAATATTTTGGAATATAAAAAGTTTGGTTCCAATTTGTGCATATATGTACTAAGTTTAAGGAAAAGATTTTACATCAGCGTTAAGTTTAATTAAGAGGTTATATCTAACTAGACGGCCGAAAAGAGGCGAATGTTTGTGATTTTTTTTTAAAAAGAGGTAACACATTTTTACAGAATTTTTTGCACTTAGAAGAGCAACACTTAAAGGACATTTGGTCATTTTTTCGTAGAAAAGTATTTACGTTTATAATAAAGTAACAACCCACATGCAAGATGCCTTTTTAAAAATTTGGTTTTGCGATGAGTACTGCCATTCGGAACCGGATTATCTAAAATAGAAAAATAAAAAAGATTTCGTTAGTGTATTAATGTATCCTCGGATTAAAGGAAGGAATTTCCGAAATTTTAATTTGGAACAAAATGGCGGCTATTTAAATTTGAAGTCCTGATTTTTTCGTGTGTTTTTTGCACACAAAAAGACATGCACATAAAACATGAAATCCAAACATATTAAACAACTAGGCTGAATTTAGTTAGAACTTAAAATTTGGTTCTTTCGACTAAAAAACAAACAGATGTACCTAATTAATTATTGTACAGATACAGAATTGAGTGTACAGATAGGGAATTGTTTAAAAGTTGTGTTTTTAATGCACTTTATACGGTATCGACGTTTACATTTCGTTCAACCATGTCTACCTCCTTCATATTGTTTCGTTGGTATATTACATTTGACCACGAAGAGAACTATATTTCTACACGAAAATTAATTACAAAGTTATATTGCCGGGACAAATCTTTAAGAGAAGTTGGAGAAATAATAGGTAGGACCCATTTTATTGTGCAGTATATTATAAATAATTATAGATAAACTGGTACATTGTGCAATAAAACAGGGAGATGCAGGAAGAAAAATCTAACTGGAACGGGCAAGCGATACATAATTAGACAAATTCAAATTAATGGTGTTACACAATAGGGCGGAACGAAATATAGGCACACAATGTTTTTTTACTATCCATGACTTCTAATAGTGGGCAAAAGTTGCCTTTTATAATACTACTTAAGTTGCCAAAGTTTGAACGTGATCAACAAATTTTTTGAGGTGCCGTAAGCCTTTCAAAAGTAAATATTTCAGTAAATATTAATATTTAAAGGGCTTGCGGCACCTCAAAAAATTTGTTGATCACGTTCAAACTTTGGCAGCTTAAGTAATATTATAAAAGGCAACTTTTGCCCACTATTAGAAGTCATGAATAATAAAAAAACATTGTGTGCCTATATTTCGTTCCACCCTATTACAACCTTGACCCACCTGAAACGAATGGTATTGTCACAAATTTTTTACTAGAAATATATGTACTCAACTGAAATGACCTTCTTGCGATGTCTAAAGCATTTCCTGAACTTTGAAGAACAATTTTTTGTAAATGTCTATGATTTATTTTTAACGGAAAAAATTGCGTTATTCTTATCCATGTAGAAGTGCGCATGGTACGCTGTTGTCAATGATTCCGATTCCCTCAGTAATTGACAATCAATAGTTGAGCTGTCTTCTTATTTCCAAGGGCACTCTCTATCCTATGACGTAGAGATTTTTTGAAATTCGAAAAATTGTAGAAATTACATTTTAAAATTGAATTTTTGCCGACTTTTCTTTTCAATATCTGAAGACCTAATTAAACAAAAATCGTATGTTGTACGATTGATAATATCATTGACAATACGAGTACCAAATTTCAATAAATTTTGTTGAACGGTTTTTGAGTTATTACTGACACTAGGTCGAAAAGTGTAGTTTCGAAACTTTCGAGAAAAATGCGTTTAAAGTTCGTCAGGCACATTTACGCTCGTCGTTCAGGCTTTCAACTTATAGCCCGGGAGTCAGTGAACATTTTTAATGTCTCATTGCGACGAGGTTTTTCTATCATTTTTCTAATTACCCTTATGCTGAAATTCAATGGACGGGCAGTCTGGCCATCGAGACCGGGGACATGGCTCGAGGGCACGCCCTCGAACATGTCAAGGTTGGGAGCGTTCCCGACTCATCGCGACAAGGCTGAAACTTCCCGGATTATTCAACAACTTAATACAAAATAAGAAAATCACAGTCTGGAAGCGCTCCGTGGTGAGCTTAGTGGTCTGATAGACCCCCCGAATCATGTTAAAAAAAAAAAAAAAAAAACAGCGACGAGGCTGTGTCTAATAATTGTTTATGTTGTAGAACCAATAGAAAAAATAGTCTGGGAGTCTATAAGCGGTGATAAGACCGTGCTAGACGTTTAGACATGAATCCAGCGTGTAGAGAGCACAAGGCGCTTTTGGCTGTCTCCCCAGATGACTTTACATTTGAACGTAACCGACGGGGAAGAAAACGACGGCCGTTTTACTATTGTATCGACAAAGTATAGGATAGTAGTGACTCTCGATTCATTTATAAACGTCATGGCGAGGTCTTAGCACTGCTTATAAACAACCAGACTATTTTTTCTGTTGGTGTTACAACATAAACAATTATTCCACCAAATTTCGAACGCTCCCAAACTTGACATGTTCAAGGGGGAGCCCTCGGGCCCTTTCCCCGGTCTCGACTGCCAGACCACCCATCTATTAACTTTCAGCATAAGGGTAATTAGAAAAATAATAGAAAAACCTCGTCACGATGAGACACTAAAAATGTTCACTGGCTTCCGGACTATAAGACCCGGTGCAGACGAGCGGTTTGCGACAGTTTGCCGCCGCGTCAATGTAATGTTGTGTGCCAGCAGTACATATATGTATATGGAGAGATATATAAAATATATGTATTGTCGTCTTGCCGCGGCGACAAACTGCCGCGAACCGCTCGTCTGCACCGAGCTTTATGGGCCATATCGTTGTTATTACAATGAATTTTTCAATGAGACCTTTTCCACATTATTTTGAAAAATCCAAATTCCAAGTTTAAATTTTATGGAAAACTTTTTTGATTTTTTGAAACCGACAAGGTGGCATGACCCCTTACTCCTATAAGTAGTCTACCAAAATAATTAACGCTAAGGTCTAAGAAGGTTTTATCAACGGAAACTGTATGTCGAGTGTTATGCGATAAAGTTTATAATGGTAGGATAGCTCGAGGGGAACGATTCTCGACAGTAAACATTTCCAAAGTGGATAGATTAAAACATTTAGAATTCGGAAAGAAGAAGTGAAATATGATGAAAACTTCTGAAATAATGTAATATTTTCCAAAAGGTGTTTAAATAAATTTCTTTAATTCGGATGGCAAAGATATTGTGTGGAGGACACCGAATGCGGAATTTAATCAAAGTAACATGGTTCAGACGATAAAGCATGAAGGGGATTCATAATGTTATAGGGGTTGTATGGCAACCAATAGGATTGGTAATATGGAGTTTGTTCTAACAACTATGAACGAGATGAATTATTGTAGTATCTTAAAAACAAACTTGAAGCCTTTAATTGAATAGTTAAAAATTACCGTCATATATTACTGGACATTGACATCTTGTATAATTCTAAAATTCACATACTCCACCATAATGGCCACATCTCAACCCGATCAAGCATCTGTAGGATTTAAAAACGAAATTAAAAGATTATAAAATTATGAACAAAACAGATGAAAAATAAAACTTAGAAACAGTTTCGAGTTCCAGTGCCAAAAAATGATTAGAATCTATGCCTAGACGCTTCCAAGTTGTTATAAATGCAGACGGATGTGCAATAAAATATTAACATTAAAATAATTCATTGTACCTATAACATAATTCTGTTGTCTATACCTGTACTCAATTTTGTAACAGCAAATTAGGAACATCTTTTAATTTTTATTAATAAAAGTTTATGGTATAAAAGCCTTATTTTGGTTTGTATTACATAATTCTTCTGTTAAATATGCGTATCATGTCTATAAGAAAGATTAATTGACAATTGTTTGTTTTCTGTTTCTTGAACAAATATAAATATCTGTATCACGTGTACGCTCAATTTTGTTAGTAACTGTATGTGCCTACATTGTACATATGCACGTTTCGTCCTACCTCATAGCATCTAGCCTGCAAAAATCAATCTTAGAAAATAGCACCTTTGTCTCGTTTCCAAGAAGTAAGTTGTTGAAAATGAAAAAGTTTCAGTTGATGAATGTCTCACGTACAAATTACCTACGTCTCTGTCACTACCTGAAACAGTGCAGCGTGTACGATAATGTGTCTGGCTATTATTAATAAATATTCTTATAAATAATTTATATTTTTATGAATAAAATATTTATTTACAGATAAACAAAGTTATTGACAGATAAATTATAAGGATTTAGTATTTTAGGAATTTTTAGCATTTTGGGACCGACAGTGTCAGAGTAAGAAATAACTGCATAGGTCTGGTTTCAACAAGCTCGTCTCGATAGTGGCAAACAATGTAAACGACAGAAGCAGTATACCTTCCCTACTTATTCACAATCAGCTAGGTCGAACCGAACACAAGACCCGGCCGACTATCTGACCGTTTCTTCGTTCCTCTCAGAATTGCGGTCATAGTTTCGCTCATTTCGGTTAGAAATACCTGTCAAGACATCTCTCAGAATTTCTCCAAACTCAGTGTCGCTTATCTCACAATAAGGTCAGAGATTCCCGACCGAAATACAATCGGTTCGGCATTTCGGTTACCCTTTATGCCGAATTTACACCAAGACTAACACGAACAAAAACATTGTTCGCGAATGTTTTTCTCTATTCTTGTCGTGTACACACCGCCGCAAACAGAACAAAACATTCACATACGATTTATACGGTAAGTTTTGTTAATGTTTGCGACGGAATGGACAAGACTAGAACAGACGAAAACGTTCGCGAACACTGTTTTTGTTCGTGTTCGCCTTGGTGTAAACCCGGTATTACATCCTCTCACTATTACGGTCAGAATTTCTCTCATCTCTCATTACGGTTACAGGTCGTTGAGAGATATGTAACCGGTCATGAATTTCAGTTACTGTTTTGGCCTCTACCCCTTGAAAAGCTATTGTCAAACTATTTATATACCTTCCCAAACCATCCTGCATGGTACTTCATACATTTTGTATAATCGTCGAATTAATATTCATTTCGTTCAAATATTGTATATCATGGAAAATTTATTTGAATATCCAAGATTTTAGCGATGTTCCTGTTCTGTCTCGTGTTAAAATTAAATTTCTTAAATAGTATATCTATGGTTCACTTTTGGACGACACAGTGATCAACGTGTCAATAATAACGTACAAAATTTCAAACTTTTATCTATAGGATTTCGCAATCATCATTAGCTGCCATAATAGATTTTTTATATGAGTGTTTCTGGCCGAAAGTCGATTTCTTTGACGTATTGTGCTTCGAGTGACCAAGCGTCGCTATATTATGTAGAGTGGGTTGCTACAGAAACAGGATGACGATTTCCTTCGGTGTCCAATTAATATAGTATGTATGTAGAAGGTGAGATACAGGTTCATTGTGCGATCGGCAATGACCTCAAACGTGCCATTGGCCTCCTTTATGAAGAACCTGTTCCAGCTTGAAACATCACGTCTTTCCTTCCTTATCTTCTCTTCTCTCTTTCTCTGAAGTTCTTCTACTATCATTGGGCTCCTTTCTCTACGGATGCTTTCGCACAGATACAGCATGTACCGTTTCGAACCAAATCGAGGAGCACTTTTACTGGGACGGCAGCTTCTCACTAGCTTCGCAACAGGGTCATTACATTTCGCATCAATGCGCAATGATAACCATACAAGTAATAGACGTCATATTATTATTATCAGTACTTTTTTCTATTTTAATTACCATTTCCTCAAATTGTTTACTGATAACAACTTTTTAATTTACAAGTGATAATTCATTAATGTACTTTTAGTATCCAGTGGGTACGTTTAGTTTTTTGTTTTTTATTTCTTTAGTGTTAATATTAGTGTTAACACCAATGTCAGTCTAAGAAATGGGCCGGAGGAGGACAAATGTTGTGTATGAATACTTCAATTATAATTTGTTGCATAATAAATCGAATTTTGCTTTATACAGATATTAATTGAAACTTTCGTCTGATTATTCCCTTATTTGTATCCCTGTTTTTCAGTCTTTGTGTAAAACTGAAACAAGAATAATACATTTTTTGCTTAAAATTGTGATCGATGGAGAAAAATCCGAATATCTTTAGTAGTTGTTTTATATTATTTTCATATTAAATAAAGAATTTATAATTTCGACCGTATTTTTAGAATATTAAAAACCAAGAAGTGATGTCAGCGCATAGGTTCGGTCATATAAAGGTTTATATGACCGAACCTATGCGCTGACATCACTTCTTGGTTTTTAATATTATTTTCATATTGATATTTGCAGTGCAAACTGTAATGTTTCTTATTTCTCTATTTTCTTTGTGATAATCTACTTTCTTTCTGATCAGATATCTTTATGTCAAAATGTTTGCTTAAAGTTGAATTAGAAATCAGCGACTTAATACCGGTATGATTTGGATACTGGTATTACCCCAGGGATTTCATACCGGTATAATTTGTATACCGGTATTACGCTATACCGAAACCGATATATTACAGAAAACTGAAATAAATATCGGTATGTTCTCGATTTTCCTCTTGTAGAAATGGTAGGTTAAGATTAAGACAGATTTTTCTTTTTCAATAAAACTATAAAATATTAAAAACAATAAAAATTTATTGAACAACTACCAACTATGGTTGTTTATTAGTCCTAAGTATATTCGATTTATTACGCAATAAATTATAATTGAATTATTCATACACAACATTTGCCCTCCTCCGGCCCATTTCTTAGACTGACATTGGTGTTAACACTAATATTAACACTAAAGAACTAAAAAACAAAAAACTAAACGTACCCACTGGATACTAAAAGTACATTAATGAATTATCACTTGTGAATTAAAAAGTAAAAGTAACGTAATAAATTCAATATTATAAAACTAATAAATTAATTTTCAAAAATATTTTCCTGCTGCTAGTAAGTCCGTACCCATAAAAAAACTTAAAAAAAGTAAGAAAATAACGCTAGGTACATGAAATCAAATAAATCACAAAAAATATAAAATATAATGAATACAAAATAAAAAAAGATGTGAAATCAAAATGAGCTGCAAGTACATAAAAGTATATTCCAACTGCGCTTAAGATGAAACAACTACATATACACAGCCAAAAGGCTGTGTTCATATATTCCATTACTCATATCGCGGAATTTTAATTCACCCCACAAAAAGAATCCCATTTAAAAACATTGTCGTAAATTAATAGCTTTACAAAATTAATGATATACAAAAATTGCGTCAATTATAACAATGGCTATTTATACAAAGAAAAAATGTATTAAAAAATATTAAGCGGATAATATTATACAAATAAATATTTTAATACGAATAAATATTTTATTCAAAATACTTGATGCTGCGCCCCGAATTGGTGTTGCTAAACTGAATAAATATGTATCTATATATTGCACTAATCTTTTTCTTTCTTTTTTGTGCGTGCGTTCGTGAATGTGTGTATGCGTGCGTGTGCATATACTATGTATGATATTAGAATTAAATATATGTTGAATAAATCGGACTGCGCTTCTAATATGTATATGTATATGTTTATGTATTTTAGATTGTAGGGAAGTATTGTAAATTATTAATTTTCGGTTTCGCAGTGCCAAGTATTTTGAATAAAATATTTATTCGTATAAAGTATTTATTTGTATTATTAGAAATATGGGATACTTATTTGTACTTAGCGTATAAGAAATAATATTATGGTCTTATGTTACTGATGAAAACGGATAAAGACTTTACTACTTGAAACTCACAACACGTTTCTCTTTATACTTGAACATAACCCAATACTCATTCCCATACAACCGATTACCCATACATACTTGTACACAGGCCGGTTCACTGTGTGTGCATTGCACACTCATGTATTCTTAACATGTATAAAAATATATCTGCTTAATATTGTTTAATACATTTTTTTCTTTGTATAAATAGCCATTGTTATAATTGGCGCAATTTTTGTATATCATTACTTTTGTAAAGCTATTAATTTACGACAATGTTTTTAAATGGGATTCTTTTTGTGGGGTGAATTAAAATGTCCGCGATGTGAGTAATGGAATGTATGAACACAGCCTTTTAGCTGTGTATATGTAGTTGTTTCATCTTAAGCGCAGTTAGAAAGCCCTTTTATGTACTTGCAGCTCATTTTGATTTCACATCTTTTTTTTTATTTTGTAATTATTATATTTTATATTTTTTGTGATTTATTTGATTTCATGTACGTGGCGCAATATTTTTACTTTTTTGAAGTTTTTTTTATGGGGATCTCACTTGTTTTTACAAAGATAATTTGCATAGAGAAGACGTCAGATAATTTTTAATATTATATTTATTATTATCTTCTACTTTTTGTGATACTCTTTTCCATCCTCGACTTTTTCATGTACTTGGCGCATTTTTTTACTTTTTTGAATTTTTTTTATGGGGATACAACTTAACGTGGTACTTACTTATATAGAAATAGAGTGGCATTTTGCTATATAAAGTGAGACTACAAAATGTGTCCGAAGGAGGTGAGCGCGTATGGCAGAAAGTCTTGTTGCAGGAAATTTAAATGCTAATGGTAATTCAGCGAAAATGAACGAAGAGTTTCAATATTTTTAACGCACTATGTATTGGTGTTGGAATAAAATTAATTTAGTATGTTTATTGGTGAATTGGAATATTGTTAACGGGAAACTAGTAAAATTTAGTGAATAGCGTAGTAATTACTGTGGATTTTATTAAAGTATTACGAAAGTCTTTCACAAAAGATTGAAAAGCATCAAGGGAGATGCATTTTCAGCGTTCTTTGTTCACTAATGTGATTTGTTCTACATTGCAAGCAATCCGTCATGATATTCTTTTCTTAATTCTTAATGCTATGCTAATTTGACAAATTTTGTCTGTTTACTTTAATCGAATCGCTATCAGATGTGTCCTTTGAACTGGAATCGGAACGACTATTAATTTCTGTTACCGGGTTTCGAGACAAAGCATCTGCATTGGAATTTAGACGATCAGGTTTATGCACAAATTCATATTCGTAATCATGCAATTTTAATCTCCAGCGCACTAATCGTTGTCCCGGATCTTTTATTGAATCTATCCATTTTAATGGCTCGTGATCGCTAACTAAAGTAAATTTTCTTCCGTAAAGGTATGGTCGAAAATGTAATATTGCAAAAAGAACTGCTAGACATTCCTTTTCTGTGGTAAAATAATTTTGTTCTGGCTTCGTTAAAGGGTACAGCCGGTTAAGGTGGTCAAATGTGCCCTTGAACCGAATTCGACTCACAATGAGTCATTTGAAAGCTTATAAAAAAAGAAATATTTGTGGCAAGTTTCAACTTTGTATCTCGACCCGGAGGGTAGTAAAGGACAAAAATAGAAAATCAGGTTTTTGCCGAATTTATCCTATACTAGGGGATGAAAAATCTTGAAAAAAATCAGATGCATTTCTATTATAGGGGCACATATTAGAGAATTGTTTCAGATTTTTAAATTAAAAAACCAACCTGTGAAAAATAAAAAACGCCAAAAAATGCTGAAAAATGCCGGTTGTGTATCGAAGCAGTCTTGGCACCATAATTATATTTTTACTGTAAGTACGTATAATTGTTACTATTGTCCTGAATTTTTTTCAGATTTTTCAATTTGGTGCGCCGCAGTTAAAAAAAAAAAATTAAAAACCGATTTCTTCGTCGTTTTTTCCGTGTCAGAGTAACTTATAGCTGGAATTTTCGTACATACTTTATGCAATAAATCTTTTATGCGATCTTCAACGTCTTTACATACAGTAAAACAGCGTAGGAATTAAACGGACTAAACATGCTGTGACATTATAGTCTAAAATGTGTAATGTATTTTCAACGGCGTCGGTGGCGCAGCTGTAAAGTGTCGGACTGGAGTCTGGCGTAAGTCACGGTCGGTGCTGCACGCGCGTGAAGAACCTCTGTACGAATATTGCATTTATACGTCATTAGTGAAAGTTTAATGTGATCCAAACATCTTATCACTTACCAGTGTCGTGCACTGTGTTAGTTACACATAATTCTGCACCAGGAATGCAGCGGGAAGGCCCGAGAATGGGTGGACATAATGTCTTCGCAAACACCACATGGCGCGAAGCGTGACATTACAGCTGTGGCTGGGGACAAAGAGAATGTCTTACCGGAACCCCAACTTAGGCCCAGACAATTTAAAGCACTGAAATTGAACTCCCTTCAATTAGACAAACTATATAAGGACCTCCGTAAAGAAAATAACTCAACCATCAAAAAAAAAGGTGAACCCTAACCTCAACGTCACCCGAAAGCATGGCCCGGCACCATCTTCTCAAGTACTCCAACAGATGGCGGAGTTATCACAGACTGGCGCGTCGACTTCATCGACGCCAGATTGGGAACAACCTAAAAAAACTGCAAAAATTAATAACTGCCCTCTGACTGATTTGACACCCATAACGAAGGAGAACCGTTTTCAAATGCTATCTAATGAACAGGATATGGATATTGAAGACAATGCCCCTGCATCAGGGCCCCATACCACAATAATAACCAAAAAAGATCAAAATCAACCACCTATATATACAGTTAAAACGGACATCAATATATTGATACATACAATAACCACTGCTAACATACCAAAGACAGCATTCTTTATTAAGGAGACATCCAAAGACAATCATATTAACTATGCGCTATCTTCAGTCCATTACAAAGCGATCACAAATTTATTCTTAGATAATAAAACGCAATTTTACACATACACACCAAAGAAACTTAAACCTAAATCCACACTATTAAAAGGTATTAAAGGAAACTTCGCCATAGAAGAAATCAAACAAGAAATCGAAGATCTCAAACTACCAGAGGTTGAAATAAATAACCTGATCAAATTTAAATACAATAAAACGCGATCAGACGCATTTCACTATCTCCTGCAACTTTCAACCAATAGCAAGACCAAAGATTTGTTTAAAATAAAATCAATAGCTTTTCAAAGAGTCCGTTGGGAACTTCTAAGGAGGCCCAGTATATTTCAATGTCGGAAATGCCAACAACTAGGTCACGCCAGCAAGAATTGTTTCTTAGAATATAGGTGTGTTAAATGCGCCAAATCTCACGAACCGGGAAGCTGACCCATACAAAAAGGGGATAATAAACACCAGCTAAAGTGTACCAACTGTGGGCAAGAGGGACACCCTGCATCATATAAGGGATGTCCTTATATTAAGTTTGCCCAGCAGCAAAAGAAACTGAGCAATATGGTTAAAGCTCAATCAACAACCAAGAAAATAAATAATATCAGCGCGTCAATCCGAGAGAACGTGTCATTCGCTCAAGCAGTTGTTGATTTTTTACGACTGCGTCCACACCCCCAAAGGATGGCATCGACCTGGACCTCAACACCTCCAGACACCGAGACGACAACTCAATCCAGGAAATGTCACCCACACCAATCCAGGGAACATCGCCTACATTAAGATCGTCAGCAAACATCAACATATCCTCCTTGGGTAACTGAGTTTAAAAATGAAATCGCGGAGATAGTTACCTCGCATTTTGAATTGCTTGCAGATAGAGTAGCGGAAAATTCGCACAAAATTGAGTTCATTTTGAACACCTTACATTCCAAATAAAAATGTCCAGAATTCCGAACACCAACAAACCAATAAGAATAGCTGCGATCAACGTAAATTCATTGATTGCTAATTATTGCAGACTCGAACTAGTGCAGTTTGCAGAAACTTACAAACACGACTTTATATTCCTTTCGGAAACAAAACTAAACAAAAACCATGTAATTTCTTTTAAAAATTATGATATAATCAGAAGGGATAGGCCTTATGCGGTACAAGGAGGAGGCACATCTATTCTAATTAAAAAAAGGGATACCGTTTGAAATAGTGGACATACCATCTGCAACCAGTAATGAAATTCTTGAACACACTATCATAAAAATTAACATGAGCAACGATAAAACTTTATTTCTAGTGAGCGTATACGCTAGGAATGACCGCAGGTGTATTTTTATAAACGAAATCAATAATCTCTTTCAAAATCTTAAATTGAACGAGAATAAAAATTATTTCTTAGTGGCTGGGGACTTCAATGCCAGGCGTAAGGCATGGGGAGACTGCGCTAACAACCAACGTGGCAAATATATGTGCTAATGGGCATCTGCGCATGATACTAATTACAAATTTAGGATAATAACACCGGCCTTTCCTATCTTTAAGCCTGCTCGATCATTTCTTGATATCTGTCTGGCGGATGCCCGACTAATCTGGACTGATGCTCTACATGACAAAGCTAGGACACTCCCATACGACAGCGACCACGTGCCCATATCTTTGACCTTTGAGGTTCAGAATGAGAATTTCATACTGTGTGGGCCTACAAGCCAAGGTGTTAAATATAATTATAAAGCCACCAAATGGGATGATCTCACGCGTAAAATGGCAGAATTATATGCTCGTGATATCCCATTAGATATTAATCTTTCAATACAGGAAATGGATGACCATTTGCAATACATTACAAACACTATTATACAATCGATGTCTGCTACGATACCAAGCTACAAGCAGACAGATAGTGTCAATAAATATATAATAATAAAAGAGAAAATTGCAAAAGAATAAAAAGTATATAGTTTCACTGTTACATAAATTGCATATTATAGATCCATCTGCTCGCTTGTGGATAACTAGAACGGCTAAAAAGACTCTAAAAAAATTAACGAAAGCATTGCAACGTGAGTTCAGATCAGCAATTGATTAATTAAAAAAATTGACTTTAGAAAATCAGATAACCTCTTCCCTAAAATCAATGCCACTTTTCGACCGAAACGGTTCGCGGATATTGAAAATATCCATGTCAAGGAGTATGAAGAGACAATTCTTGAGAGAAGCGGATGTTGTCTTGCGAATGTAGCTAAAATGGGAAATTAGTTTACTTTTTCTGAGCGTTCTGATAAGCTCAACATTATTGGAGCCCATTACGAGTATATTAACTCACCTCGTTACCTTAACAACGGCACCAGATTAAAGCAGATAATTGACAATGAGGCAGAGGCAATAAAACTTGAATTTAATAACAACCGTGTTCAAAATGTCACTTTAGCCCAATTTGAAACCAATAATCCTGCCAATGATCCCATCTTAACGGGTGAGGTATTGCAACCTTTTTGTAACTCTGCTTGGATGACCAATTTACTCAAACGTCTTCCTAACAAGACATCATCCGCCCTTGACGGAATTCCACCGATTGTTCTTAAGCATTTACCCCCTAAATTAATTTTCGATATAACCGTTATTTTTAACAATGATATCAATAGATGTTACTTTCCCGTGATGTAGAAGGAAACGAAAGTTTTACCTATCCTTAAGAAAGGGAAAAACCCCAATAACCCATATAGTTATCGACCTATCAGCCTCACACCCAGCTTAAGCAAGGTTTTTGAGGCGATCTTGAATGACGCTTTGAACGAACATTGTAATTCAAGCAGGGTAATACCTGAGAGTCAATTTGGTTTTAAACATCTCCACGCTACAATTCATGCCATACACAAAATGCTTGCGGACATAAACAGCCAAGTGGCCAAAAGTCGTCCAGTAGGAGCCGCGCTCCTAGATTTAGAGAAGGCCTTTGATTCGGTCTGGCTAAACGGTTTAATTGTCAGAATGAGCAGAAGAAATTTCCCAAAGTGGCTTATACATATAGTTTGGGATATGGTCAGTGGGAAAAGCTTTGTCACGTGGGATGGTGTTGGCATATCTACGAACAGATTCAGGATCGAGGAGGGTCTTCAACAGGGTACGGTTAATTCGCCGATACTTTTTAATATTTTTATTAGTGAACCCCCAAGATTATTTAAATTTAATTTGAAAAATTTTGTCGATTTACCTTATTTGACAAATTTCCAGAAATTTGTGCGAAACAAGATGCTTCTCTGTCTATCTAACCTTCTCCGGACAACCTCCAAGCCAGTGCATCCCCTTCATTTCTATCCATGCCTGTGCGTCCCCTTCATTTCTATCTAAGCCTGTGCGTCCCTTACATTTCTGTAATATAAGTTTTACATAAAAACTCTAAATTGCTGGTATAAAAATATCTGACAATTTAAATACAATGCAATTTGTTACTACAAAATATATTATTTTGTACATGCATGGTACAAATTTCCTGAAACTTGTGCGAAAGAAGATGCTTCTCTGTCGAACCTTCTCCGGACAACTTTCAGGTCTGCGACTCTACATAAGTAATCTATTAAAAAAAATTTGGCGACTTACCTTAGTGATTGAGACAATAATTCAGTCTCCTATTTAGTGTAAAAACTCGTGACATTTCATATTTGGACAACTTACTTTATTTTTGACACTTAGATTAAGATTGATTGACATAGGTTACAATTCAATAATATATATATATTATTAATATGTATGTACAATGACGGATGACGATCCCTGCCGAATAATCCCGAGAGTCGACGAACGAATAATGAAATATGTGTTAGTTTCGTGTTGGCTGAAGGTGAGTGTGTAACGCGTATACGTATTATACTGACAAAAATTTGCTTGGAGAATCAGGAAAGAATCAGGAGAAAAATCTTACCGTTTCCGACAGATCCATGAGACGATATTACGATATCTCTGTTATGCGTGGACCGATTTTATTGAAATTGGTTTTATTCGAAAGCTTATATGCGGTTTACATAAGAAAAATGCCTTTAAATTTAGCAAATATTGCAGGCGTGATGATATATTAATGAAATAAGTTTCAGGTTAGGTTGGATTAGCCGTACGTCGAGTAAATGATAGCGTTAGCGACAGTCGACATATACTTGGTGTTTTTCATGTACTTGGCGTCGAGACGCTACCGCGTCTCCAGATTGGTTTATGCTCGATCACAGAGTGACGAGTCTCCAGGCACTCGACACCGATCTCGAGAACAAATCTTCATTTGTTTATTTTCCGCCTCCACTTCATTGCTGAGCCTCTCTGTTATTCCTTTCTCGCATAAGGGACGTAAGGGAGACGATATATAAGACGGCACAAACGACGTAGCTATACTTGGCGTTTGAAATTCGACGTTTAACATTGTAACGTCGTATTATCTTTCACTCGCGATCACACTATACATATTACCATAAAAATGCTGGTAATTCCTTTGGTTTCGGTACTATATCGGTTTGGATATAATTTTGGTAACATAATAGCAGTAATAAAATAATACCGGTTTTAAATCTCTGCTTACAAATATCTTGAAAATTGTAATAGAATAAGAAAACCGAAAAATTACTGGTAATATACCGGTATTTTCGTATTTCGGTTTTTGTAAGGGTTACGATGGTACAACCGAAAAATACCGGTATAATATCGGTATAATACCGGTATTTTACGTACCGGTAGGACTCCCTGCTAGAAATACAGTTTGTTTTATCTTTGAAAGAAAATTTGGTTTCAAATGGAATATGTTTGAGGATTGTTACGATAGGAATGATGTTGAAGAATATTGTTAATACAATTTGTTAGTTATAGAGATCAAAGTTGTGTCCATTTAACATAAGCGGTTCATTTCATGTATGTAATATTACATCCACGGTTCAAGAAAAGTAGTGCGTCTTGTGTTCATATATGAATAGGCTAAAGTACCCGATGTTTCTAGGGCTTCTTATACTATGTATCTCTACATACCTAGTATACAATAAAGTTCCCGGTAGGCGTTCACTTGTTCGAGCTAATCCTAAGAATCACTGAACGACCTGCGATGCGGCCCCGACTATCCCATAGAGCATTCTCGAGAAATATTCACTAAAATCAAGAATTTACAATTTCAACCGTATTTTTAGAATATTAAAAACCAAAAAGTGATATCAGCGCATAGGTGCGGTCATATAAATCTTAATTAGACTCAATCTGTTCTTCGATAGATCCTTAAGTTGTTTTACCGATTCTGGTCCAAACTCCCTTGATATTCTCGTAAAGAAACAATTTATGACCGAACCTATGCGCTGATATCACTTTTTGGTTTTTAATATTCACTAAAATCGTCACTGCTTAGCTTCCATTTGTCACAGGATAATATTTCATATCCGTAAAACAGCATCGCAATTCATCCAGTGATTCTCGAGATTAGCGCGAACAACTTACATAAAATTCGCACTAAGATAGGTTACAAAACAAAAATTACCTTTGGAGTTATTTGCAAAATAACGAAAGTCGCTGATGATAAATCCTAAATGCCGAATATTACACGTTATGAATGTTTGTGCGTTTGTTACGAGCCGGGGCTGCGGTAACGTGAGAGGCCGACGAGAAGGGTATTTCCCAAGGAATACTGTTTATGAGTTTGTTAGTTAGGGGCGCGGACGAACCTGATGCGAAATCAGGGAGCCGCTAGGATTATTGACGGCGAGGACGAACCTGATGTGAAATCAGGGAACCTCTAGAAATGGAGTCACTCGCGGACGAACCTGATTTTAATAATCAGGGAGCCGCAGTAGGGTGAAACGTCGTGAACGAACCTGATACGAAATCGGGGAGTCACTAAGATGAAGTTCACAGACGAACCTGGTGCGAAACCAGGGAGCTGTTAGGAGATTGGATTATTCACAGAGGAACCTGGTGCGAAACCAGGGAGCTGTTCGGAACTTGGTAGATTTACAGACAAACCTGATGCGAAATCAGGGAGCTGTAGGTTACGGACGAACCTGATGCAAATTCAGGAAGCCGTAGAAGGGTGAAGTTTAGTGGACGAACCCGATGCGAAATCGGGGAGCCACTGGTTAGAGAAAATTCCTTGTTTTGGATGAAAGGTTGCGAACGAACCTAATGCGAAATCAGGGAGTCGCAGGAAATGTTAGTAATGCCTCGTAACTCTTAAATAATGTTTGATACAACTCGAGCGGTAAAGTTGTATCAGTGGGTGAGTGCTACTAATATTATAAGGATCGCTGGGAAAAAGATAGGTTTAACGAATCTATTCGATTTACACGTGAACATCATTCGTATAGGTATTCAGTAATCAGTTATTTTACAAATGTAATTGTCGCGATTAGTTAATTAAATAAATAGTGTAGTTACCAATAGTTGCACGGTGTTAACGCACTGGCGATGCAGGGCGTAAGAGTGGCTATTACAATATGCCGAATAGAATATAAACCGGACTTCGCGGATTCTATGAGGTTAACTGTGATTCTGAAGGGGTCTTAAGCCCGATCTTACTGAATACAACCAACTCTGTACGAGCGTGACACAACATGTCTCTATGCGTGACTCTATAGCTTTTAACTAAAGAGGGTTGAAACCGAACGGTTTATATGGTCCCAAAATGAGCGGGGATTCGTTAGGAATTTCCATATAAGGAAATCTTTTAGGGTTATCGTCGTGGTGTCACTCCCGTTCCCATGGTCGTCATCCAGCTGGTCAAGATCATGACCCTCCATTAGTGGTGTGTGATAAGCGAATGAATTTTAGGGCGTTTTCCCTTCGCAGACGCAAGTTCGAAAAACGGTTGAAAGCGGCGTATGGGAAAATTCCACATACGTAACACGTTTAACAATCACATTAATAAACTTTACTTCTCTTTAAAAAAATGTGTACCCTATGTGCAGCATCAGTCATGTCGCGTACGAGTGATGTATGATTCCAATAGCGAATGGATGATTGAAATATGTGTTAAAGATCCGTCTCGCAAACAGTAAAGTACCAGCTTTCACACGTCTAAAAACGTATCAGAAGTAGAACGTGGGACATTGTGCAATTTGGAATTTCAAAAAGTATTTATTACTGGGTCACTGGGTTCCGATCATAAAGATGTTTCAACGAAACCAGCTACAGCCTTTCACATCTCTAGGAAGCACTCATGCGCAGCTGCTTAAAGGTCCATGCACACATATCTGTTCCGTGCCAGGTCCGCGTCAGTTTCATGTCCACTGATGTCACTGATGACTATTTAGAGGTATCCCTACTCTACTACTCTGGCGCATTACAATCATTAAAAATAATCAGAATTATATCACGTTTGGTGTTATTTTCATTAGAAAAACACCAACAATTGAACATCTAATACGAAATAGAGAAATTAGCATTTTAATATACTGAATGGCCCATTGCAGTCTTTGTCTTTATGCCACAAAAAAGGTCCCATTCAAATGATTTCAAGACAGCGTCAACGACAAAACTAGAATATCTACGCAACGAATTTTACCTTGAGGGTACGGACAACCTTGACACTATTTCAAGGTTTAAAATATTTTTGAGTCATTAATAACCGTTATAACCGACGGAAATATTTTTGGTCACTAATAACTGTTGCTGACGACTGAAATTGTTCTCGGTCACTAATATCTGTTATTGACGACGGAAATTGTATTCGGTTACGAATAACCATTAACGATGACAAGAATTTTTATCGGTTACGAATAACCATTATCGAATGACCAGAATTTTTTTGGTAACGAATAACTATTATCATGGACGAGAATTTTTTTTTTTGGTTACGGAATAACTGCAATATATTTTGCGGGATTTTTTTTGAGGTTACCGCATAACCAATATCTATTGCCGGAATTTTTTTTGGTTACGGTATAACCAATCCTCATAAAAAACTTCAAAAAAGTAAATAAAATTACGCCAAGTACATGAAATCAAATAAATATAAAAAAATATGTGAAATCAAAATGAGCTGCAAGTACATAACGGAGCTTTCCAACTGTGCTTAAGATGACACAACTTCATATACACAGCTGAAATGCTGTGTTCATACATTCCATTACTCATATCGCGGACATTCTAATTAATGCATCAAAAAGAATCCCATTTAAAAACATTGTCGTAAAATAATTAATAGCTTTACAAAACTAATAATATAAAAAAATTGCACCACTTATAACAATGGCTATGTATACAAAGAAAAAAATGTATTAAATATTAAGCAGATTTATTTTTATACAAATAAATATTTCAATAATAAGAAAAACGTTTGCTGCAGGTCCTATCGTGGAACAAAATGCTTGGCCGAATAATTATGTACTAAGATAAAGAGAATAATTTGATTACACTTTTAAATATTTGAGTTAAATTCCTGCAATACGCTACACTGCACCTTTCTTTCCCTCAGCCAACAGCAGGGCTTTGGATGGCTCCTGCTAAGCCTTTTGCCCCATGTCAGAACTGGCTGCAAACGTTTTTTTTTACACTTGTTAATGTAAACCAGGGCTCTCCAGCGTAGGGGCCCCTCACGCGCCTGCTTCCCCTTCCAATGTTCCTCTGGCATAGCGTGCCTTCCGTTGTCAAGGAGACCGCGCGATGCTATGAAGGCTGCCATGACAGGCTAGCCGGGCTAACGTCTTCGCGGTTAGGTCGGCACGGGCGCTATGCACGCCGTACATGTGTGTTAGTGACGCGTCAGGCGAGCCGCCGATCACTCGGATATGGGTCATTCCTGGTCAATTCGTTGACTTTGGTACCTGTGTGTCACGCTTGTTTATGATAACGAAATACATTTCAGTCCATATAAAATTTTAGGAGTTTAAGCCATCACTTTCTGGTTTCAGAATTGTTTGAGGAGTCCAGGCCTTCAGAATTGACGGCTTTTGCCAATTTTTGCGAGGGATGCTTTCACAGATCGATTTTTTGTCCTTGAAACTATTAAGTGCATGGACTTTGCTCTTTTTTGTCTTAATCGCAAAAGGCAATCCTTCTGATTGAATTTGTTTGGTATTTCGAAATAAATTTTTATTATTATAGTAGAAAACCTAGTAAACTGCAATTTCTCTTTAATTTGACGTATTGTTGTTCTATGACTTTTGTGTAATGTTTAAGAACCCCTCAGGTAGGAATAGGGAAAATCTGTTACTACAGATATGTAAAATTTCACAATAAGTAACTCATCATAAGGGTTCGTAACGTACACTTGATAAAATTGAAGAAACAAAACGATCGACTTGAAGTAATATATTAAATTAGGGACTATAGTGAAAAATATTTTCGCAGAAATTTATTGATTGAAAATCAACAGAAAGCAATTGTAACTATTAGAAAAAAAAACTATTTATTGAAATGAAAATAAAAAAGAATGAAGCAAATTTATTTAATGATTTTAAGGATAAAAATAGATCTGGAACTGCACTTTGCCTAGAAACCGGTGGGAGTTGTCAGTTTTGAGAGCCTGAAATCTCAAAACTTCTTTTCGAAGAATTCTGGAACAAGAAAAGTAATGATTTAAAAATATAATAATATTAATTATAAATATAAAGACTAGAATTGACTAGATAAACGAAATACATTCACTTGTTCGGAAAAATGTAAACATTAGCTCATCCGAAAAGCTCATAGGATTTTTCGAAGTGAAATTCACCATAACATGGTTTTGGCTGTGGGTTATTTTAACTCTAATAAATAAAATACCAATATAGGTATTGCAATATAAATACAATTTTTATAAAAAGACTAGTTTTTAAAATTGAAGTATGACAAAACTGTGAACATTTCGGGTGACCCAATACGGTAGAACTTCAATTAACGGAAAGATAAATTTTCGGCACATCGATGAAAAAAAGAAAAAATAAATTAATTTATCGATAGATCGATTAAAAAAAGAACAAAGAGATTAATTATCGACACATCAATTAAAAAAGAAAAAATGTTCAAAACGTTTTGCTTTTATTTAAAAATAATATTAATGAAATAGTTTAAAGCAAACGAAATAAAATAAGAAAATAAACGATTTTCTTTTATGCAAATACATAATTCGATCGTACCATGAGTGGTTGCGATAAATATAATCAAAGTTCTACTGTCATAAGAAAATATGGATCACTGTTTTTTCCTGTCAATGAGATTTTGTACATCTGCATGTAATTCCGAAATAGCAACCCGTAACGCGCTTGAAAGAGAAAGATCATTGAGGGAATTTCGAGCATCTGATTTAATATTTGCCATTGTGGAAAAAGCAGTTTCACATACATAAGTAGATCCGAACATGGAACAAATTTTTAGGCCAAGATTGTGTAACTTCGGATACTTTTGAATAGGCAACAACTTAAAGAAATCTTCGCCTGTCTCCTTCCTTGACTCAAAAAAAGGATCAGTTTGTAACGTGCACAATTCTATTTGTAACGTATCATCCTGATCCTCTATATTTGCTGTCAAGGGACTTGCAAATAAGCGAATACTACTACTCAAATTATCGAAATCACTAAATCGCGTATTAAATTCATGCATGATTTGAAGAACATCTTTGCGAAAAACAGAAAATTTAATATTGGGATGTTCTTCCCGAATTTTTAAACAATAAGGAAAATGAGTCAGCGTTTCTTCCTGAAGTTGTGCTGCAAATAGTTCCAATTGCTTTCGGAAACTACTCATATTTCCGAACAATTGAGCAATATTCCGTTTCTTGCCCTGCAAGCTTAAATTTAAGCGTTGCAGGTGTGAAGCTATATCTGTTAAGAACGCCAATGCAGACAGAAATTCGGGGCTCTGCAACTCTTTTTGTATATCTGGCGTAACCGCTGGTACTTCCTTACGAACAAAATCTACTAATAATTTCCGGAGCGCGAAAAAACGTTGCAGGCATTTCGCAGCACTTAGCCAACGAACTTCTGTATATAAAAGTAAATCATTAAAATCTGCATTATGTTCTTTCAGAAATGCTTGCAGTTTGCGGTGAGTAAGCGAGCGGTTTCCTCCTCTAACAAGATTTGTAACTTTAGTTACAAGTTTCATAGTTTTGGAAAGTCTTAAAATTTTGGCGCATAATACCTCCTGATGTATTATGCAATGAAACGTATAACAATTTATAGAATTTTTTTTCAGGAGTCCAAATAAACCGTTCACTGTGCCAGTCATTGACGGTGCTCCATCGGTTACTATGCACGTGCATTTTTCAAAAGTTGTAAATTTTGTAACTTCCGCGCGGAAAGCTGTAAATATGTCCACCCCCTTCGTGGTGTTATGCAACGGTACGAGTGCAAGTAACTCTTCATTAATAGAAAAGTCACTCTGCACCGTACGAATGAAAATAGCCAATTGGCTAATATCGGTTATATCCGTACTTTCATCCAAACACAGTGAAAAGTAAACACAGTTTTGGATCAAAGTACGTAATTGATCTACTAAAAAATTATCAATATCTACCATCCGCCTGGAGACAGTCTGCCCTGACAGAGGAACGGTTTGAAATTGTTTGGCCAAAACATCATTCTTAAAAGCGTGTGCCATGGCAATTGCACAGTCCCTTATCAATATACCGTCACTATAACTTTTTTCGCGCGCCCAATTTGTAAACTAACTGCGTATGATGCAACAAGGCTTTGCCTATTGCTATCATCACACGCCGAAGTACTTGCTATAGGAGGATTACGCTCGCTTACATTTTCTTTTTTTCTGCGATATTCCGTAAGTAACGCACGTCTTTCATGTGGTGAAAAGTTCTGAAATTTTTCCTTATGCAAGGATGTATAATGCCGCGAAAGATAATATGAATTAAATGCACAGCGCAATATTTTACCGCAGATGATACATTCTGCGGTATTTTCTGATGTACGAATGAATAAAAATTTAATTTCTTTCTCTGCATCAGAGCAGAAATAATCTACAATAGACGTGGTTGCTTTCGGCATCGTACTTAAAATTACAATTCAAATTACTACTAAAAATGATTGAAGGAAAAGGGATAAGGAGATCTGAAATGTACAATAGAAGAATAAGCAGAAATAGAATAGTTAAAGGTAAAGTTGAAGTTAAAGTTAGAGAGAAGAGAAAAATATAAAAATTCAAATGCAGTGCTTGCGTGACACAATATTTTGGGCTTCTGCGAAATCGCGCTCGTCTTGCGGTCTTTAACTGAATGAGGTGGCTTTGTGTCATGTTGGCCTCCTCAGACGTTAAACAAAACACGAACAATCCGAAATTCGCGGGAAATAGTAACATTGGCTGGCAGTGACGGCGCGTGTCACTAATACACATGTCGTATCGGGCGCCCGAGCTCGCTCGACGACGGAGGCGCTGGTCTGTCATGGTCGCCTCATTAGCGTCGCGCGGTATCCCTGACAACGCGGACGAGAGTGGGGGAACCCCAATCTCCCGCGGGAGCGACCTTGGAGAGCCCTGATGTAAACAATTAGTATAAAAAATTCAGTTTTACATATATGACCGCAGCGGAGAAAATTAACGTGAAATTGCACGCGTCCCGAAGATGCAACTTGGCGCGGCGTGTGACGTTGCATCTTGTTGACTCTTGCCAAGGCTTTTGTCCCGTGATAGGACTGGCAGCAATCGTTTTTCTCCAATTTTGTGATATAAAGTACCACAAAAAATTTTCAGCTTTACACATTTTAGTCAATCGATTTCATTTTTTTAACATGTTTATACGAGTGGCACTGGCATGCCGTTCCGCAACTAAGGTGGCAGCAAATCATTTTTCGGTATTTTATGATGTCTATTATTAGTTCAAAAAATTTCAAATTTTAACATGTAAGGATTTTGAACAATATTTTCTTACATAGTCAACATGCTGCTGTTAAGCGTTGTTCCCCTGGTGCGCTGCAGGAGGTCGTTTTGTGCATATGTAGCACAAATATAGAAGAAAAAAATATAAACTATACTCCCAAGTCATTTCAGAAGGAACTTATTCTAAAATGACTTTTAGTATAACTTTAAACGAATTGGCTTAAAAAAAAATGTGTCGCTGGTTCCCGGAATATTTTCGAGTACTTGAAGAGTCAATTTTATGACGCTGCAAGCACGAAATGGAATGACGCTCTGTCATGCGCGCACGTAAATGCTTGCGCACATATCGAAAACGGCAGATGGACTATACCGCTTCTACACATCTTACTTTGTGATGAGTTCAATAGCCAAAACAAGGGTTTCACACTTCACCGTCGTTGCCGAACAATATTTCACGGTGTTAGGGACACAAGTTATCCTGTTCACACTAAATGGATGTGAGGAAGATGTCATCAATATAGCAATTAGACAGTGCTATCACTAAACAAATTATACGTTGCAATTCTTTAATGGTGAATTTGATATTTCTAGTGAAAGAATTATAATGGAAATAGTATACAGTAAGCGATAAAGGAAGGTGTGTCGTGGTCGCTACTGGCCATTTCAATCTTTCATCAAATGTGTTTATTTACGTTGAATGGCACTGTTTGAAGACTGCAGTACTCGAAACAAGGGTTTCATACTCCGTGCCGTTTCAGATAATGGCGAGATATTTGTTTATTTTTTCCTGATCAGTGATGCCAGAATCGTGGGACGTGGAATAAATGCTTACCCCCACTATGACCTACCGTCGTCCCCCACTTTCTCCCCATGGAGCTGCACACAAGCATATTTCTTCTCCTGCCCGTGTGAGCTGACTGTTCGGCTGCCGAGCACACGGACATGAGTAGGGATATGCTTGGATGCAGTGCGATGGGGAGAAAGTGGGAGCGACGGTATGTCAAAGTCATTTGTCCCAAGTCCCACAGTACTGGCACCACTGCTTGGATTCCTTTGATTAAGGGGGCAGTGGACTATTTCAGCTTCAGAAAATCGATTACTTTTTTTATTGATTTTGAAAGTCTTATCCTTTATGAAAATTGTAAAAGTATTCATATACTCTTTAAAATCGCATAACGTTTGTAAAATTAATCCAAACGACTTGAGTTTTTTTGAGGAGCTAGAGAGATTAGTTTGCTAAATGATGTGATTCGTCATTTTGAAAAAAAAAGTAGTTGGTCAAAACAGCAAAAAAAAAAGTAAAGGTCGTGTTTTTTAAACCTTTTCTTCAGTCCTTAATGAAAATTCCAAAAACCCGTTTGTAGATTTAAGTAAGTTATATACGTGCCTAAATTTTTATCAAAATCAGTTAACGACTGGCGGTTAAGGGGGGAGACCACTGTTACGGTCCGAAATGTAAGGGTGTTTTGGGAATTTATTTCAACCAAATAACGCATGTAAATCAATTGATTGCTCAGTATAGTTAATAGTGTACATATCGAAGGGTAAGAAAATTTTTTTTTCAACCAAATTCGTAAATCCGTTTCGTGTCGATTCTTCGTCAAAATTTGCGCTGCGGCAAAAACATGCTAGTCGCGTTGACAGTGCCCAGGCCATATGGTTAATCCGATTTCAAAAAACAACTAATATTTAGAAACTAAAAGCTTGCCTCTATTACGTGACGATCGAAAAAAGTCAAATTTGTAAAAAATTACAAAATGGCGGACCACTGAAAAAAACTCATGTTTTCGGGATACAAAGTTAGGGAATTGTTGATAAAAAAATATAAGGAGGTCATGAATTAAAAAAAACTGATCGTCAAGTAATAGCGACGGGTTTTCCGTACAATAAATGTCCTTGGTCATGTTAATTGGACGTATAGTTTTCTCTGCAGACTGTCAACGCGGTTGAAAAATGTCATTCTGAGGAAAACGCGTTCAATGTTCCATGCGACTCACAATCAGTCGCGCGCTTGACACCGTTTCACGGAAAATAATATATTGTAATCTCCGTCAATTTTGTGAATTTCTTCATAAAATTTTGAGAGAGCATTCTTGAAACGTACATCTTTCAGAAAATGTAAAAAAGAAAAAATCTATTTTACAGATTTTTTACAGTGGTCTCCCCCCTTAATGAAACCACTCTAGAAATGCACACTAATTGTCTCTTGCGATAGATAGACTATCTATGTAATTATGAAGACATTTTTATGGTGGTATTGCTGTGGATAGGGGAGAATGTGTAATGGCGGTCACTTAAGCAATAATTGTAATAAAACAAAGATGTAAGGTGCAATATACTTGAAAATGATTTTTTTGTAAACTTAAACTATCAACCTATACGTAGGATACGAAAATAATTAATTTTATATTGAATTATTCAATGAAATTACAAAAAACAAAAAATATGTGCTTTTCCGCCATCGTCTACACCTACGGGTAATAGCAGTCACGCTCAATACAGTGTGCCTTCCAAGCTTTGGGTCAGACATTTGTTTCTTTACCCTCGATTGCAGAGTTGAAAGGGGGATATTTAATAATTTAGATACTTTTCGCATGGATTGTCCATCTTGAAAAAGCTTCACTGCGTTTTTAAGTACTTCAGCAGTCCACTTGGCTTTTGCAGTTCTTCTAGTGCGAATTCTTGCCATCTACAGAATAAAATTGTTCTAATGAAGAAAGTTTTGTTTATTTTACACTAGTGAATAATGATAATCACGTTACGGGCACTAACAGTCAAGTGACCATCATTGCCCGCATACGTGTTCATTGATAAGATTGAAGATTAGAATGAAATTTAATATAAATATATTTAATTTAAATATGTAATCCTTTTCCTTGATAGAATATCTATATTTACGTAATTTTGAAATGTAAAATAAGCTTCAGAATTAGTACTTACCTCTTATGTTGTGTACACGAAATATTACATCGACGATGTTGAAAACACAAAAAGGCTAGTTTTCCTTGGTTGCTTAACAACGACGAAGACGAAATCGTTCAACAATATAGCGAATGATGTCGTGGAACGTAAGGAAAAGAAATTGTACATTTCGGACATACCGTTTTATAATAACAATACTGACCGCCATTGCCAACTGACCGCGATTGCCTCATTCTCCCCTATTTGTTTATTTTGGAAGGATTTTTGCGAAAACATCATTCCAATACAAATTTAGGAAGATTATCAATCGCATGTGGTATGTAGAATATTACAAAAACCAATATCTGTTCCAGAGTTTTCAAAATGGCGCCGAACTTGTTCGGTACATCGGCGACGCTGTATTTAGAAGCTTCCCAGCAAGATGTTCACCAAGATAAATCGTCGACGGAAAAGACAAACACACAAAAATTAGTTGTTCAGAAGTCGCCGAGTTCGAAACCGAAATATAAGTGGAAGATCGTATGGAGAAACGTGATCGCTTTTCTTTACCTTCACATTGGAGCGCTGTATGGATTCTACCTCTTATTCATTGAAACCAAGTTCGTCACAGCTCTATGGAGTAAGTCAGAGTTCAGAATTACTTCCCTTTTCCTACTAAATGGCTCTTTAATATGCCACTGTAACAGCTCATCATTCAGCGAAACTTCTGTAACTAATAGGAGATTATTTAGTTTCTACTATGAATCTAATATGAAATGCGGACTCCACGAGCAAATGTATTTACGTGAAAATGATAACAAATATTATAATACAATTATACAATAATAACCTGTTTTCAGAGAAAGACAATAGGTATTGTATAATATTACTCTTTTAATATTAAAGAACATAATAAGAACTACTTAATTGCTATCACAGATCTGTAAATTTACAAGTTTAATAGCGAAAGTATTTCCAAATTTATGTAAAATATGATTTTTTTTCACGTCATTATTAACGAGTTCGGGAGTTTACTTATTGTTAATAATAACGTTCCAGGGTTTACTACCGTAACATTTCCAATAAGAAGTTAAGAGTCTGAACAATATTTCAAGTTTATCTCAGTTCTGTAGACCCTTTTTTTTTCTTAATTACCACCCAACCTCCCCTCCCCGGCATAAGCGGTGGCAGAACGATTATAGAACTACTTCACGCACCGCGATGATAAATTTCGCCGGGGCCTCAAGTTGGGGTCAAAGACCCTAGTTGTACATGGGTGGACAGAAGGTCCCCCAGCTGTCAAACTCCTCCCAACACATACATAAGTAAATACATACCACAGACATCACCACATTTAACAAATAAGGGACGTAGCCCAGAGGTAGGCGTATAGGGTGTTGTAAGTACCATGCCCCCCTCTGTGTCACCGTTCCAACACTTCATATTTGATCCTAAAATCTCATAGGTTCCATCTAATGGATCCGGTAAAAGACTCATAGAGTCAACTCATACCGTCCGGAATAGCCGTACTACATCGTCCACCGGATCTCCGGGGTCAAATACCCCCCTCCTCTGAATGGCTCTCTCGTGTTTCCCCTTAGTATCCATAATCTTTTTACAGAATGCAATAAACTGCTGCCAAGTCCTCACGGAAAAAAGTGCCCTGTGCATAACAACCCCGGGCGATGCCTCGTATAAGACAGTCCGCTCAATCTTCCACCTCAGACAATCAAAGAAGGCATGCCTCGCATCGTCTTCCTTGTTACACCCGAACCAGCAAAGTGCTGATTCAGTTCTCTTGATCTCAATCAAGAGAACAAGAAGGATAGGGGTGAGGGTACTATGCACTGAGAAGGTCATAGGAATGAAATATGCCAAAGATATGAAATATGCCAAAAGTAGAGCGGGGGCCCGGCCTCTCAAGGCACAAATCGCAGACAGGAGCTTGGGAGCTTTATTTCCGATTTCGGATCTGGACCTCCCTGCTATGGCCCATAGGCCCATACAGAATTATGGCGAAGTAAATCTCGGGGTAGGGATGGATTGAGACCCTTCCCTTGGTTACGAGGGAGGAAGTGACTCTCGCCGCCAAATCAATTACAGTGGGTAAGGCGGTCGGAATTGACGGCGTGCCCCCTGAGGTAACAAAGGCCCTAGCGATGAATTTTCCAGAGCTTTTTACCGCCCTTTTTAACGGAATTTTAATTAGGGGAGAAATCCCAATTTTATGGAATACTTCTAGGGTGGTTTTAATTCCGAAGAAGGGGAAAGACTTGAACCTTTCTGAAGCATACAGGCCTTTATGCGTGATAAACACGCTGGCCAAACTCTTTGAGTATATTTTGCGCGAGAGGATTATGAGTCATATTGGTGAGGGGGGGGGGGGGGAGGGGGCGTCCCCAACCAGTATGGTTTTAGAAAGGGGAAATCCACTAAAGATGCTTTGGCTGTGGTAGGGGATTTTGTAGTATTTGCCTCGAAGAATTTTCTCCGTCCCCCAGTCAGTCTACTCTGCAACCTCTCTCTTTCCCTCTTATTTCTTCTAAGCACCTATTTGCAATCCCCGCTTTCGCACTTCTCACCCCCTCCTCCATACCTATAGCTCTCCCCCTGCCGCTGTTCTCAGCTTTCCTCTCTTCGTTTCTTCTCTTACCATGTAACCTGGTGTGTACATGTCCAGCCCTAGCACCCATCGTAAATATCTTTCCTGCACTCTTTCTACCAGCTTGTCGAACAGAAACATCCGTCTCTTCCAGCCCCCACCCCCCCCCCCCCCAAACCACCTTTTCCCAATGCCCCATACTTCTCATCACCACCATTGCCTTCCTCACCCTTTCCCTTTCCCTAAAACTCTTTCACCTCCTCTACTTTCATCCCTTTCCACTTCCACACCACTTTTTTCCATCGCCCCCTCCTGCTTTAAATCTCATCAACCTTGATTTATCCACATTCACTCTCAATATATACCTCTCAAGCACTCTTATCATCATTTTCATTCCCACTTCATCCTCAGCCATCAAAACTATATCATCCGCATGCGCCAATCCATACACTTTCTCTCCCCCCACTTTTACCCCTTCCCATCCTTCCTTTTTCATTCTCCCCTCCAGGTCAGGCATACACACATTAAACACCAAGGGGCTCAACGGGCATTCCGGTCTCACCCCTCTTTCTGTCCAAAAACTTTCATTCACTCTCTCCCTCCTTATTAGGTTCTATAATAATACATTAAATTTTACATTTTAGATGGTTCTGGCTGTAGTAAACTCGGTATATATTCCAAATTTTCAGCCATTGTAAAGTTGTATTTCAAACATTTTGACGTGTCAATAAATTACTAGTCTTATGTTTCCGCTATTGCCAAGTGCCAATTGAAGATTTTACGTAAAAGAAAAACTACTTCGATAAGAAAAATCTTATCAAATTAGCCCCAAAGATTGTTCTACTAAAGTTTTCATCCATCTTTGTCAGAAAAAAAGATAGAGAAAAACACGGTTTGGTAGCAATTCAGGTAGGGGAAAGTGGGGTAAAACGGAACGGGTGGGTAAAACGGAACACCAATGTTTCTCTTAGATAAGAGGTGCGAATGGGTTGGTACCGCGTGACATGGAACCAAAGGGTCCTCATAGCATTTTATGATAGACCATAGACCCCTGCACAAGTTATTTTTCCATTAAGAGAGTTTGAAAAATTTCCGGTATCGACGTTTCAATATTGCGTTGGACCTTCGTCCACTTTTCGGTACTTGGACTTCGAAAATTAATAACGGCAAGTACATCGTTGGATTCTATATTTCTTACTCTACATTTTGACGTATATAAAAAGTTATTTACCTCACGCTGAAGTGTAAATATTAAATGTTTACTAAATGACTGCACGTGGGGCAAAACGGAACACTTTTCGCGGGGTAAAACGGAACGCCTATTATACTTTTGTATAGAAAATTATGATGTATGAGATACATCTTTCATTCGATCAAACTGTTATATTTTTGTTATATCTTATTTGCAATAGTTATACCTAAAACATATATTTATAGATTTTAACATAAATTAATACATTTTAAATCATAAAAATAAAGATTTTGTACGTTTACACGGTCTTCGATTGAGTGTTCCGTTTTACCCCACGATTTGAGCGAGGCGAAGATTTCGATACCTCCGGTAAATTTGACTTTCCGTCGTTCCCAAAGATTTTTCTTATCAATGACCATGATTTTCTTATAGTCTAAGGTCTACTGAAGACTCCTGTTGAAGTCTCGTGTCATTTTCTCCTCCCGATTTTAAGTTATCACCCTCCAAAGTTAAGCGTTCCGTTTTACCCCACCTTCCCCTACGTGATATTATAACAAATTTAATCCCCGACAAAACGAGCCAAAGAAATCAAAAATCGATTGAGAATTGACGGTAATACGGAACTTTGTCCGCAAACAGACTTTGGAATGATTTAAGGGGGTACTCCACTGTGAACGGTCGAAAAATCAAACTATTTTTAAAGATTTTTTTCTCAGTAAATACAACATATAATGAAATAAATTTTTTTGATATTTATTAAGCTACTCTTATATTATACCAAAAAAATTAAAAAGAATATTTTCAATGTGTGTTACTTGTTTTTTTACACCGTCAATATGGCACTTAAACAAAAACAGTGTGTTCGTGGTGCAGGTGATTTCCCGGCTTGGGCTTATCCGAAACAAAAAATTCGAAAAGATTCTTAATCTGTATGAGTGTCGCTATCGTCCGTACCTCAATTAACAATTTTTATTGAAAAATAACAAAATGGCGCCTGTTTGAAGGAAAAAGTTCTCCAAAATGGTGTTTCTTAAATATTCCCCGAGGAAAATCTCGGTTATTTTTCAATAAAAATTGTTAATTGAGGTACGGACGATAGCGACACTCATAGAGATTAAGAATCTTTTTGAATTTTTTGTTTCGGATAAGCCCAAGTCGGGAAATCACCTGCACCACGAACACACTGTTTTTGTTTAAGTGCCATATTGACGCTGTAAAAAAACAAGTAACACACATTGAAAATATTCTTTTTAATTTTTTTGGTATAATATAAGAGTAGCTTAATAAATATCAAAAAAATTATTTCATTATATGATGTATTTACTGAGAAAAAAATCATTAAAAATAGTTTGATTTTTCGACCGTTCACAGTGGAGTACCCCCTTAACCCTTCGTTGACACACCTCTTTTTTCGATCAACTTTGACACACCTGGGTGGTTCACACCCAGAGCAATTTTTGAACGAGTGCCATTCTCATCCAAAGAATCCAATTATTATGAAAAAAATCATGGGTCACTCTCAATGTCTCTAGAATGTATGTCTATAATTTTTTTATTGGAATTTTATCACAGTTTTTATAAAATAATTCTAGATTACCACGTGTCGAGAAAAAACGAAGAAAATCGTAAAAAAATTGTAACTTTTACAAATTTCAATATTAAAAGCTAAAAATCTACAGAGTTGACGTTTGGATATAATATTTTGAGAGAAAAAATAGTTTGTAAGTCGGCTTTGAAAAGAAGGCATTTATTTTGCATATAAAAGGTTCAGAGCGTCAAAATCAGCTTGTGGGTGGTTCACACCCAGAGCGTCAACGAAGGGTTAATAGCTACTGGTTCTTTATTATTATAACTGATACAATTTGGAATTTTTACAATGTCGATTCGGAACGGCGTTGTGACGTGACGTGTCTTAGGTGTACGAATGCCCTGTCCCTTCGTTTGGGACCGGTATTTAACTCGGTTATTCGGAGGAGTGGGAGGTAAGCTAGGCGAGCCACCTGAAGAATTTGGAAAAAGGGGGTGTTTGAAAAAGGTGATATCAGGAGGAGTCATATTGGCGACGCTCGGAGTCTCGAAAAAAGGGGTGTTTGTGAAATCTGGTATCGGGAGGAGCCACCTTGGCGACACTCAGAATTTGGGAAAAAGGGACTGTTCTAGAAATCAGGATATTGTTAAAAGGGATCTATTGTCCGGAGGGATAATTATCTTGGCGACACTTGGAATGTGACTTTCTCTTACTGAATGGTCGAATTTCCGACCGGACCCATCTTGCTGGGTCCGTACAAGGGAAACCCATTCGTCTAAAGGAGGGGAAGGGGGTGGTCGATTGGCGACTATCGCGATAGGAACCACTGTGCCCCATCGCGATTTCAAAAGGATGAGAAGTCTAATTCTCACGATTGGTATTGTATCTCTTGGCACGTGTTCAACTGGCTATGTTACACAGACCACTTTAACGAAATATTGTCCTAACATCTCGCTTCCTTATTGGTAAAAGTTAAAAACTACGATGAAAACGTTTATGCCATTATGTACTCTATATGGTTTCAAGGGATTCACCTTATATTTGATTGACGTGGGATGTGGTTTTGAATATCTTCAATTACGAAGTGTCCACGTCAAGTTATGTAGTCTCGTTCATTAGTCTGTATCTGGGACGAATGCTGATATATTTGAATAAAGTATAGGAAATAAAATAAGTAGCAGGGATGGAATGAAATTATTGAGGATAGAGTTTCAAATACAACTGGGGATAATTAAATGGAGTTAAATGGAGTAAACTTAAACCGAATCGAGTGGAATAGGATAACATAGAATAAAGTACCATTTACTCGAGTGAAGTAGAATAAACCACAAAGGAACAGATAAATTATTGGTTACATATTTGGATATAAAATCGTAAGCAAAGAACAAATAACCAGGTAAAAAGTGATTCCTGGTAAAAAGAGATCAATATACTGATTCCAAATTATAGCGAACGTTTTAAGCTGTGTAAATACGACTATAAAAACTCTGATAAGTTATCAGATTATTTGTACATTGAGAAAAAAGTGTGCTTAATTAAAGAAAAAAATTATTTGATCGAAGGAAATGATTTACCTGAATAGTCGCAATGCAATATTTCTTCGAAACAAGGAACCAAAATTTTTTAAGAAATATAAATATTTATTTAATACTAAGGTCGGTATCAGATATATTGGCCGGTGAGTTTCGTGAGGGGTATTCTCCCACCATACCGCTTGCCTGCTCGATGCTCCTTTTCTCAACGTTCTCACTCTCTCGAGAAAATGAAAAGGCGTGTTATAATGACATATATGTCAGAATAGGTTTGGGTTAGGCCTAAAATATTCAAACTGTTATTGGTCAGAAGATTGATTCTTTCTCGACAGTTTCATCCCGTATTGGTCACACACACAACTATTACGTTAAGAATAAACAACAGCCATACAGCTACGTTACAGGCGGAGCCGAGCAGCGTTCGCATTACCCCACCATACTCTTCGGGGGCCACCGAACTCCAACTGACAAATCCACGATCGTCAGATGGTGGTGGTTGATTTCTCCTCGATCGCTGATCGGGAAAACAAACTCACCGGCCAATATATTTGATACCGACCTTAGTGACTTTTTATTCAATTTTGGTAATCGCTTTACTTAACTGGAATGAATATTATGGTAAGTTACATAAGCAAAATTTAAAAAATCATAAATATATTGTTGAAGGGAGGTAAATGTTTCATTAAATAATGTAAATATTTACTTGTATACAGTTTCTATGTTATTGAAAACAAAAAAGATATTAATATGTATAAAGTAATATTCTATTAAAGAAGATAATTATTTATTTCTACGAAATAAATATTATTCCGAATTAAAGATATTAGATTTATAGTCAAACCTTTCAACATTACATTCAGGCAAATATTTTTTTAAAAATGAAACACTTTTCTAGGTAAGTAATATTTTTTATGCTGAATTTAGATGTTGTAAATATTCGCTTGATTTTAACAGTTAGGTTTCTCCTTTAAGAAAGCCAAGTCCTACATTCAGATTCCCACTTCTGCAATTAAACGAATGTTGAATACCGTGAAATAAATATTTTCTCAAGACTGAAAGTAATTTTTGTTGACAAAGAACAGTATAGAAAATAATTACATAGGTATAGCAAATACACTTTCCATTCCAGTAAAGTACATTTTGAATTCAAAAAACTGTATCTTCAATTTAAAAAAAAAAATATTTTCGTACAAGAAGTGTATTTTTAAAAATATATCATTTTTCTCATTCGTGAATAATGATTTAATAAATAATTACTTTCTTTTAGGAAATAATTTTTTTGTAAATAAACGAGAATTTGAGTCATGATTTTCATTTCAGAAATTAATTATACATTTACATTTATTTAATAATATTTTCCTTGAGAGTATAAGTATCTTTACTGATGAACTGAATTCTAGAAAATATTAACCTATTTTTAGTAAATGTATCGGCCCTCATAACTTGAGTTTGGTCCCGTTCGAAAAGCGTTTGTCCGGATCGCAACGTTGTAAAATTGTAAAACTTAATTCTTCTGCAAAACTTTTAAATTAAAAATTACCTTTTAATAGGTAATGATACTTTATCTTAAAGCAGCGCTGTTCAAGGTCGCTTACGCGTAAGCTCGGGGTCCTTCCACTCTCGTGCGCGTTGTCAGGGATATCGCGTGACGCCTAACCGCGAAGATGCTTGCCCGGCTAGCTCGTCGTCGCAGCCTTCGTAGCGTCGCGCGGTGTCTTGACAACGGAAGGCACGCTGTGCGTCTGTGCGAGAGAAAGATTAGAAGGGGAAGCAGGCGCGTGAGGGGCCCCACTGCTGGTCACCACTGTCTTAAAGCATATATTTTCCTAAATCATCCGCAGAGTATCCTATTTATTTAATCCATTAAATGAACATCTTATTCTTAACTCATTTGTTTAAGAAATATTTATTTGATTTGTGAAAATGAGCCTTCAATTTGTTTCTAATCACGAGCGACTCGAAAATTCTATCATAGGAACACTCCTATCTGAGGAGATTAGAATTACAGTCGATATACATGTACGTATTTCCTACAAATCAATCGTAAGGGACTATCGAACCTTTTTGGCGAACCACTTGTCGCACAGGCTCGTTAATGTATAGAGAGCTTTAGACTAATAACTTTTTATTAATTATAAGTTTTTTGTATAACGCATCAAAATAAATATATTCTTATTCCAAATCAGAGATTGTTATGTTCGAAGTAATTTTCTCTTACTATATAGTAAAAAATATTTTTTTATTTTGTATAATTATTAGTTCATTTGGAATCACACATTTTCTTAAACCGAACACATATTTCTTAAACAAGTAATATAAAGACAATAAATTCGTTTAATTGAGGTTCATAACTATCATCTCAGTTTAAATGATTAATTTGTTTATTTTAAAAACATGGTTCTCTTTATGACGTGAGACAATATATGGTAATGTTAAACAATGCCTACTTTGATGCAAATAATACATTTTCTGAATCAAACACATATTTCTTTAAAAAATAGCATAAGGACAACGAATTCATTTAACAAATTGAAAGAAACATTTTTCATTTCAAATGTATTACTTCTTTGCATTAAAAAATATTTCTCTACAAAAACCAAAAAATATATTTTTTAATTCAAATGTACGGTTCCTTGATTTTTATCATACGATTTTCTACATCAAGAAAATAATTTTTAGTTTTGTTGCATAATTATAAATATATTAATTTTTCAATTTCAGTAAATATTCTTTAATTCTTACAAATAGTTTTACTCTTAGAAGTACATATTTTTTTATTTCAAAATATTCATTTTTACTGATTGGTTTTCCTGAGTCAAATACCAATTTTTAACATTGACGAAACTTGTAATTGTAACCGAAATAAATATTTACTTATATTAGATTATTAATATTAAGAACATGCTTTTTCTTAATATAAGTAAATGATTTGTCATAATCCAAAACATACTGCTTATTTTAAGCAAATGTTTACGTAACTTCAGTAAAGTTCTTCTAAATAAATGCAGTACTCAAATTTAAGTAAATATATCTATACTCTAAAAATAATTTACTTACATTAAAAATATGGTTTCTTCGGTCAAATAAGTTGATTCAAAAAAATTGGTTTGCTTGAATTAAACACATTTTTTCTCAGTGTAGTATTATGCGATTTTGCAATTTTCAATGATCAATTTTAAAATTAAATCCAATTATTGCTAATATATCTGCTTGTTCGTAATTCATTGGAATTTTTAGTGATACTGGTGTCACTGGTAGGGGCGTTAGGCATCACAGCTGGCGCTCATAGGTTATGGGCTCATCGAACCTACAAAGCGAAATGGCCGTTGCGTTTAGTATTGATGATCTGTCAAACAGTCGCCTTCCAAGTAAGTGTTAACTATGCGTCGTCCTAAAGAATTACTCAGAAACTTCTAGGATTAAGTACCAGAGTTTAAGTACGCTGAAATATTAAATATCTCGTACGACGAGAATCACAAAACATATATGTTACTTTTAGTGATTCAAGGATTCAACTCAGTGTTGTAGATAAGAAATATCAAACGATTTATGTATATCCAAATAAATGATACCTGCTGTAACATCGCGATGCACTTCTCGATTTATTCCCAATATTTTCTATTAACGTACCTTGAACATAATTTTGACCGTCGCTTCACAGAATCATCTCTATGAATGGGTCAGGGACCATAGAGTGCATCACAAATTTACGGACACGGACGCGGACCCACACAACGCGCAAAGAGGGTTCTTCTTCTCGCATATGGGCTGGCTGTTGGTTCGCAAACATCCTGATGTATTAAAAAAAGGCGCCATTGTTGACATGAGCGATCTTGAACGGGATCCTATCATCGTTTGGCAGAGAAGGTAAAAACTTGTTAATAAATTTTCTATACATGTTTTCAAAATATGGCTAGTTAAAAGAAATTACAAGAAAAATTGGGGGAAGTATTTAAGATTTACTAATAACGTGTTAAAAAACTAATTATTTAAACTGAAAAACTCTTCCTTCTTTTCTCACTCAAGTTAATAACCAGAATGACATCTGTTTACGACCCTATATCCTGACCCTTTTTGTTTTGTTTTTTATAGACTGTATCTCGTACTGATGCCCATCTGCTGTTTCCTAATTCCCATGTGGGTACCTTGTTATTTCTGGAACGAGAAACCAATGAATTCGTGGTACGCCACCTTATTTAGATATACCTTGACCTTAAACCTGACGTGGTTGGTGAATTCTGCGGCCCACATATGGGGTATGAAACCCTATGATAAGTAAGTAATGTGTATCTTTGAAAATAATTATTACAAATTTTGAGTTGGATGTTAATACATTCGGCACCAGAACGCTTTCCAATGAATGTATACTGCCCTCCCTTCTCTAATTCTTTTCTCCTCTATTTTCATTTCACACAATATATTACATGTATGTATTCTTTTTTCCCTAAACAAATCAGCATCGCATTTTATGCGACATTGGTGCGAAATGTTAATTTTATCAAGCGGCTATCACTACATACACTGTATGGGTATTGATTTAATTTGTATCTAACATTTTATATAAAATTAAATTCTGCAAGTTATTGTACAAAATTATAATTTCGCTCTTAACCTAATTTTCCTTGCAAGAGTATTTCCTTACAAGCGATATCTATCTTTTATGTGGCGAATGAAGCTTTAGTAGTAACACAGAATTTCTTTACAAAAATCATTATGTAAAGTGTTCAGCATGCTTTTTGAAAATTGAGACGCTTGCTTGCTGTAAGATAGCGATGCCCCGAGGCAGTCTGAGGACGTGAGCATCCATAGCGTTATCTACGACCCTCACGGAAGATTCCGCAGTCGACGGCATTTACGTGTGACTCTTTTTTCCGCTCTTGCTCGTTCTCGGATTCTCTCACTTTCGACCAAAGAATTCCAAGAAATTGTGGGGAGAGTCGCCGGGCTCCTAACCAGCGATCGACGAACTCTAGCTACCACTGATAGAGGGGGGAACATCTACAGGAGCGGTGGTTATGTGTGCGTGACTGACCAAACGCAGTTCAAGCACACATAATCACCGCTCCTGTAGGTGTTTCCCCCTCCATCAGCGGTAGCTCGAGGCCGCCGGTCTCTGCACCAATCTCCACCGCGCGACGACCAGGCTTAGCCCGAGAGAGAGCGAGAACCTACAGAAAGCGGTGTGGTGGGAGAATACCCCTCACGAAGCTCACCGACCAATAAATCTGAAAAATTGTATTGAATAGTATCCCCTTATTCCCTTAAATAGTATTCCCTTATCCGTTGCATACCCGCCGCTTCCTTGGCATCGAGCACCCCTTCCACGCAGCTCGTAGAAAACGCTATGGATGCTCGTGTCCTCGGACCACCCATCGGGGCATTGCTGCTATAAGATATGGGCGATGAATACCTTATTAAAAAAAAAACGTTTAAAAACAAAACCACTCCATTGCAATAAAAAAAAAACAATAATTAATCACCTACTATACTATTTAGTACAAAAAATTCGAAACACAGTGGCGAAAATACAACCTAAGTCCGGACACAGCTCTAACATCGTAGCACCACATAAGAAACACATTAAATTTTCTAAGAGACAACAACCTATACTACATACAATATCCAATTGCTTCAGAATAAACAAAATACGTACGCTAATGACAAGTAGTCGATGCGACGTAAAACCCACAATAAAAAACACATATGGGAGAAACGTAAACTCCAAGAATAGAAATAAAATCAACTTACGAGCGTACATTTTATTATAAAATATTATTCTTCATATACATTCTGTAACATTCAACGTGAAAATATAAAATCAGAAGGAAATCGAAAAATTTCATTTTACAATTAGTAGCAACAATAGCACTGAATACACGTGGTTGAAATAATTAATTATGTAGCTATACAGTACTCTCCAGAAAAGTTTCCTACTAGAAAAAAAATTAAATCGAGCGTTGCTTAAATGTTTCGTCTTACAGGATAAAAATGGATTCAGAGTTAAACGAAAATTCATTCCGTTAGTTTACGACCGATAATTTCATATTCTCAAAACGCGTTTCGGAAACATTTGCTTGCCTTATTTCTAAAGCTAACCAAAACGTGTAGTCTTTAAGAATTTAGATATTCTTCATTCTGAACAGCATGCTACTTTTCGCTAATCTGTATAGGTATTGCTCCGTCGGCGCGATGGATGGTATACGCGATGTGTTTGGTCCCGTATGTACCATTGTCCACCACCAATTCGCAAAATAATACTATCATAAACCGCGACCGTGCTGAAATGCTTTGGCCGACCAGCTTGGTTAATATTTGAGAACCAATTATCTCTCGACTACGTTTAGGAGATACGTATTTCCTCCTACACTTTCGAATTCGTAGAGGGAGGGAGAGGGGTGGGGGTCCCCGTCCTATTCCAGGAAGACCATGCATCAAATTAAATTTTGATCACCTCCCAAATATCTGAATCTAAATAGTCCACGTTCCGAACTTCGAGAAAGTTGGACATCATTCTCGTTGCATTCATTGAATAAAAACATCATACGGACTCCTGCGATTCATTTTTGTTATTAACGTTCGAATTTTCGAACTGTCTATTATTTGGAATACACTTGTTTGAACTATACTGCATTCCACATTAGAGCATACGGATTTCGCGCAGGCACGACCCTCAGGAGGCGTTGGTACGCTCGACTCCCCACTGAACCGCCTATGTTTCTCTCCGTCGCACGACCTTCTACTTACTCTCTCTGTTAACTTTTCGCGAACTGTTTACGTTGACAACGGTCAGGTCTCGCATTTGGGATGTACCAGTTATTCCTTGGAAATTACCACGACCAATCGCATGCAGTTCAAATTGTGGGTAGTAGTGGGAGCTGCGCAGATCGGTCGCAAATCGGTAGGGGCGTCGGTATGCTCTCATATGGAATGCAGTATACATACTATTCGTCACAGTCAACGTTCGGGCCACAGTCACAATTTCAAGGTAGTTTTAAAAAGTTATCTCGTTCCACCAAATACATATTACAAAGGCTATCATAAAACCCGTCACCACTAGCTATCTGGCAAGTGGCAATGGTTACAGACTAGGGTGGCTTTAATTTACTTTCGATAAAATTTTTTTCAAAATTTTCTTCGAGTCACCTTCCAGAATAGTTCCAAATAATTAAAAAACATCTGTGTAAAGTTGGAGCTCGATCGGATAACAAAAAAAGGTGCCCCAGGGCCTTTAAACATACAAACCTAAATGAACATACAGACCTAAAGATACAAACATTAGATATAGAAAAACAAATTTTTTTTAGTTTTTTCCCGACTTTTTTCGAAAACCCTTCGTCGCAAGAGAAAAAGTAACACAATTTAAAAGATACTCTTTGTCCAGATTTACAACTTTTGTTTGACATTTTTTTTATTTTTTTATTTAATCAATAACTTGATAGGATATTATAGTTGCAAATAGGTTTATTTTTCGCCTTTCGGCCTCAAAATGTTTGACTTCTTCCTTCATCTTGTTCTTCTATTCTTCTCCTTTTTTCCAGAACCATACGCATCCACTCCGCTCCTTCTTCTTCTCCCTTTAATATCCCTCTGATCGTTGAATTTTCTCCTTTCAGCTCCTTTCAATCTTGTAGCATGTGATCCAGCGTCTCCCTAGCCCCATTACGTAGTCTGCATACTTTCTCTTTTTCCTCCTTCCAGTACTTGCTTCCTCGCTCTTCGTTCCCACATCTGAACCTTGCAATCATGCTTTGATCTCTGCCTCTGTAGTTTTCGTTTAGATAATTTTCTCTTTGATTATCCCTGATTTCTCTGTAATGTCCGTTGTATCTGCCTCCTTGTATTCTGTCGTATTGCCATTGAACCTGCTCTGCCCTGTCTCTTTGCGCTAGTTGCTCAGCAATCTCTCTTTCTCTCCTTCTTTCTATTTCCATTTCTTGCATATCCTTCATTTTTTGCCTGTAGTATGAGTCTCTCATTTCCTCCCATTTCGACTTTTTCTCTACTTGCTTCGCGTCTATTTCCCTCCGGCATTCTTGTACTATTTTATTTTTATTCAGCCGTTTCGCTTTCTCCTCATATTTTATTCCTCTTCTCCCCGCTTCTATCCTTACTTTGTCCGTTTTTGTTTCCGCCAAAATTAGATATGCTGGTGTATTGAAGTCCAAACCTAAACTCCACCTTATGTATTTCTCCTGTATTTTCTCTATCTTTTCTGCTTCCATCCATCCCCAAATTTCTGACGCATACAACAAGATACTTATCACTATGCTTCTGAATATTCTCATTCTTCTCTCAAAATTGTTTTTGAACATTCTTTGTCCCATTCCCCATATCTGCGCCATTGCTATTCTGGCTTTCTTTATGACTTCCCTTATATGCATCTCTCTGCCCCTATTTTTCTGGAAATTATCCCCTAAGTATTTGAACTCTTTTACTTTTTCCAGACTGTGCCCCTGCCTGCCCCATTCTTCTCTCTTCTTCCTTTCTCTTCATTTATGGAAAATCAGCACCTTAGATTTCTCTGCGTTCAGTTGCAACTCTTTCTTTTCAAGGTATTTTCCAAATCGTCGTATTATGTTCTTAAGATCCTTTGGTTCATTTGTTAGTAACGCTATATCGTCCGCATATGCTAGAGTCCAGATTTTTTCTTTTCCTACTCTAACTCCTCCTATTTGGTTTTTCCTCATGGCTTCCTCCAAGTCCGCTACATATATTGTAAATAACGTTGGACTCAGTGGGCATCCCTGTCTTAACGCTTTTGTTGTCCAGAATTTGAATGACATTTCTCCGTTTGCTTTTATAGTATTTCTTGTTTCTTTGTAAATTTCTCGGATTTTCATCCTCAAGCGTTTACTTATTTCCTTTCTCTTCATGATGTTCTAAAGTCTTACTCTATCCACTTTGTCAAATGCAGTGCTTACGCCCGCGAAAACGGTATACAGCTTCCCCCTTTTTTATATATTTCTCTGTTAGCTACATAGTTCAGAATAAAAATATTATCTGTTGTCGACCTACGACTCCTGAATTCTGCTTGAGTTTCTGATATTATGTGGTATTTTTCCACTTCCTCTTTTAATCTTTTTTCTAGGACCATAGCATATATTTCGTACGCCGTGTTTAGGATCGTTATCCCCCGGTAGTTGCTTACCTTTTCTCTATCTCCTTTTTTGAATATTGGTGAAATTACCCCTTCTTTTCACCTTTCCGGGAATTCTTCTCCCTTCTACACTTTATTGAAAATTTCTGTGATCCTTTTTACTATTTTCACGTTACCGTAAATCCAGGCTTCATTTTCTATTTTGTCTTCCTCTGCTGCTGTCTTCTTTTTTAATTTCCTGATTTGTTCTTTTACTTCTGCTTCTGTTATTTTCTCTTCCCCCTCTCCTTCCGTATTGTCTATTTCTTCCAACTCTTCTACTTCTTTTTTACAGTCGACGCCTTCTAGCATTGTTTTAAAATGATCCTTCCATTCTTTTAAATTTATTTTATTGGAGATTCCTATTCTTTTCTTTCTTTGTTTATTTATATATTTCCGTATTTGATTTTCTTCCTTTAATTGCATTATCTCATTTTCTGTATTTTCTTGTAATTCCCTTCTCCTTTCTTCGTACACTTTTTTGTACTCCCTTCTTTTCTTCTGGTTGTCTTCTTTGCTTCCTTTGCCCCTTTTCCAGTTTCTCGGTGCTTTTCTGGCTTTTCTTTTCTTTTTTGTACAATTCGAATTCCACCACTTAAAGCTGCCCAATTTCCATTTTTTTATTTTTACTTCTTCTTTCCGTACTGCATTATTTATTTTTCAGCCCACCATTCTCTTTCCAAATAAATGTCTTATCGTTTGATTTTTACTTTCCTGTACCCAACTTTCATCTTTGCCCCTTGCTCCCTTTCCGCCTTGGCAGTATCTTTAATATTTCTTTGTATCTCTCTTTCTTTTTTGGTCAGATCGTTGTCAATAAACAGCCTCTTATTTTTCAATCTGTTCTTCTTTAGCATTACTGCTCTTTTCTGTTGGCAGCAGTTTAACTTCGCTATCAGCAGCCCTCTTTTCTCGCCCTTTCCTACCCAGTAGACTTCCTCGATTTCTGCTTCTACCTGCAATCCTTGCCTTAACACATACTCCACCGTATCCTTTGGCGTCTTATTTCTTCGTTATTATTTCTTCTCTCTCCTTTATCTCTAGCCTCTTCCTTCCTTTCTAGCCCCTCCAGTCTTCCTGTCAGCCCCTCTGCCTGATCCTTCTTGGCTTCCAGTATTTCTATCCTTCCTCTCATTTCCTTCCTTTCTTTTTCCCATATCTCATCCTTACTCTTCCACTCGTCCCTCAGATCCTGCATTCTCTGCCTTAGATCTCTATTATCTTTTCTCAACTCTTCCATGTCTTTCTTAACTGCCAGCACAGCGTCCATCAATTTGTTTAATTTTACATTCATTTCTTTCTCCTGCTCTGTCTTCTGGCTATCTGGCGTTTCTGCAGTTCGTATAACTACCTCGGTTTTTTCATCGGAGGCGACCTCTCTACTTTCCTCGCTTTTAAGAATTTTTCCTCTATTTCCTTTTCGGCCCTTAACCTCTCTTGCTCATCCCCGTCCTCCCATTTCCTCTTGCATGAGTCCAGTATCGAGCCTTCGCTGTCTGCTCTTCTTCTTCCCAGCTGTTCTGCCAACGATGGTCTTCCCCTTCTTCTCGTTTCCTTTGGCACTTCCCCGCATTGGCCTGAACGGCTCATTAGAGTCTCTGTTCTTCTTTACCTACTGCTGTCTCCGTTTTGTCTTCTTACCTCTTCCACTCCCGTAGATGTCACTTATCCTTGCCATGTATCATATACTTCGTGCACTCGTTTCACACCTTGTCTTCTTCACTTTTTATCTCACCCTTTGACTCTTTATTATCTGTCGATTGTACTGTCCACCGGAACCTTGTCTAAAAATTGCCGATGAACTGGGCCCTCGCCGATTTCGATGACCTTCACACAGAGATGGGCATTATTTAAATAAAAAATTATTTAAATAAAAAATTATTTAAATAACGTATCATATAAAAGAGCCTTTATTATTATTTGTCATCAATGTACCTTATTTCAAGTAAAAATAAGCCAGTGTTACTTTTATTTGAAACTTTATTTGCCACAAATAATTTTTTTATTTGATGGGAATTCATTTTATCCTTCAAATAATTTTGTCGTCTTTTCATTCATTTGTATTTGAAAATTATTTGAAGCTCAAATAACTCTGGGAGTAATTATTTGGAACTATTCTAAAGGGGGGCCCGAAGAAAATTTTAAAGTCGAAAATAAGGGCTATCCTATTGCAGACGCGTATTACGATGATTACGTTGGTCTTACGTAAGGAGGAATAAAATGATAATCGGCGCGTGTGCTCGCGATGTGGGTATACACAAACATTAAAAGTTAATAAGAGGTGAAGGAGTGGCCCCAACAAAAATGTCACCTACATACATTTCCAGGGTTGAAACCATTCTGTTATAAGAACATGGTTTGACGCACATTCATGTATGCAAATAATCACATTAAGGTGCGTATCCATTTCTTACGCATCATCCAGTGATACAATACGGTGCAAGGGTGTGTGACTTTTTCCCGTATCCTCACCGATGCTGTTGCGTTTCTTTCTATCAAATTTTGCTACGCAACGGTGCAACACTGCCCGTCCACAGTGGGGACTCCACACTGATAGTCTGATACCTACACAACAAATGAATACGTACCTTAACTCTACTTTCGTGTCTCAATATCATCACATTTTTTCCATATAAATTAGATCACACTTTACAACACACTATCTCTTTGTTGTAATTTCTGTGTATGGGGGCCTGTACGGCCATGATTTTGCAAATATTCTTTGATTGACACAGCGGTGAAATCTTATAAATTCTATATGAATTTTCAGAACAATAGGCCCCACTGAAAATCTCAGCGTGGCCATATGCGCAATCGGCGAGGGCTGGCATAACTACCACCATGTGTTCCCATGGGACTATAAAGCTGCCGAATTAGGAAATTACAGGACCAACTTCACTACAGCATTCATTGATTTTTGTGCTCGCATGGGTTGGGCGTACGATATGAAAACCGTCCCTGCCGAAGTGGTAATGAAACGGGCGGCCAGAACCGGTGATGGGTCAAGGTACATATGCGTATAATAGGTAGAACATTTCGGAATAGGAAAGTAACGAAAGTGGCAAAAATGTTAAAGAAATCGGAGATTTCTTTTTATCAGAAAATCATTAAACGAAACAAATTTAAGATTGAATAGAGATTATTTAAGAAAATTAGATGTCAAGGAGGTTCAACGAAACTAAATTACAATTCTTCAATCCCTTTATAATTAACATCCTCAATAATTCCTTTTGTGGAATTTTCAATGACGAATAGATAGAAAGAAGTTTTAAAGTTGAACGTAATTTAGAAAGTATCAAACTTATGAATCGTGAGTAAAGATGATAATATCGGATGCCAAACGAATTAGAGATTTGAAGTAGTAAATAAATTAGAAATATATTAAAGGATACCTAGACGTATAGAATCGAAACGAACATGAAAATGGAAACGTTTAAAATTGGTGTCGACTTAGGACATTATTAAAACTGATACTGTTAAATGAAGGGTATGCTGAAGGTGATAGATGGAATTAGAATAAAGTTACAAACACAACAAATCTAATAGTACGAAAATCAGAAGTGATTAAGATATTTGTAACTATTCATTTTTCAAAAAGATCGTGGAGTAATATCTTTGAATTTTCGTCACCAGGTACAAGCATGAAAACACACACCATCACAGTCACGAGGGTGCAAAATGGGGATGGGGCGACACGGACATGCAACCCGACGAGATCCAGGAAGTAGAAATCATCAACAAAAGCGACTAAATAATCGTTTCTCAGCGACTTTACTAAAATTTTCAGTTGACTTCGCACGTGCGATCGCATACCAAAAGATGAGCGATCAATTGTTCACAACGTCAATTAATACTTATTTCTTAAATGTATTATTAATGATCTGTCGGTGCCGTTCCTCTGTGAAAAATTGGTTATTTGGGGAATTGTGTAATTTAGAATATCGTGAACAACGTTTTATCGTAAAAAGAGAAAAAATCATGAAATGAAGAATGAGATATCTAAAAGCATCGATTTAGTGTTCCGACACAATCGATTTCGAGAACAGCGTACGTGTAGAGCGACACGTTAAGAAAAGAAATGTAAGAAATGAAAAATTCGGGGATTCCACTTTTTACGCCTGCACGAATTTATATCATTCAACCGTTCTCTCGTGGAACCAAATTAATTTGTGACTTTTCGAGTTAGCGTTTTCATCGTCGCGAGCGTTTCAATTCTCGAGTGTCAATGCGATTCTACCACATTTGTTGTAATCGAACAGTTAACTAGGTGATTCTGCTCGGCGTGCGTTACATCGATTATCGTAAGTAATATGATAAAAATATCAAAATGATCGTAAAACACGAGCAACGTAGAGTTATTGTAACCAAAGCACATAAACTGTATCTATATCAATTGATCGACTAGTTCTTGAATAAGGAAAAGGCATTTCGCGCCAAGAAATCATGAGTATTTTAAATCTAGACGATCGCGCAAGAGTTTCTTCAATGTTCATCAATAAGGAAAACAACAAATAGAATAGTATCATCGGTAGTTGGTGAAGTTCGAAAAACTTTACTGACTTGGATAAATTTTATATATAAATTAATATTAATATTATTATTCATGATAATAAACAGGGCACAACCCAGTCAGAATGGTCAGTATAGTAATGCATACTAAACGAAATAGATGTGTAGGTCAAAGGTCAGTGTCCTTCACGGTAGTAATTTCTTGTTCGAGTCACATAACTGTAATCCTCATCTGTGATGATGGTCACAGATATTGGCCGGTCTGAGGGGTTCGTGAACAACGGTCGAGGAGAAATCAAACCTCTCCATGCAAACCTAACGCGTGCTGATAAATTTGTCACTTCGAGTTGAATAGTTGCACACCAAGTCGCGACTGAGTCGCGAAAAGTAACAGGAATGCTGTTCGGTTCCGCCTGTGGCATAGCCTCAGAAGGAGTGAAAACGTTAAGAAAAGGATCGTCGAAGCAAGCAACTGGCATGGTGGGAGTTACCCTTCGGCCCCACTCGCTCTGACCGGCTAATATATTTCAACTATCGGATATTGAGTGAGAGACAACATCATTTTTACTGATGTTTCGAAAATATATTTAACTGATTGTTGCAGTTTAAGGACAATGTTAAGTCCCAGAGGGGATTACTGACCAATGAGCGGACAGCAATTGAGGGCTCGGATGCAATAAGGGGACTAGCGCTCGAAAATGCGAAAAAGTATTGTCCAAACGGTAAGAAATATTGGAAAGTTAAATGTTGTTAAACTGTATTTTAAAAAATATAATGTTATAAAGCTCGTCTCGACACAAATTTTTTTTTATTTACAGTTTTTTTATCGAATCATTAGTATTCGAGATAAAAATTATAAACAAAAAAAATTTCTTCGACCAAAATCATTATTGCGTTAAACATAAATTGCGATAACTTGAGTAAATATTAACGGATCGTTATGAGACTTGAAACATAAAACTCAGAAAACTCTAGCGGAGCCGTAAAATATATGCACAAAACCCTTATGTTAAAAAATGTAACAATTTTTAATTAAAAAGTAACACTGGAAATAACCCATGTTTTTCAACGTTCGCCGTTAAAAAGTATCGAGGCAATTTTAAGGTACATATAACTTGCAGCGACAAAGTTGTTTCTTAATATACAAGGAAGTTTTTCACCAATTTTCACACTGATTAATAAATAATTGTACAAGATATGACGATATATATAATTCTCGCCCGGCGCAAACTGTCAACGTGAGTGCTAAAACTGCTAAATAATGCATTATACGTGGCGGTTGACTGATGGTTGCGCACGAGATTTATATATATCGTCATATCTTGTACAATTATTTATTAATCAGTGTGAAAATTGGTGAAAAACTTCCTTGTATATTAAGAAACAACTTTGTCGCTGCAAGTTACATGTACCTTAAAATTGCCTCGATACTTTTTAACGGTGAACGTTGAAAAACATGGGTTATGTCCAGTGTTACTTTTTAATTAAAAATTATTACATTTTTTAACATAAGGGTTTTGTGTATACATTTTACGGCTTCGCTAGAGTTTTCTGAGTTTTATGTTTCAAGTCTCATAACGATCCGTTAATATTTATTCAAGTTATCGCAATTTATGTTTAAAGAAATAATGATTTTGGTCGAAGAAATTTTTTTTGTTTATAATTTTTATCTCGAATACTAATGATTCGATAAAAAAACTGTAAATAGAAAAAATGTGTGCCGTGACGAGCTTTACAAGACTATATTTTTTAAAATACAGTTTAACAACATTTAATTTTCCAATTTTTCTTAGCGATTGGACAACACTTTTTCGCATTTTCGAGCGCTAGTCCCCTTATTGCATCCGAGCCCTCAATTGCTATACACTGTTGGAAAGATCTCGCCAAAACGCATTGATTGATACCATTTTTATCTTCGAAATCAGATGGAATCACCGCGAAAAATGGCCTCAAATTTCGAGATTTGACGATTTCGAATAAAGGAAACCGATAGTAAATCTCATCCGGCCTGAGGGACTTCGAGTAGGCACATGAGGAAAAACCGAGGAATGTAAGCTATACTCTAGGAGGATGGGGTGGCAAATGTGCCTCATGACCTTCATTTCAGGGCCCTGTTAGGCCGGAGCCAGATGGGCTTTTATTACCCATTCCGTTTGTTTAAAACAATTGAGGGCATTTTTCAAGGTCATCCCATTCGATTTCGAAGTTGAAAATGGTATCAAGCGATTCGTCTTAGCGAGATCTTTCCAATGCTATGTAGCAATCGCTGTACGCTCGTAGGTCAGTAATCCCCTCTGGGACTTAACATTGTCGTTTATTACTCGTTGTCAATCTACTATTCAAAGTATCATAAGTAACTAAATTAATATAAAGTTTCCACCTATTTCTTTTATTGAAATCAAATTGCGCATTATCTATAGAAGGAGGATTTTCAGTACATTTCAAGTATATATCAGTATATATCAAGGAATCATTATATTTATATGTCTGAATTTAGAAATATTTCACTTCCGTTAATTAGTAACCCATTAAACAAATTGACCGCAGTATGCCAGCAGATTGGCAGCAAATTCGAGTAGATCTTGACGGCAGATTCGGGGCCTACTATGTTCGCATTAAAGCCTGACATCAGTATCTGACCGCAAATTCATATCAAATTTCGAACAGATCTTGCTGACAAAAGCCGGCCGCAGATTGGCGGCAGAAATCAAGCAGATTCTGATATTAGTATCTGACCGCAATACCATAGTTTAATGCGGTCATAGTAGGCAATTTTATATCTATAATAGTATAGATTTAAAAACAGTCCGAAAGTCGCGTAAATAATATATAGAACACGTTTATAAGACCGACTTGGAAGATCTGATTCTTACCATATTTCATGGAAGAAAGAAAAGTTGGAAAACCATGTATTCAGACGGGTATTATAACAGTTTTAATATTTTCCTTAGCAGGTTGTTAGTCAGTTGAATGCCAGGGAGGCTCAAAACAATCATTTAAACTTTTCAAGACAGTTCATCCAAATATAAAAGAATTAATGATAACTATTCATTCAGTCATCTTATAGACGGGTATACCAAATATATACTCCGCAGTGAAATGCCGGCAAATGCGAGCGATAATTAAGACCCCTGAATGATCGAGCCCTCGGCCACTTATTCCCGCCGGGGTGCTATTTCGCAAGTGAGAAGCGCTCACCCAGTTGCCGCCTGGCGGTCGTGTCGTGAACAACAATTATTTAAAAATCATTATTTAAAAAAATAAAACGTTAGGACCTTCCCCTTGCCAAGACAAAGAAAGTGATGTAACACACTTGTGGGTGCAGTTCATATTTACTGAGAAACCGTATTTCAAAGTATGCAACTTCAATTTTATATAATAGTATAGATATAGATATAGATATAGATAGATGAAATGGCAGGTTATGTCAGCAGAATCTGGTTGATTTCTGCTGCCTATCTGCCCCCAAATCAAGTTGCACAGAATCTGATTGATTTCTGCCATTAAATTGTATCAACAGACCTTGCCGCCAATCTGCTCGCAGATTGAGGCAGTACAATCTGTTGGCTTTCTACTGTGAGTCTGCTTTCACCATCGAATATAACAAATCCTGTGTCAAATCAGTAGTCTCTCTGTCACAAACATTTGAACTCAGGCGTTGAGCAAAATCTGCAAAACGTACGAGGCTGACTGGGAAGTTAGTTATTAATTAGTAAGTAAACAGAAGAAATTTTCAATACAGATAATCAGAAATTATCGTCTGAAAAATCTTAGACCTTTCAACGAAGTAATGAATCGACTTAGGTTTTTATTATTTAACAATGGACGTGAAGGAAGAAACATTGGCGCGATCCAAGCATGGACGTAAGCAGAGAGTCGATGAAAATAACCGTTTGTACGAATAGAAGACTCGAGCTCGATGTTCGTTTGTCTTCCCACAGAATATCTTTTGAGAAATCGAGCTCGAGTCATTTACGAGGTACAATGCTTTACTGTTAAGACCGCGACTAAGACAAAGTCAATTAAATGTACAACTTTATCGTGGCAATCGACGATTACGAGCGAAACTGTTCGACGAGTCATGCAAAGCATTAACGAAGTAACAACAGCTGTAGCAACAAGTGCGCCAATCCAACATCGACGACTTGCCTTAGGACCCCAATTGTCTTGTCACGTGAATCCATGTACGCACCGCGTAAAATTATAAAAAAAAAAGAATTAAAAAAGGAAAGGAAGCATTGATGATTGAATTGCATAAAAATTCGAAAATCGCGCTATTGACTGTTGAAATTGTTTTTCGTCGCGTATGTCTTTTTTGTTTGTTGGTTCCACGATTACTATTTATTTATTGTAGAGACTAGTAAGATTATTTACAAAGATAATTTATATAAAATTTGTTTCATAGGTATAAGGGATGTGTGTAGAAAATGGTCATGTGAAAACGCACAAATTCTTCGAGTTCGCGATTTGTTTGAATGTTTCTTAACCAAGATATGTGATTTATTGTGTAAGTACGCAGTTCATGAAATTTAGAGATCTTCTGTACATTGAATATGGATTCCTATGACAAGAGAACGTATCCTGTAGTTATTCTGAAAGTAGTTTTGTCACCCACGACGCGTATTATACAACAGCCGTTTTAAAAGCGTCTCCGGCATCACTTTTTGTAAACATTCACCCGACTCACCATTGTAAAAGGAAGAAAGATGTATATATATTTACATAAGAGGTAACCTGACTTACTATCTCGGTCTTTACATATTCAATAAATTACAAAATGTTGCAAATACATTTTTACACACAATTGAAAACTATTTTCTGAATACAAAATATATATATACCTATGCTTGTAAAAATACTAACTCTGCGATGGAAAGTTAAGGGGGGAGATCACTGTAACGGTCCGAAATGTAAGGGTGTTTTCGGGAATTTATTTCAACCAAACAACGCAAGTAAATCACTTTATTGCTTAGTATAGTTAATAGTGTACATATCGAAGGGTAAGAAATTTTTTTTTTCAATCAAATTCATAAATCCGTTTCCTGTATACTCTTCGTCAAAAATTGCGCTGCGGCAAAAACATGCTAGTCGCGTTGACAGTGCCCAGGCCATATGGTTAATCCGAATTCAAAAACACAATAATATTTAGAAACTAGAAGCCTGCCTCTATTACATGACGATCAAAAAATGTCAAAATTGTAAAAAATTACAAAATGGCGGACCACTGAAAAAAAATCATTTTTTCAGGGTACAAAATTGGGGAAATGTTAATAAAAAAAATAGAAGCAGGTCGAAAATTGAAAAAAACTGATCGTCACGTAATAGCCACGGGTTTTCCCTACAATAAATGTCCTTGATCGTGTTAATTGGATGTATAGTTTTCTCTGTAGACTGTCAACGCGGTTGAAAAATGTCATTCTGGGGACATTCCACGCCAAATCGGACACTTTTTGGAGTAACATTTCGGATGTGGCTCAAAATTGAATATGTTGTAGTCTTTAGGGATGTATAAACATATGTCGAAGGATTTTTGAAAATTTTGAAAAATGTAGATTTTATAGCTGTTTGAAGGTAAGTGCTAACTTCTTTTCAATAAATTATAGCTATGGAAGTAGTAAAAGGATGGAATTGAAATTTATGGTGCTTATAGAGAAGACATTGAAGTTTTAAGAAAAAATTATTTCAATTTAAAAAAAAAATAATTTGAACCATTTCTGTGCAATTATTATAAACAAATGCAGTTTTTTAACATCGGGCGCGATTTTAAAAATCTGGAAAAAAATTAGAATATAGTTCTATGCTTCCCCTTCATGGACCAATTGTCAAAAATATGGACATTTTAATATTAGCCCTGTAAAAATTGCCGAAAGTCGACGCCGCGTGCGGGCGCACTGCCGCGGCAGGCGCGTCGTCGCCGGTAGCCTCGACGACTCCAGCGGGCGAACCTGCGTTGCTATTTGTAACCAAGGTGACTATCAACCGACATTATTCTAAATGATCTCCGAATATTTGCAAGATTTAAAGCGATTAATAAATATTGGTAACTCACTCTTTGTCAATGGTACTTATTGATGAAAACATTTCAGTTGCCATTGTCCAATGGAAACCACGAGAAGGTGGTGAGTTTTCTTCCATCGAGATGGGATGGGATATCATGCGAAATTGGATTAAAGATTCTACCATATCATTGAGTTTGTACTATAGGTAGTACAAACACAAAAATTGTAAAAGTTATGAATTAATTAATTATAGATCTGGTTATTCATTCCGTTATACACTCATTGATATGGTAGAATCTTTAATCCAATTTCGCATGATATCCCATCCCATCTCGATGGAAGAAAACTCACCACCTTCTCGTGGTTTCCATTGGACAATGGCAACTGAAATGTTTTCATCAATAAGTACCATTGACAAAGAGTGAGTTACCAATATTTATTAATCGCTTTAAATCTTGCAAATATTCGGAGATCATTTAGAATAATGTCGGTTGATAGTCACCTTGGTTACAAATAGCAACGCAGGTTCGCCCGCTGGAGTCGTCGAGGCTACCGGCGACGACGCGCCTGCCGCGGCAGTGCGCCCGCACGCGGCGTCGACTTTCGGCAATTTTTACAGGGCTAATATTAAAATGTCCATATTTTTGACAATTGGTCCATGAAGGGGAAGCATAGAACTATATTCTAATTTTTTTCCAGATTTTTAAAATCGCGCCCGATGTTAAAAAACTGCATTTGTTTATAATAATTGCACAGAAATGGTTCAAATTATTTTTTTTTTTAAATTGAAATAATTTTTTCTTAAAACTTCAATGTCTTCTCTATAAGCACCATAAATTTCAATTCCATCCTTTTACTACTTCCATAGCTATAATTTATTGAAAAGAAGTTAGCACTTACCTTCAAACAGCTATAAAATCTACATTTTTCAAAATTTTCAAAAATCCTTCGACATATGTTTATACATCCCTAAAGACTACAACATATTCAATTTTGAGCCACATCCGAAATGTTACTCCAAAAAGTGTCCGATTTGGCGTGGAATGTCCCTCTGAGAAAAACGCGTTTAATGTTTCGCGCAGCTCAGTCGCGCGTTTGACGCCGCTTCACAGAAAATACTATATCTCCGTCAATTTTGCGAATTTCTTCATAAAATTTGAAGACAGCATTCTTGAAATGTACGTCTTCCAGAAATTGTAAAAAAAAAGAATCAATTTGTCAAATTTTTTACAGTGGTCTCCCCCCTTAAGTCGGGTATTAATGACAACAATTTTTTTCATTATACTTTATGTTGTGTTTATTCCAAATAGATACACAGTTAGACAGAATCTTAGGATATATCTAAAACGATTACTTAAAGAAATACTGCTGATATAATACTGAAAGGTCGAGAGAGCATCTCTCCAGGTACAAAAGAAAAAAACACACTAGAGAAGTTGAGCACAGACCCAAGAAGACGCCAAAGCCCAGCGCAACCAACCACACGACACGAGCCAATCAGGAATCGAGCCCTAATATTGCAACACTTTATAAAGTTTATAATGTGAAGAGACCATTCGTAGTATTATACAAAGTGCGTTACATACTGGTCATTCTACAGAATGACATACGGCTGATTTCTTCACCTCCAGTAATCTTCCAGTTAGAGTTATGTTCCACATAACTGCCACATGCTTGTTTCTTCACCTCTGGTTAAGAATGATCTGCCAGTCAATCTTCAAGTTAATTTTATCGGAGGTTCGGGTACGGATTAACTTCCACTCTGTGCATAGAAAATTTTGGGTGGTCTGTGCACGGGGTCAAACTGACTCATATATTTTTTCATATATTGTGTACAGTTTAAAAAAAAAAAAGAAACGTGAAGTGACGCAGACGCAGTTCACGCACATGCAACCACCACTCCTGTAGGTGTTCCTCCTCCACTGCGAGTAGGATTTATTTAGGAATTCCAGTCCACCTCTGACGGCGAGTCCCGCGCTAAGGACTGGGCGTCCTTTTCCAAACAAATGCCGTCATCAAAACGGCAACGCATACTTATCGCGGAGGGCCCGAAACGTCTCTGCCTGGGTGCCCGACTCGACGCAGCAAGGATTCGAACTCAGATATTTCCACAAAAGAAAATATAAAATATCAATTTTCATACAAAATGCATGAAAAAAATTTGGGTTAGTTTGACCCTAATGCATCAAAATGTGCTTGGTTGGCTTAAAACTATCGTAGATACGTCATAGATAATATTTTATCGATTTTTTTTAATAATGTATGTGTAAAACCTTAGTTGAGGCTGTTACGCGGTTACTAGGTAAACGTGGAGTCCGAGTAATTAGTATCTAAATCAGTCTAATCGGAAGGATGTTATGCGCGTACAGTACAAATTATTATTTAATAATTAGAAGAATTTTGTTTGATATAGGGAATTCAAGATCTAGTCCTATACAGGAACCCCGCACTGAGTTATTGTGAGGATTTAGTTAGGTTATCATTAATTAATTTCTGCTCAAATGTAAACATTCAAGAGTGAATATTCATCCTTTTTATTCTTTCCTTTTTATATCAGCTGTTAGAGAGGCTGAGGAGCCAAGGGCGAACCCAAAATATTGGTTAATGCCAATATTGACCCTCCGTTACCTCTGACAATCGTAATTTTTGAACAAGAATTAAAATTTTACATGAGACGGCGTTAACCTATCGACATACAATTTGACTAATTTTGAGGAAATAATGAGCAACTCACCCACTCTATCGATCAATTTTTACTATTGTTCGATTGTTATATCCTTTTTTGTATTGCCTTTGGATTATACGACATGTATTCTGTGCCTGAGAAAGAAAGAATCGCACTCACTCTTGTTATCTAATGAATATATATATATATATGAATATTTAAGCGATAAAAAAAGATTTAACGCACAAATAAAATAAAAAAAAACGTTTAAATGATTATGGTTACTCATGAAGTTTTACAATAATCTTTAACGTGGAAATATTGAGTCCATTCACTATGAATTATGAATCTCCGGCTCGAAACGAGAAGTTTTAGTTAAAGAAAAGAAATTACTTTCCACGGACACTCGTCACGCACCTCGCGACTGTACGACAAAGAGTGACTTCAGCTTCGCGCCCCCGAGAGCGTCCGGCCGCGAGGCCCACTCAGAAAAGCTGACGCTGCAGTCCCAATCATGCCCTAGCAACCGTCGCATGATTTCATTAGGTGTTCTCACTTTCATTCTTTCATACTTTTTACTTATGCGCTTCCGGCGTAGAACGGGGTACTCTCATCCTCACGCTTCTCACACTCAGATCACTCCTTTACATCGATGCGACGATTCGACGGTCAGAGATGCGCTCGATTAGGTTAAACCAGAATGCTAGATGCATTGTCAAGACACACCCCCGCCGCTTACATTTAATCAGTGTCGCGAGGTATGAGAACCACTGCTCATTTTGAACGAACTACTGAGAACCACGCTGATGCCTCAGCACAGTCCCACGTTCAGGGTACAGCGCAGCGACCAAACGTCGCGGCGACGACGACGTTCCTAGTACCGAGTATCCGTTTTCATAGATAAAATACAGTAAGCAGAAATGCGCTCGATTAGGGATTTCCCAGAACGCTAAGCGTTGTCGAAGCACTCCGCCCACTAACAAAGGAAAAACACAACTAATCATTGATTTTAAAAATTTTTAAAATTCGGAACGTAACAAGGCAATCCTAGTTGCCTGGCATATTTATTTGGTGTAAAAACTTATTACATCGCACATAAAAATAACTGGGGTTCATTTGACCCCTATGCACAGAATGAAGGTTAACTGCCAGAAGTGGCAGTTAATGCATGTTTGCATGTACAGTATTGTCTCCGTATTTGCTCGCTGCTCGGGACCGGTGGTGAGCATATATTCTGTACAGAGTCCTAATTCCGAGTGTTCGTTCGTCGCGCACGCAACGCGTTCCATCTCGCTCTGGCCTTCGCTGGACAAGAGTGAGACAAAAGTGGTGGGGATAGCGACAAGCTTGTATCGCGTGCATAAAATCGAGCATATACGGAGACAATACTGTATTGTGTTAATCCTTCGGCTACGGAGATCCCGAAACATAACAGGCAGCCGCAACAGCTGATAGCGGCACGTGAACACGAGAGTGCTTGCAGTGTTTACTAACGTTCTTTCACATAGGCCGTGTAAGGAGACTCTGTAAAAGTTTATTTAAAACTAGTGAACCAAAATCATCTCAATCATTGTAAGCATTCACTATTACCTTATATATTATTGAATATCACCAACATACATAACGTTCTTTCATATAGGCCGTGTACAACCGTATGCCTAAACATATTTCCCAGAACTATTACGATTAACTTTTACCTGAATGCAACGGTAAATCCAATTACCGGGCCAAACCAAAACAAGTGCTCTAACGGGTGTCTCCTCAGTGCGTATTCGGTTACTAAACCTTCCATGGTCGATTAGTGTGCTGGATAACAGATTCGCGCCTGATCTCCCTCAAAACCCTCAGTGTGCTGGATAACAGATTCGCGCCTGACTCTCCCCTCAAAACTCTCAGTGTGCTGGATAACAGATTCGCGCCTGACTCTCCCCTCAAAACCCTCAGTGTGCTGGATAACAAATTCACGCCTGACTCTTCCTCCCCCCCCCCCCTCCCCCCAATAGTCATCATTCCTAAAGACCTCACCCGGGACGAGACAGTATCAAGCTGTTTTTCTAAAAGATAACAGATTTAATCAATAATTAAAATTTTCAAAATGATACTTTTTTTCAGTCAGACGTTTCGTGACGTCACGTTTTATTTCTACACTTGACGCCAGTAGATGTCGCCATTCTCGTTTTACTTCTAGAATTGACACCAGTAGATGTCACAGTTCGAAAGCAGAATGTATCCAACCAATCAGGAATGGTTTTGCTGAAAATGCGGTTGTAAATTGTAAAATTACAACTGCTCCACAACCGACATCAATATGTAATAAAAAATATAAATTACTAAGTGCCGTATTTCACAACGGTCTTCATCCTCAGAGCGGTTCATATTCATGCATGATACGTGATGGTACATCAGCACGGAAATGTATTGACAACGACAAAATTAATCAAACGAAGTGACCTCATAACGCAAAAAATGTGAATATTCTTTTTTTGCAACGTCAAAAATGAAAATAAATCATATGTTTTAAACGATTTTATTCAACATCGATTCCTCTGAAAACTTAAATTTTAAAACAATTCCACCAATCCAATTGTTTTGAAACTTTGGAGACGTGCGTGGTTCGGATGACAATACGATATTTTAAAAATCAAATAACCCCGAGGGTGTGAAAATTGTACCCAGTCAGCAATAACCAATAAATATAACCCATAACCACAAATCCAAACGACTTGAAATTAATCACTGCGTTCGGGTAGCTAGTCGCATCACAAGTTCCGTAAGTACACAATTTATATCGAGAAATGATTTGTAATGAATGAATACAGAAAAAAATAAAACATTGAAGGTGTTCTCAAACAGGAAATGATGACTTAAAGCAGCATTAAAGGTTACAAGGGAAAAATGTATAATTTCGAGGAGAAAAAAAATAATTGGGACATAGTATTATATTATTATAAATTAAACGAAATTTAAATAAATATTTAAATTTAAATAAATATTTACAAAATACGGCCGCCACTTCTGCCACGACCACGGCCACGGCCAAGACCATAGATTTGGGATTGGATGAGTTCCCGCAGCATACAGGCCTGCGTGCGGAGGCTCATGGCCTGTTGCCGCACGGCCTGGAGGGTGGCCCACTGCTCTCGACGAGCTCGCACTCTCCAACCGCTCCTCTGATACCTCCTTGTTGTATGACCTTCTGTAATTAATAAACATCAACAATTTTATTATAATAATTTACAGATTTTTGGCACGCGCCAAAAAAAAAGTTCGCCTCCTCTGATATAGGCTAAACTGAATAATTTATATATTGTAAAAACATAAAAAGGTATTTAATTAAATTATTGTGTGATCTTGTAATGACTGTTAAGACTCGGGACGTTTGACGAATTAAACTAAAATATATTTATTGAGTTAAACAGTCTAAGTAATATTAACGAATAAAACTAAACTATACTCGAGCTCATTTAAGAAGGAACTTAATTCGCGCATGTAGAATGCGCTCATTGGCTCCGAGGGAGCGTTTGTTTCTAGTATAGCCAATAGTAACTTGTTTCGTCGCCAACATGTGCAGAACCGATCTAAACTCGTCGGTTGGCAAGTTCCTTCTTAAATGAGCTCGAGTATAGACTAAACTAAACGCAGCTTTCACTCAGAGAAAACCACTCTCTTGACCGCTCCTTGCAGGTCGAAGTTTACCCACGCTCGGTTGGAATGACACTGCCTGCCTCTTCCATTTTCCAGGCAGTCACAGTTACGCACCCCTCATTCACACGCACACACACACATAACCATCAGTCTTAAAACTACACGGGGCCCGATCGATACCCAGCGCGTCACTCGGTGGTCCGTTAGCCTGGGTCGCGTCGGCCCAAATTTATGACACTACATTATTAAGAAACAATACAATCTACCGTGGCCGGGCCTTGCATATTATGAGTTTGGGGGGGACAGGGTGGTGGTCGCGGCGGAGGCGCCGTAGATGCGGCTGGTGGCAGCGGCGGCGGAGGCGCCGTAAATACTGTAGGCAATGACGGGCAAGCTGGCCGGGCTCCTATCATTGGCGGTGGTGGTGGCGGTGACGGAGCCGCAGTTTCCGGCACCTTGGTAACTGCTATTAAAATAGCAGCATCATTCGAGTCTGGAAAAATAAATTTGAACAAATGTATATATTATAAATTTTATTATTTAATTCTTCTGTTAGTTTACCGTTAATCTAGAAACGCGGTAGCGTCTCGACGCCAAGTACACGAAAGACACCCTATATACGTACTTGCAGCTCATTTTGATTTCCCATCTTTTTTTATTTTGTAATTATTATTATCTTCTATTTTTTTGTAATTTATTTGATTTCATGTACTTGGCGTGATTTTCTTAATTTTTTGAAGTTTTTTATGGGGTTAAACTTGCCATCGAGAAGGGCGTCCTCGATGCTTTGCTACAAAAATTAATAAACAATTAATTAACCAAAATAATCAACAAGAGTTCATAAAAGCGTCATATGATAGAAAGGAGTGATATGTTAAATATCAGTGGGCATAGACTGTAACTGTATAACAAGTAATACAAGAAGAACATATTGGATACATAGAAGCATATTTTAACTCAGATGTGTTTCATATTTCTAATCGTTGACGTTACAAGTATGTTTGAATATGCTTCAATGTTTCAAATATCTTCAAGTTGTATTGTTATTGTACAGTTACGGTCTAGGTCCACTAATACCGTTTTTTTTTTTGACACGTGGCAATGTGATTAAAAAAAATTACCTTCTTTTTTTAATCACATTTCCACGTCCAGGGACAGAAATAAACACATCCCCCAGATGACCAACCACCTCAAGTTGATCGCTGTGTCCATATCCAAAACTCATTGAAATCGGTGAGGTGTACATTTTTATGCATTTATTATCAAATAGTTTTATGAATATCTCGAAAACTAAAGCTGAGCAAGGTATAGAATATAAAGGAGAAAGGAAGTGGAGGAATATATATAACTACCTTAGTTTGCTTTTAGTTAAATTTTGAAATTTATTGAAATTTATTCGTTGTTAAGTGGAAATATTTCCGCCATTGTGTTGAAAAACGCGATTATGCGATTATTGTAATCGAATTTTCGCCGAAATTGGAACTCCGCTATGTATCCGGAATAATGATATTCACGTGTTCCATAACGCGGAACGTTTGCTCGTGTTTCCCTCCATACACGCTCTATATTTTGAGTGTGTGCCCCTGTATCCGGATTAACAAAGTTGATTTTATGATTCACTCTTAAGTGTCGGTAGCCTTCTTGATTTAAACAATCGTAAGATTTCCAACAGTCCGACATGACTGTTGTTCCTGGTTTAATCCATTTTTTTTATAACGGAAAGTAGAGTTTCGTAAGTTCGATTTGGTACTGGTTCAATGAAAACTTGCTTACTATCTCGTTCAATACCTCCAAACACCCACTGTCCAGTAACAAAACGGCCCTTGTTGTATTTACGCTTGCCAATCTTAGCTTCTTCAATTTCGACGACTTTGTTTTCGCCTCCTATTTGAACCGAAGATTTTTCGACCCATAATTCACACAACTCTCTGCAAAAGCTAGTCTAATCAACTGCTGTGTGTGAAGAAATACTTAATTCGTGTATCAAACATGTTTGGGTGGCCGAAGCATTATATGGTATGCAATAAACCGACAAATATTTTGAATTGGCATGTGTACATTTTCAAACCAGGTATTATGAAGTGCACTAATTCTTGACATACACTGCTGTCTTACGCGTTTTTTGTTTCTGCTCAATCTATAGAAGGTGTTATAACATGTAAACACTAATGTTGTACGATTAAACGTCATTTCCGTTTTGCATTTCGCGCAATTCATCCTGCCATAAATTACTTTTTGTTCAATTAAAAACTCCAGTAAATTGTTATGATCATTGCAGATATTTAAAAATTCGTACAATTTCATTTCAAACACTCTCGATACAGAAAATTAAAGTGATACGTGTAACGTCCTACGAGGACTCAAACCAGTAATTACCGACCGTTGATAAAGTAGAACTGTACTATATTACCACAGAGCCAACCTATGTTACCGCGCATAAGCATTATACATACTTTAAGATATAAATTATAATCCAAACACATATTAGAGGAACAAATATTATAGAAATGTTAAGAATAATTAATTAGACATACTGACAAAAGCGCAAAACAAAATAATATATAATAAGCAAGAAAACTGCGAAATAAGAAATATCGACACACTGCGCATGCGCCAGCCCGCCAATTCTCCAGTATAAAAGGAGGCGCACGCAGCACTCAGCGCGCTCATTCGAATACTGATACGTTCTTGCAACTAACGAATACTAGTTCCTAGAGGCAGCTTAAGTATTATCCAGTAGAATTTCAGCACGCTCCGGAAACGGCAGCGACTGGTTCTCAGTGTACAAGATACTGGTGCTCCTTTTTGGATCTTTTATTTAATGGTTAAGAACTTAGATACGTTCTTGCAACTAACGAATGCTAGTTCCTGGAGGTAGCTTAAGTATTATCCAGTAGAATTTCAGCACGTTCCGGAAACGGCAGCGACTGGTTCTCAGTGTACAAGATACTGGTGCTCCTTTTTGGATCTATCATTTAATAGTTGAGAACTTTGTTTTTGCGGAGGTTTCAAGCGTTGCTCCTATTAGTAGGCAGCAGCTTAACCGCTTAGCAAAGACAAAGTCTACAGAACATTAAAATAAGAACTCTGCCAAGAGTGTCGGGAACCGCTCCGGAAACGGCAGCGGCCGAACTTACAGCAGTAGCACACATATATATATATATATATATATATATCCAATTTTATATAGCGCATTAGAATAAATTAGCATAGAAAAAACCAAAAAACCCTAAAAAACACAAAACCACAATATATATAATCGTAGTTGTAAGCTATATTATCGTTATTGTTATTAGTTTAAGTGTTGTTTGAATAAAGTCATTGTTAAGTTTAAGTTGGATTTTACTCCTTCATTCCACACTAAACCCCCCACCTATCCTATTCTCGGAGGAAGCCGCTCTCCTCTCGGGAACCTGTCTACGTTCAGTCGTCCCTGGACAGCTGAACGTTACATACGTCTTTCACGTCGTGACGTGTGTACAACAATACTGAATAAACAGTCGAACGACGAGCCAAGGGCTCGGCTGCGGCTAGTGCATACAACAATGTATGAAGGTATAGGCAGAATGCAAAACAATAATACCGATAGTTTTTGGCAAATATCTCGGTAACGAAGGTCGGACGGCGGTAACATGTATAGGAAAAAGTTACTTAGAATCATGTCCTCGAGAACATATTAAAAAATCATTGAAATCGGTGCTGAAACACCTGTTCTACATAATTATCCAAATCATTTCTCGATATAAATTGTGTATTTACGGAACTCGTGATGCGACTAGCTACCCCAGCGCTGTTCATGGTCGCTTACGCGTAAGTTCCGGGTTCTTCCAATCTCGTGCGCGTTGTCAGGGATACCGCGCGACGATAACCGTGAAGACGCTTGCCCGGCTAGCTCGTCGTCGCAGCCTTCGTAGTAGTGATGGCGATCTTTTGTTGGATCGATCTAAAATCGATCTTTCACCGATTTTTTTTAATTTCGATCTATCAAGGATCGATCCTTTTTTCTTTAGGATCGGTTAAAAAAAATTAATTTTATTCTTAGTAAGTGTCAGACAGTGATGGCTAGGTAAAATACGCATCGTATAATACACGAATATTACTGATCGATGTTATATTGGGTACGTTTAGCAGACTCAACTGTTACTCTGAAGTTGTACGTTCATTGGTCGACGCGAGTAAAATCTAGTGAAAAGACTCAACAGTTGAGTCTCCGAGCTCACCCATTGTAAGCCAATACCGTAAAAAACGGTGCAGGGCCCATTCACAACGGTGTTGCTTGACGTGTGCTATCTGGGGATCTTTTTCTTCTGCACGGCTTCACGGCCCACGCCAATCACGCTATACGATGACGTCACCGCGTCACCAACACAAATGTACCGTTATTACCATAGGTGTTCGGGATGTCCCATTGTAGTTTCAATACTGTACTTACCCTTATGAACTAAAACTATAATGAATACTAATAGTAAATGCTGAATAGATGTAGGAATTAGGAGCATTACATCAATAATTCTGTAAGTAATAGAAATTCTTTCTCATTTTGAATGAGATTTGGTATGTGTTATGACATTTGATCAGAGCCGGCAAAAAATTATTTGAAAATTATTACAGGATTGGAGATCAATCAAATGTATGTATTTGTGCAGGTCATTACATTGTTAAATAAGATCTGCCGCGTTTATTTTACGTTTCGAAGGTAATTGAAACCGAAAGTATTACCTGCATTATTCGGAATATAAAACAAAAGTAAGTATTTATTCCGAAGATATAAAAATGTCAAGCAAAATCAACAATAAATCCAAAACCAATACATTGGTTAAAGAATATTTTGTAATTTCTGAAAATAAGATATCCTCGAGATGCATTCTTTGTGGAAAAATTTACAAACACTACGGCAATACAACAAATTTAACAAGACATTTAAATACAAAACATGCCACTCAAATTAATGATTTAAGACTGTCACAGAAGAAACTGCAAGTTTCTGAAAATGACGTTGATAGTCGCATAGAGGAAGAAACAACAGACGACATCAATCCAGTGCCTTCATCACATTCTCATGGTTGTGCTGTCGCTCAGGGTACCTCAAAGACCTCAGAATCATACAATAAAGAAGTCCCGATTGACGAAGCATTTCGCAAAATGAGTTCTTTTGCGGGTAATGCATCCAGATTTAGCCCTGATGAGGTCCAAATTAAGGAATGTGAACCTGACCAACGTCTAATTTTATTTTCTACTTGGAAAATCTCTCTTGATTAACATTGTGAAATTTTTACTGATTGATTGTTTCCAGTAAACTTTTATTAGTTCCATTGGAATCATCCAAGAATAATTATACCACGTTAGTTAGGTTCAACTTCTTTTAATTAATTCAGTTGAATTAATGTATTTAATGATAATATATAACAGATAAAGATCTTGATTCTAGATGGTGGCAGTTCAGCATCAGGAATCACTGAAGCGATATTATACATGATAGCGAAAGATTATCAACCTTTTTCTATAGTGGAAGATATAGGATTTCGCAAACTCATGCATGTTGTGGCTCCTCTGTACAAGATACCCAGTAGAAAAACTCTTAGTTACAGAATGGAAGATAAATATCAAATAATTAGTATGAAAGTGAAAGCCTCTCTTGTAGAAGTTAATAATGTAGTTCTTACCACTGATATATGGACGGATAGTTTGAACACTAAAAGTTATTTAGGATTAACAATTCACTATATTGAGAATATGAATATGCGATCAATTGATTTAGGTATCGAAGGATTAGAGAAAAATCATGATGCTTCGTATCTGGTCGATAGACTCTCTGAGATATGTGACAAGTGGGAAATAACCCAAAAAAAAATAGTCGCTGTTGTCACCGATAATGGTGCTAATATAGTAAAAGCAGTGCGAATCAAATTTGGATACAAAAAACATATGCCCTGTTTTGCGCATACCATCAATTTAGTGGTACAGGATTCGATTCGGTCAGTGGTAGCATTTCAAGAAGTAGTCCAAAAGGTAAAAACAATAGTCACCCATTTTAAACATAGTGTAAATGCAATGGATGAATTAAGAAAAGTCCAGGTGCAAGATAGCCAGACTGAGGGAACTGTCTTAAAATTAAAACAAGAATGCGAAACACGGTGGAATTCTGTATTATATATGCTACAACGATTTTCTGCACTAGCGGAATATGTGAGTGTGGTGCTCTTCAAAAAATCTATCCCTGAAATGCTCATAAGCACGGAACTCGAAACTATTGAAGACGCAATCATGATTTTATCACCACTAGAAGAAGTAACTACTGAAATGTCGGCCGAGAATTACGTTACTGCTAGTAAAATTATCCCCATTGTAAATTGTCTGATAAAAACACTAGAAAATTTTACCGCAAAGACCAAGATATCACAGCAATTACAAAAAATAATTCTTGATAATTTAATTAAGAGGTTTCATTCTGAGGACTCTAATATAGAAAAGAATTTATTACTGGCTATTTCAACATTGCTGGATCCACGATTTAAGAAAGTTCATTTTCGCAGACCGCTTGCAGTTGCAAATGCTATCGCTGAAATAAACAAACAGATTCTTGAAATAAAAAATACTACTAACAAGTCTCCAACTATTCAAAAAGCAGGAAAAAAACAATGCCATAAAAATAATTTATGGAACATCCACGAAGAATTGGTTGCATCTAACTGCAGTACAGAAAGAGATATGCCTGGAGGAATATCGGTGGAGTTGAGACAGTTTCTGGATACACCACTAATAGACATATCAGAAAATCCTTTGGAATATTGGAATAGAACCAAAACAGTCTATCCACACTGTTATCAAATTGCAATCAAATATTTAACACTCGTGGCTTCATCTGTTCCAGCGGAACGCCTATTTAGTAAAGCTGGTAATGTTCTTACCGAAAAAAGAAATCGGTTGCAAGGGTCAAAGGTGTCTAAATTGTTGTTTTTACATTCTGTCAGCGAAGATTATTGGAAGTGATTTCTAATTTTTGTTATTAGGTTTAGGGGTGGTATTCACAGTTGCTACATATTCTTATAGCGAATTCGGTATCTTGCACTGACTCCATGCTCGTGCCAGAAAATGACTTGGATTGGTCGATTCTTATAGAAAACGAAGAAACTCTATAGGAGTCAACCAATCCAAGTCATTTTCTGACACGAGCACAGAGTCAGTGCAAGATACCGAATTCGCTATTAGGCATCCTCTACTAGTCTACTAGAATTAATAGCGAATTCGGTATCTTGCACTGACTCTGTGCTCGTGTCAGAAAATGACTCGGATTGGTTGATTCCTAAAGAGTTTCTTCGTTTTGTATAAGAATCAACCAATCCAACTCATTTTCTGGCACGAGCATGGAGTCAGTGCAAGATACCGAATTCGCTATAAGGTGATCTTATGCCTAAGAAGCAACTGTGAAAACACCACCTTAGTGCCGGTATTCATAGTCGCCACTTATTCTTAAGCAAATGCTTAAGCATGCGGCATCCTCTACTATACTAGTAACTGGTAAAGGATGCCGAATGCTTAAGCATTTGCTTAAGAATAAGTAGCGATTATGAATACCGGCTTAGGTTTAGGTTTATTCTATTCTTATTGTTTGAAAGTTAGTGGGTGAGCACGCTGGAAGTGGGGTTATGTGATCGACGGTGAGAAAGTAACGCGCGGTGCACGGAAGGTTGAGTCAAAATTGACCAAGTCACTTTATTTTACACAAAATAGCGTCAAAAGTGAGCACATTGTTTGTTCTGAGCACTTATTTGTTAGATTAAACACGAACACGTGGTCACGCAACGCGCGATGAGCTCACGTGTTGCGCACAAGATTGAACAGAAAAAGTGAAGGTGAAATAACTCACTCGCGTGAACAGAACAAGTGAATTGAGCACAAATAATGAACGAGAATTGAGCCGAGCACTTAAAAGTACTATTTTGAGAATTTCACACGTTGCGGAAAAGACCTATGTAAAACACGGTTATCGCGACAAGCGGTATGAAACGAGAATGAACAAAGGGGACGCCGAAAACCGTTGAGCGTCTTCTCGAACAATCCTCGAGAATCGATCAAGAAAGTACGCATTGTGATTGGGCCGCTCGTTTCACGTGGCCCCCGGTGATTGGCTGAGCAAACGATAGCGACAATCGATCGCCGCATCGATCGTCGATCAGCGGCGTATTCTGCGGCCCGGTAGGTGCTGCGGTGAGCAGGCGTGCGGCAGAGCAGAGAACTAATGGAATCTCAAACATTCTCCCGCCATCAACAGCTGTTGGATGATGTTGATGTAGAATCAGTCTGAAACAGGCAAAACTGCCAATTTTGCAATTGGCCTGATTAATGTTGTCGTGGCAGTCCTGAGTGTCACCACTCTGGTGAGCCCATCCTTTCCAGGGTGAAGGGTGACGACTCCAGCAAGTGGCCACTTGCTCGGTGGAAACCGTTCATCCGTGATGAGCACTAAGGATCCGATCTTGATATCATTAGATGGGTGGTGCCACTTCGAGATGGAGAGTTGGCGTTGGAGATAATGTGATGACCATTGAGTCCAAAAACGTTGAGTCCGTTGTTGAATGAGCCGCCACCTGGCTGATGGTGGGATGCTTGAATGCTCGACAGATGGCTCCGGTAGAGTTGTAAGAGGCTGCCCGATGAGGAAGTGCGCAGGTGTGAGGGTGGAGATGTCTTCAGGGTCATCACTGAGAGGCTCGAGCGGTCGTGAATTGAGCATGGCTTCTATCTGGGTGAGAAGCGTGCAGAATTCTTCGTAGGTGAGCAGCGTCTCACTGACGGTTCGCCGAAGATGGTGTTTGATCGACTTCACGACGGCTTCCCATTTGCCTCCCATGTGAGGAGCTGCAGGTGGGTTGAAGCACCAGCCAGTGTTGTCATTGACAAACAGCTGACTGAGTTGCTGATGAACCTGTGAGCCCTGGATGAACATCCTCTTGATAATGGTGTCTGCTCCGATGAAGTTCGTTCCACAGTCGGAGTAGAGCGTGGTTGGGATTCCTCGTCTTGAGGTAAATCTCCTGTAGGCAGCGATGAATCCATCTGTCGAGTAGTCTGTGACAATGTCCAAGTGAACAGCTGAGCGGCACACGTCTTGCATCTGACTGCAGACTTGCACACCTCAGTCTGATGTCGGCCGCAGCAGTTCCGGCACAAGTTGTTCGATGTGATCACCTTGCGCCTGGCTTCCACTGCCATGCCCCGGAACTTCGGACACATCACCAAAAAATGGTCTCCTCTGCAGTGGTCGCACGGATACGCAGTGGCCCTCGACCGTTGAGCAGGCTGCGCTTCTTTCGATGAGCTCGTTGAGGCGTGGCTTGTCGCCTTCTTCTGAGCTGAGTGGGCTGGTGTTGCTGCTGCCTTTTTTACGGAGGCCTCTGTCTGCTCCAGCGCTGAGCTTTTGGCCTCGATGAAGGCCAGGAGCTGCTCGTACTTTGGGTACTCTGATGAGTTCGCCAGCGAGGTCTCCCAAGCCTCTCTGGTCACCTTGTCGAGTGCCCTGGTGACTGTGTGCACAAGGATGCAATTGTGCATCTCCTCGTGAGCCTTCAATGCCACCAAGGATATAAAAGTACTATTTTGAGAATTTCACACGTTGCGGAAAAGACCTATGTAAAACACGGTTATCGCGACAAGCGGTATGAAACGAGAATGAACAAAGGGGACGCCGAAAACCGTTGAGCGTCTTCTCGAACAATCCTCGAGAATCGATCAAGAAAGTACGCATTGTGATTGGGCCGCTCGTTTCACGTGGCGCCCGGTGATTGGCTGAGCAAACGATAGCGACAATCGATCGCCGCATCGATCGTCGATCAGCGGCGTATTCTGCGGCCCGGTAGGTGCTGCGGTGAGCAGGCGTGCGGCAGAGCAGAGAACTAATGGAATCTCAAACACTTATACATATCACTATGCTATCATTTATTACAGATACTTATATGTTTCTGTATTCTATGCTCTCTTATAAACATTAATCTTATTCTTGAAGCACGTTCTCTTTAGATTACGTGTTTTCTTTTTACACCGTTGTTACAACAACGTATAGCGTATACGCTATATTCTAAATATGTTAAGTGCAATCCCCGTGCAAAATATAAAATATATATAATATATAATACAATATAGAATAAATATAGTATACTTATTTCCTAGTCCTTGTTTTGGTTACGTTATTGCCGAATTGTCCAATTAGTTACATTTTAATGTTCAATATTTGATATTTGATATTTTTGTAATTATTTATAGCTGAATACATATCTGAATAATTTAAGGATAAAATTTTTTCGATGGACATTATAAAAAGAGACTACTTGTGTAAAAAGTACTGTATTAGTATTATACTAAATGTGACCAATGAGGGCGAGAATGAAGTTAATTAGTGTCCTTTTTAGGATCGATCTTTTTTTTCACAGTCGATCGATCTTATAACTGATCCTTCATAAAAGATCGATTTTTAGAATCGATCCGATCTTTACCCAGGATCGCCATCACTACTTCGTAGCGTCGCGCGGTCTCCTTGAGGCTGCCGTCTCACCGGGCGTTGAATGTGTGCGTACGCTCACACAAGCTAAGTTGAGCGTGTACATATACGCGTATAGTAAACAAACCGTAAATTACAACTTTCGCCCTGAAATCGGCATGAAAGAAGTTTTTACGGGTATAGTTGCCTTCAGCAGACATCCGTGCAGGGTGGTCTGGTGCGTATGAGTGCTAATAACCACCGTATGTTGAAATAATAATGAATTTATGAATCGAAAACTGACAGAATGAAACTTCAAGGCTTGTCCGTTGGTGGCGCTAATGGCGTAGTCTAGCCACGTAGCACCAGCGTGACGTATACGCAGGGTCGACGCGAGGTTAGTTGGCGCCCTTATGCAAGAAAATTTTTGGTGCCCCAAATTTTTGCACCTGTTTTCTATTTAATATGTTTTATTTTTACGGGATGAACATTTCGTTTATGTGGGGGTTGTATTCCTATATTATTAAGCGTGCGAGACAGCTTTTTAGCGTTCCATTCGGCTGGCGCCCTTATGCGGCGCCTAACTTGCATAATGGTTCCACCAGCCCTGCGTATACGAGATGTAGTAAACACACCGTAAATTACAACTTTCGTCCTGGAATCGGCATGAAAGAAGTTTTTGCGGATATAGTTGCCTTCAGCAGACATCTGTGCAGGGTGGTCTGGTGCGTATGAGCGCTAATAACCACCGTATGTCGAAATAATAATGAATTTATGAATCATGTACTGAGACAGACTCGAGAAATGACAGAATGAAGCTTCAAGGATTCTCCGCCACCGACGTTGATGGTATATTCGTGCATTGTATCATAAAACCCGGTAGAAATCCAATCTAGCCGATGTCGTAACCGTGAGGTTATTTATTTATTCTTCTTGTTTTTAATACTTAGTTTATTGATTAACACGATTATGCTGGTTCTTACATTCGTAGGTTCTTACACTAAGAACTTTATTCTCAGACTGCCTTCGGATTTTTGGGACTTGGTTATATATAGTGGTTGTGAAAGAAGGGATAAGGATGACGTGGAAAGAACTATGGAAAGTGCAGGGGTCGATGATGACTAAATTTGTTATCGGTTTATGGAGGATTTTGCGAGGGTGACTAGTTGTGATGAGCTGGTGTGTGTTTAGGATGTTTATCGTGTACATTTAGCTGGCATCCAACAAAGATTCTAGACGGTTGCCGTTAAAGAGAGGGGGTGGAAGGCAACACCTTCCCCCTTATTAAAGTCGTTTGTTACATGTTTAGCAAACGCTCTCTAATTCGGAGATTTTCGCTAGTGCGTGTGGTTGACGGAGGTGCGACGTAGCTTACATGTTGGGTTGGAGCTTTGTTGCCGAAACTGCAATTGGTATAGCAGTTACCTATCGCTTGTCTTAACGTACGTGCGATAGCTCTAAAAAATCCGATTTTTATTAGGAATACAAATAGGATTGCCCCTAAGGCCGCATAACCCGCATAACCTAGATATTCGTAGAATTTTTCCTTCCAGGTTTTTATTCTATGTTGATGCATTATTTTATCGGAGATATCTTCTAGTTCCTCTAATGTTTTTCCCATCGTTTGGATCGTATCTGGGTCGATATTCGTTTCCTTAATTAAGGCAAGTGGTATGTCAGTCTCTGAGATATTGATTTTCGGAGTTTTGATTCTGGTAAGTACTATTTGATGTGAACTCGTGTTATTTTCCATTATTATGTTGTTCGGTCTTAAAGTAGCGGAGAGTGATATACCATTACAGTCTGGTGCTAGGGTGATTACAAAGTTATGTCTTATTTCTACGTGCCTAGGTTTTTTATCCGAACAGAGTATATACAATACCTCTGGTTTGGGAGCGATCCCGATCCATTGGTGTCCTGTGTGTAGTTGAATCCACACGGTGTTTTGGATTCGCATATACTTTGTTTCACAATTTTCTGTTTCATGCTTTATGAGTATGGAGTTTAGACAATTATCTCGCAGATGTCTATTAACGGGATGTAGCTGGTTTCATCTAGAGGGACAGGGAAATTATCTACGTGTTCGTGTTCCTTGAGGATACCGAATAACTGTTCCGGGGTTAAAACGTATGGTTTTACTATACCGCGTTTAGCGTCGAATGTTAGATGTTCTATTTTCCTGATTTGTTCTCTAAGTTCGTTAATGTTTAGCTCCAGGTCTAATATTAGCTCATCTATCTGAATGTTCATTTCGTTTCGTTTTGAAAGATCTACAAGCTTATTAAATTGTTCGTTCATGTGCGCTATTTGGTCGTGAGTTTTATTTAGGAATCCTGCACTGGTTTTCAAGCTGTTTAGTATGATACTTGTCTGATTACGAACGAAGTGTATCACTGATGTCTGGTCCGAGTACAATCTATCCAATTCGTTGTTATAGTATTGAGCATCAGCCTCGTCTAACGTGCCAAAGAGGGTTTTACTAACTACTCCTACGAAGTCGAAAATTCCACGACGACTGCGTGAAGAACCGCTTTTTATTCCGGCCGTATAGAACGCATTTCGGAGCTCTCCACGAATGCCGTCAAAATCCTCTAATCTCTTTACGATCCTCTTACGTGAGGAGCAATCGAATCTGTGGGCGTGTATTTCTCTTATGCACAGGTCCGTGAGAATGGCTTTGTATAGTTCTTCGACATTGGAGAGATCCTTTTCGACATGCGTGAAATCGTACCCTACTATGATTTTTCATTGTTCGTGATATATTCTAACTTTACTAAGATATTCTAAAAATATGTTTTCTTGATTGCTTAGTGTCGTTATGCTATATTTATCGGCGTTCGTTGTTGCTTGAGACGTGACGGTTAGGAGTGTTAAGATGGTTGCTAGGAGAGCAACCGCCATGAAGCTCGAGTTAGCTCTCGTCATCTGAAAGATTATCAAGGTTATCAAGATTATCAAGATTCTGTTTGAACAGTTTCACGTTTGTTCTGTGATGAGTCGCTGATCTACCATTTTCGTTTATTCTTATTGAATGGTTATTTATATTCTCTGCTACTTCGAATGGGCCTTTCCATCTCGCCTCAAAGGGTTTCGCGGTGTAGTTTCTAATTAGAACTCTGTCTCCTTTTGAGATTGTTTCAAGATTTGAATATGATGTTCCTGGTTGTGAGGATGATAGATTGTCGCAGACTTCTATTATCTTATTTTCGTGTTTGATTTTTAAGTTCTCTATCTGTCCTCGTAGTGTTAAGTTTTCGTCTTGTTCGCCGAATATGCTGTTTGGTTCATAACCTAGCTGTAATTCGAAGGGTGTATATCCTGTTGCTCGATTAATGGTGCAATTGTAGTTTAGCATGGCCTTTGGCAGTATTAGATCCCATGGGTTGGTTTCAGTCTGATAATGTCGTATGTATTCCTTCAGTATAGAGTGGGACCTTTCGTTTTTTCCATTGGATTGAGGGTGATATACGGAAGTTAGAGTGTGTCTGGTTTTCATCATGGTGCAAAATTCGGAAAATTCTTGCGATACGAATTCTTTCGCGTTATCCGTTAGTATTTCTCGGGGTTTTCCGAATATTCTCAACCAAGAAGCCCATACGGCTTGTATGATTGCTGCCGTGGACTTGTCGATTAAGGGTTCGCATATTAGGTATCGTGTCAAATAGTCTTGGATTACAAGGATGTATTTGTTTCCTTGAGTCATTTCGTCCAAAGGTCCGACAAGGTCTAATGATATTTTGTCTGTCGGTTTGGAAGGTACATCGGTTGCCTGCTGTACGTATGTCTGACTCTTGGTATCTTTGTTCCTTTGGCAAATTTCGCAATTCTCTATATAAATTCTTACGTCGCGTGTAATGTTCGGCCACTCGTATCGTTTTCGTATCTTTTGTAATGTCTTATCAAACGCGTAATGACCGCCGGAAATTGAGTCGTGTGCTAATTTAATTATTTCCTGCTTGTTTGTTGGTATGGGTCGCGATACCAGTATTTCTATGTTTCTGCCTAACTGAGAGAACAACGATGCTAGCTCCGCGTCGTGGTATCTATCTTGGATTACGTTGATCTTCGATTGTTGTCCTAAGATTTTATTTATCGTTTCTAGCTTGAATTTGTTTGTCTCATGCGGGGATAGGTAGGTTGTATCCTTCGTCGTTATTTCCGGGGGAATTTCCGCGTAGATTATAGTGGGCAATTCTTTTTGGAGTCCTTGCGTGACCTTTACTACAGATTGTATGGAAGGGATTTGAGTTTCGTCAACAAGAACTAGGTCTCGATGGGTTTTGGAAGGTAGAGATTGTTTTGAAGAGAGGTTCGGGGTAACATCGCTTGTTTCGCGCGGTCTGGCTACCTCTTTGATAAATTCTTCGTCTTCTGCGGTGGTTTGATAGTTGCCTGACGAATAAAATGTGATATAACTCTCTAATTCGCGCTTTAGGTCATCTTCGATTGCCCGGACTCTAACGCGCGATAAAGCGTCCGCGTTTGTATTAATCTTCCCCTGCTTGTAAACGATCTCGTACTCATATTCTAAAAATTTCAATCGCCACCGCATTAAGCGAGAGTTGGGGTCTTTTACGTTCATCAACCAAACTAGCGGTCCATGATCCGTCACGATCGTAAACTTCCTACCGTATAGGTATTGGTGGAAGTGTTTCGTTTCCCAGACTATTGCTAACAATTCCTTCTCGGTTGTCGAATAACGAGTTTCGGCGGAATTCAAGGTGCGAGACGCATAGGCGATCGGTCTGTCTTTACCAATTTGTCCTTGCGAGAGCACAGCGCCTAGAGCATAATTACTTGCGTCGGTCGTCAGTACAAATGATTGTGTCCAGTCGGGGTACTGTAATACTGGTTGAGCCAGTAATGCGTCGCGTAGAGTTTCGAAACTTGTTTGTTGTTCCCTTGTCCAATTGAAGTCTTTATTTTTGGTCAACAAATTGTTGAGTGGTTTGGCTATCTTCGAGAAATCCTTAATGAATTTACGGTAGTACCCACATAGACTCAAGTACTGCTTTATTTCTTTCGCGTTTTTAGGTACCGCGTATGTCTTTATTTTTTCTACACGTTTTGGGTTAGGGGATACTCCGTCGGCTGATATGATGTGACCTAGGTATTCCAACTCTGGTTTCAAATATTCGCACTTGTCGGGTTGGAGTTTCAATCCGCACTGTCTAAGTCGTTCGAATAGTATTTTTAAGTTTTTGTCATGTTCCTCTAATGTGCGTCCGTAAACTATTATATCATCGATATAAACAAAGCAACTGTTTCCTATTAGACCCTGTAGTCCTCGATTCATCATTCTCTGAAAGGTTGGGGGTGCGTTCCTTAATCCGAATGGCATTCTAGTGTATTCGTAGTGTCCGTCACTAGTAGAAAAAGCTGTCTTTTGGATATCTACATCTTTTACACCTATCTGGTGAAACCCTGAGGCTAAGTCGAACGCGGAGAAATATTTTGCGTTGCCTAGTCTGTCCAATATTTCGTCTATATTGGGTATCGGATACGCGTCTTGGATAGTTTTTTCATTAAGCTTTCTGTAGTCGATAACTAATCTCCATTTTTGTTTTCCGCTAGCGTCTGTCTTTTTGGGTACTATCCATAGGGGGCTATTATATGGGCTATCCGAATCCCGAATTATTCCTTTCGCGAGCATATCAGCAATTTGTCTTTTTATTTCCTCCTGATGGATAGGTGGGTATCGGTACTGTTTAGTGTGGATAGGGATTTCGTCGGTCGTTCTGATTTCGTGTTCCAATAGTGTAGACTTGGGTAGTTGATCTCCCGGTAATAAGAATACATCGTGGAAATCTGAGATAATTTCCCACATTTGGTCCCTACCCTCTGTTAGATGACTTAAACGCGTGTTTTCTTTTAGCAAGTTAATTCTATCGGAGCATTTTGGCCTGGATTCGATTTGGTAGATCAGTTTCTCATCAAAGTCTTCGATTGATTCGATTTGATTTTTTAATGATTCTGGAACGATTGGATGACCATTTCCATCAAGCTTCGTAATTGCTCCGTGACATGAAATGAAGTTGACTAGTACCGTTTTGTTTTTACAGTTTGCGTTTTTTGCGTTTTCCCTACGTTTTGTAATATTTCCTATCTTAAATTCGTTAGGTGATAATGAGAAGTTGTGTTTGTACAGGAAATCTGCGCCTAATATACCATCCTGTAGTATTGGGGAGTCGTCGCTAACTACTTGGAATTCGTTGCATGTATTGTTGAATGGGATAAATACCGAATACAAAGTTTGTGTAGTGTTACTTGTGATCCCTCTAAGCGACATCGGTTTACCCCGTAAAAGTGTATTGTCCCTGATTTGTCTTTCTTTGATTAAAGATATCTCGCTACCTGTGTCTATTAAAAATTTCGTGGTTTTAGTACCTGTCAGGTCTAATTGTACAAACGGGGAGTTGTCCACTCGGTCTGAGAGGGTGGTTCTGGAGTTGGGGATGTTCCCTGTTGTCCTGGTGGGAGGCTGTGAGGCTCCAGCTGGAGAAAATTTCTCTGCTGTCCTACTTGAGTGGGCCGCTGTTGTTGTTTCCATTTCTTTACCCTGCATTGTTCTTCTAGATGTCCTCTTCTTCGGCAATAGTTGCATTCTTTCTTGTGATAGTCCGGATCGAAGTTTCGTCTTGGCTCCGTTGGTTGGTCTCCTGAGTTTCCTCTTGGTTTGCTCCAATTGGAGGTTCGAGATTTAATGTATGATAGCTCAACATCGAACATTCTTGCAGCTTCAAAAGCTTGGTTGAGCGTTTCCAATTGTTGGGAAAATAAATATTGTGATATTTCGGGCTTTATGTTTCGCTGGAAACACTGGATGGCTTCTTCGTTGCATATTACTTCCTTAATATCGATATATACCCTCAGTTTCCGTTCCGAGTTAACTGCTGTGATTATTTCATCTTGAATCTTCGAGAATCTGATTATAAATTCGTCGACGGATTCGTTGGGCCCCTGTCTGCATGCGTCGCGTGTTGTTTTCAGTGATGCTGCGTCCATTGCTTTCTCGTACAGGAACCGAATTTTTTCGACTAACCTTGGAATGGTGTCGACTGTGTCCGGTCTTATGGAAGCTGCAACTCTCCCTTTTAATTTTTGCGAGATTACTGCCATTACCAAGAACGGATGTTGGTTTGCCGCCAGCATGGCTGATGCACGTATGAGCGTGGTGATAAATAGTTCGGCGTTGGTTCCGTCGAAATCCGGGATCAATGGTAGACAGTGTTTATATTTGGTGATAGTTCCACTTAGTTCTTCCGATATTGGGAGAGTGTTAGTATGAATATCTGAGTTTGTTTGAGTATCTTCTTTCCCGCTTAATTTGGTTTCTAACGCTTTTTGTCTGTCTACTACTGCTACTAATTTTTCGGCTATCGTATTGACAGTCAGGTTTAGGTCGCCCAAGATTGGTCAAGTAGGAGATTGATTACGAGACATGTTATCGAGAGCAGTTACGAATTCTTGTTGAAGAAGGTCGTCGTATGTGTTTGTAAGTAGACTTACGTTGCTTTTGCTTTCCCGCCACTGGGTCCACTTGTAGTCCAGGTTGGTAGTTGATGGAGAGTCCTCCAGGTTCTTTGTAGGATATTCCAACGATTCCTCCTTGAAGGATGCCTAGAGAGCTAGGAGATTTTCCGTTGGTTGACGTCCACAGACAATATCCTTTACCGCTGCCACCAATTTATGTCGTAACCGTGAGGTTATTTATTTATCACGTTGACCGCCGTGTCACCCGTATCCGGGTGACGGCAAAAATCTTGAGTAGGCCGCGTCACCCGAATACGGGTGACGCTTATTTGAGCGCTTACGAGGTAAATTGGTAGGTATTTCGAAAGTTATTTCACAAAATATGAGACTATTGAATTGTTATAAACGTTTATTAAAAAAAATTATTTCAATGGAATGTTTTCAAACAGTCCATACAAAGTTGAGATTGATCAGGGCAATCTGGGCAAAACGTTGTGGTTTTTTTTAATATTTTCTCGTACCTTTGATCGGTCCGTATGGAGTCTTTTATTTTTGTAGCATATTTTGCAAGCCCGTCTAATGCTTTGCCCAGAAGAATTTTTTCGGATGGCAATATTATGCTGACTACGTTGACCTTTAGATTTAGTTTCCTTATCAGTCAGTCCTAATAAATTCAGAGCTAATAACTCTCTAAATTTTCTAATATTTATATTTTTATTTGTTGCAATCTTGTAAACGATTGAAGCGTTTACAACTATAACTCCACCCCCGGCAATAATCTTAAGAAGCTTGCCGATATTGTAGCGTTCGAACTTCAGTCTTAAGTGCGCGCGGTATAGCATCGCGCGTGGCCTGACGGAGATTTTCTTACAAACTCGCGTGGCAGTCAACGTGTTATTCTTCTTGTTTTTAATACTTAGTTTATTGATTAACACGATTATGCTGGTTCTTACATTTGTTACATGGGCCCTTCTGGCCCTTTCCGTGCTTGCTGTCCGCGCGTCGCTTTATTCCGTAAACGGCGATTCAGCGGAATCGCCTCGCGCGTGCGTCACGTTGCGCTGAGCCGCGTAGCGACAGCCGTAGGGACAACGTGACCCTCGGCGGCCCGGGCCCGGATATTTCCGATGCATACAGCGAGCGACAACTGCCGACGGGGCAATTTCCCCCATACGCGAGGATTGATCAAGGCACGGCCCAGAACCGGGGATCGATGAGGAGGCATGGCAGATTCGAACTAGGAAGTCGCGACGGACTAAAGGACCGTCTAGAAACCGCGACCACGTCTCCGGATAGATTCCGCGAAGCACGATCGGCCGAAAGTAATTCGTGATAAGGGTAACTCCGTCCGACACACCGAGAACGGCCTAGTCGGGAGAGCCCTTCCCGTTAATCGTGACCGACGTAGGACCGCGTTATTATCCGACGAATAGAGACAGTGCGGTACGACAGGCGCTAGTCACCGTCTTCCGAGTGCCATCCGAGAGCACAGCGAGCGACCACGACCTACGCTCGGGCCAGAGACCCCGACAGCGAGCGAAACCATAGACGGCAAGCGTGCCGCGTGCTACCCGAGAGCACAGCGAGCGACAGCAGGGACGGGGCGTCGTCCCTACGGTATGTAAGCAAATCCTACTTTAACAAGAATATATTTTACTCTTTGTTTCGACCTCTATTTCCGCCTCCAATATTGATTGAACCTCTTCTACCCCATATCCTTCCTTGGTAAGTATAGTCAATGTGTGCTTTAGCACTGTTACGCGTCACGATTATTATTAGGCATACTTTCGTATATTATTATTATTAGGCTAGTTTTCTGTATTAAAATCGGTCGAGGGTCATATACTCGATGTCCGGGTCTCTCGTAAATAGGTCGGGAGAGGTCCAGAAGGAAAGGGCCATTCGTTAATTTATGATGTTGCCTGGCAGACGCGGGGTCTGTCGCCTGTACCCGCCGGACACTTGGGACCGTCGGAGGGTAGTAAGTAACGTGGAGTTACAATGGCCCTTTGTTCATTGACGCCGACGGTCCCGGGGTTCGGTGATATTGGCCAGACGTCCTGTTTCACCTTCTGGACGCCTTGGAGGATATCTTGGAGACAGGCTGTTTAGCTATAAATTATTATAAGTTAAAGTACAGTTTCCCTTTCTACGGGGCTGGGTGGGCCGTTCCTTGGCAATGTCACGACCAATAAGATAATTGTTTGGCCCACCAAGTAACCAGCCTGGAAGGGAGGATTTGTCTTGGAGGAAGGAAAGACTCCGTCGGGGAGTCAGATACTTTTCGAAAGACGACAAGGTCTCGTTATATTTTTCAACGCTGTTTATGACAGAATATACCAGGAACTTATTATTGTTATATGCAGTGTCAATTTAATCACCCTTACCTCGATAACACGACGTTTAGGGTACCGCGCGTTTGTCTTAGTGTCGGAAGTACCGTGTCGGGAATTTACGACTCCCGTTGATCCGTCTTCAATACAGTCGGATCTCATTAAGAACGCGCGATTAAACATTGGTCCTTCGAGCCGGATTCACTAGTGACGTATGGACTTTTACAGTGGCTCAGTGCAACAGAGTTGGTGAAAAAGTGTATTTGGATATAAAACGAACAGAGCCTCCATTCGCTGCAGCTCAGCGGATGAACAATTGGTTGCGCAACAGTGCACGTGCAGCATCGCCCATTGCAGCATCTTCAAGGGATTCCGGACATCGTGGTGGATATCAGCAGCTGAGGACCTCGCTTCGCTAAGGTAGGCTCGTTAATTGTTTCGCACTCCTATCCTGCCTCCTTACCCATTCCATGATGTCACAGAAAAAGGGTGTCAGCGCCTCTCCAAGTCAGCCGTCAGCAAATATAGCTTCGGCTGAGATTAGTTCTCTGCGGCGGAAATGCGGAAATATAATAGGACAGATTACCATGTTCCATAAATTCCTGGAAACCGTAAAAGAGTCAGGAAACGTTGATACCCATCTTCTTGAGACGCATCTCAAGGGCCTCAACGTGCATTGGGATCGATTCGAAGAAGTTCAATTCGAACTCGAGGGATTAGATGCAACGGAGGCAGAGCGTCGATTCGGAACACAGAACAATTATTACGCCGTGGTTTCGCGTGCCAATAAAATCCTTCAGGAGGCGCGACCGCCGGTTCAAATCACGGCACATCAATTCCCACCGGTCCTCGAGACTCCGGGTACGAGTCAGTCACCAGCACTGACGGTAACGGCGCCATTAGCCATAAAGCTTCCAGAGTTGAGTTTGCCGACTTTTGATGGGTCTATCGAAAAATGGTCAACATTCTTCGAGTTGTTTTCCTCGATAATCGATCGGAACGAAGAGCTGACTTCGGTGCAGAAGTTGCAATACCTACGGTCAGTCCTTTCAGGAAAGGCGGCTGCGAGTATCGAATCGTTGCGGACCACGGACGCGGATTATGTCGACGCAATCGAGATACTAAAGTCAAAATACGATAACACTCGGAAGATTCTCTTGAAGCATTGCAACGCGATTAGGGATTATCCGAAGTTGGCAAGGGACACTGCTGAATCTTTGGGCGATTTAGTGGATGCCATGAATCAGCATTTGCGATCACTTAAGAACATGGGAGAACCGATAGCATCATGGAACACCCTCCTGGTGTCCATCATCTTATCAAAAGTCAGCGCAAGCACGGTCTGGCATTGGGAGCTATCGTTGAAAGATAAAAGGATGCCAACTTATACTGATCTTTTGGCATTTTTGGAGAAACGCGCGGACTGTTCGCCGGCCGCCGCACCGAAGTCTGGAACAGGAACCAGTAACCGTGGTTCGTCAGGGCAACAACAGAATCGAAAACCAGGAGCTTCACAAAGGAATGCATTCCTTACTGTGAACGGATCTGGGTGTCCCGTCTGCCAGCAAGCACACAGAGCTTGGAGTTGCGATACGTTTAAAGCGCTATCGTTAAAGGAACGTTTTGCAATGGTGGCAAAGACTTCCTTATGTTCGAACTGTCTCGGACAAGGGCACACTGTTAAGGACTGCAAGTTTGGACCGTGTCGTGTGTGTCGCAAAAGGCATCACACTTTGCTGCATAAGCATGAAGCTTCACGGAACGAAGCCAGCAGCGGGTCTTCGGTAGCCGATACAGCGAACGCGTCTGGACCGTCGTCGTCAGAACGACCGTCAAGCCCTGAATGACTAGGAAAGCAAGGGGATCTGCGGGGAAAAAGATGTCCGAGGGTTTTTGTAGTCAATTCGGCCACCAACGAACTATTGGTTACGGCGCGAATTAACGTATTGAATAAGGATCAGCAGCCAGTAAGCTGTCGAACACTAATCGACACATGTGCGGCGTCCAATTTCATGACGGAAGGTTTCGCGAAAAGGCTCGGTCTACCGCGGAAGACATGCTACATTCCCATCGGAGTCCTCAACGATCTTTCAACGGTTGCAACACATACTATAAGAGCAACCATCAGGGCACGTGTCGGCGAATATCAGAGGACATTGACTTTTCTCACGGTTCCCAACATCTCATCATTGATTCTTGACCAGCCGATCGATCGGTCAACAATCGTTGTTCCAGATGGGATCAATTTGGCTGATCCCAACTTTTATAGACCTGCTCCAGTCGAAATGTTATTGGGGTCTGGAACGGCATTATCAATGCTATGCGTTGGACAGATTGATTTGTCACCTCTCGACGGTGCGGATCTGTTCCTACAAAAAACAAGAGTCGGTTGGGTCATCGGGGGGAGCGCACCAGCCGCTCCAACGGTAGAACGCAGGGTTCGTCATTTGACCACTGCTCTTCAATTCGATCTCGCGAAATTCTGAGAAATTGAAGAAGGTCCTCAAGTCCGGTATCTTTCGGATTCAGAGACGGCTAGCGAGAGACATTACCAGGACCACACCACGCGAAATGTGGAAGGGAGGTATGTCGTGGCGCTCCCGTTCAATGAATGACTTCCAAATTTGGGTGAATCAAGATCAAGAGCCCTGAAGCGATTCGCTTCCCTTGAACGGAAACTGCAAGGGAATGCCGAGTTGCATCAACGATACCGCGCGGTAATAGAAGAATATCGTGATCTCGGCCACATGTCTGAGATCACAGATGTTCAAGCGTCCAGTGACGGGTATTATTTACCGCATCACGGTGTCAGTAAGGATAGTAGTCAGACTACTAAACTCAGGGTGGTTTTTGACGCTCCAGCACAGACCAGTACAGGAGTGTCACTTAATGACACTCTGCACATCGGACCAAAGATACAAGAGGATTTATTGTACATACTTTTACGGTTTCGTACTCATCAGTACGTCATTACCGGTGACATTGAAAAAATGTACCGGCAGTTTCTCATCCGACCGGAAGATAGAAAATATCAAAGAATTCTTTGGCGCGACAACGATGGCGAAATCAAGACTTTTGAGTTGAATACCGTGACTTTGGGGTCTCGGCGGCACCGTTTTTAGCCATTCGTTGTTTGTAGCAGTTAAGTCAGGACGAGGGACATCGGTACCCTCAAGCAGCTGAAATTCTCCAGCGGGATTTTTATGCGGATGACGCGCTCACCGGAGCGTCAACGAGGGAAGGCGCAATCGCGCTAAGGACGGATCTCACGGACCTTTTAAAATTAGCCGGACTAAACGTCCGACAATGGGCAGCTAGCGACCGGAGTCTGTTGCAGGGCTTACCTCAAGATTCGATCCATAGCAAGCTTCATTTCGGCGGATCATCTACCGTAAAGACTCTCGGTGTCGTGTGGAATTCCACAGACGATTCCATCATTTACGCAGTCAAAATTGGAACGATTTCATCACGCGTCACGAAACGCCTCATTAGTTCCGAGATTGCTCGGATCTATGATCCTTTGGGACTTCTTGGGCCGGTCATTGTCGCCGCGAAGATCATGCTTCAGAAAATCTGGAGCTTGAAAATCGATTGGGACGAGTCCCTACCTACGGACACCCATACCGAATGGACTCGGTATTACTTGCAACTACCGTTATTGAATAACGTTGTATTCAATCGCAAGACGATAGCCAGTTCGGCGTCGCGTATCGAGTTGCATGGATTTTGCGACGCGAGCGAGAAAGCTTATGGAGCTTGCGTGTATCTCCGTGCGATTGACGTGCGCGGCCGCGCGCAGGTGGAATTGCTGCTAGCGAAATCGAGGGTTGCACCGTTGAAGCAGCAAACGATTCCGCGGCTTGAGCTATGCGGAGCGCTGCTCCTCACTTCTCTGGTTCTGATTGTTCGACGGGCTCTACACTTCGAAATGGATCGCACCATCCTTTGGACCGACTCCACTGTTGTACTTCATTGGATAAATACTTCTACGCACATGTTAAAGACGTTCGTTGCAAATCGTATAGCTGAAATTCAGACGAGAACGAGGGTCAGGGATTGGCGTCATATACGGACATATGATAATCCGGCAGATCTCATTTCACGAGGTCAAACACCGGAGGAATTCTTACAACCCTCCATCTGGCAACATGGACCGGCATGGCTCGTCAGACCGGAGGTTCACTGGCCTACCTGGGATTCGGCCCCACCTGTCATCATACCGGAACAAAAGCAAGTAACCTGCTTCGCGTCAAAACCCGTGGACACGTCATTATTGAATAAGTATTCATCGTGGGGAAAACTTCTTCGGATCGTGGCATTCTGTTTGCGCTGGAGACGTAACAGTTCAAGGGGGGTCCTTACAGTTCCAGAACTGAATTATGCGCGCAACGTGGTCATCAGACTTTTACAACGTTGCCATTTCTCAGAAGAGTTGCGCTGCATCGCCAAGGATAGGGATGCCACTATCAAGGGCAAATTAACAAAATTAAATCCGTTTTTAGATAAGGATAAGATTTTGCGAGTTGGGGGTCGTTTGCAGCATTCGACGATGCCATTCTCTCAAAAACACCCAATTATACTACCAAAGGCTCACACAACGGCATTAATTGTGGAAAATGAACACCGTATCCACTTGCATGCGGGAGTGCAAGCTACCTTATACGCCATCAGGCGCAGATACTGGCCTATCGACGGTCGAAGCCAGGTCTGGAAATCGAATAGGAAATGTGTGCGTTGCTGTCGTGCACAACCACCACCCGTGGAATACGTGATGGGTAATTTACCCGAAGCAAGGGTAACTGAGTCGCGCCCCTTTACCAACGTGGGAATAGATTATTGTGGGCCTTTTTACATCAAGGAGAAAAGACACCGGAACCAGAATCGGATAAAGGTATATGTAGCGGTTTTCGTGTGTCTGGCGATAAAGGCCGTACATCTCGAACTGGTCAGCGATCTGACAACTGAGGCATTCATTGCTGCCCTTTGACGTTTCATAGCTCGGCGAGGATTTTGCGCGAATTTGTATTCCGACAATGGATCGAATTTCGTCGGAACGGATAACGAATTACGCCAGTTGCGTCAACATTTGCGGTCGGATGACCATAATAACCAGGTTCAGACTTTCCTTGCAGAGAGATCCATCGAGTGGCATTTCATCCCACCATTGGCTCCTCACTTTGGTGGACTGTGGGAGGCTGCGGTAAAGTCTTTCAAGTTTCATCTTAAACGCGTCGCAGGGGCTAATCTATTCGCTTTCGAGGATTTTAATACATTGATCATTGAAATAGAATCTATATTGAACTCCCGTCCTCTTACGTCCATTTCGTCTGATCCTAACGATCTATTGGTCCTTACACCTGGACATTTCTTAATTGGCGACTCATTAACGAGCCTTCGCGAGCGCGATTTCAGAGACACTCCGTCTAATCGCTTGTCGAGCTGGCAACAGATTCAGAAGGTGAAACAGCATTTCTGGACCCGATGGCATCACGAATATCTGAACGAGTTGATGAGTCGCAGTAAATGGACCAGCGGTAACCATCCCATCAGGGTGGGCACAGTTGTCCTCCTGCGAGATGACAAGGTGCCATCTATGCAGTGGGCTTTGGGCAGGGTCCTCAAGATCCATCCGGGCACTGATGGCATCGTGCGGACGGTGACTCTTAAAACGGCTACGACCGAGCTGGACCGGGCGGTCAAGAAGCTCGTGCCGTTGCCCAATCAATCGGAAGACGATCTCGAAAGGGATGATGTCGCTGGGACACCAACATCCAAGAGGGATACAAGACTACCCTAGCCCCCTAGTTTTAGATACATATATACACAAAAATACGGGGAGTCAAATACTTTTCGAAAGACGACAAGGTCTCGTTATCCTCCGGAGATGAGGACAGTTTAAACTCATGTATTTCGGCTTTCATTATAATCATATTTTTCAACGCTGTTTATGACAGAATATATCAGAAACTTATTATTGTTATATGCAGTGTCAATTTAATCACCCTTACCTCGATAACACGACGTTTAGGGTACCGCGCGTTTGTCTTAGTGTCGGAAGTACCGTGTCGGGAATTTATGACTCCCGTTGATCCGTCTTCAATACAGTCGGATCTCATTAAGAACGCGCAATTAAACAAGCACTTAAACAGAGTAAGAACCCGATAAATCATTCCAGCCGCTCGGGATGATTTATTGAAAAGTCCCTTCAGGACGTAACACATTCGTAGGTTCTTACACTAAGAACTTTATTCTCAGACTGCCTTCGGATTTTTGGGACTGGGTTATATATAGTGGTTGTGAAAGAAGGGATAAGGATGACGTGGAAAGAACTATGGAAAGTGCAGGGGTCGATGATGACTAAATTTGTTATCGGTTTATGGAGGATTTTGCGAGGATGACTAGTTGTGATGAGCTGATGTGTGTTTAGGATGTTTATCGTGTACATTTAGCTGGCATCCAACAAAGATTCTAGACGGGTGCCGTTAAAGAGGGGGGGGGGGGGGGGTGGAAGGCGACACCGATAAATGTAGGGAAGACATAGTTGCCGAGACTATCGAGAGTCGAATCGCGCTGTTGTCGCATTTCCTCTATCACTATTTTGCCATCAAGGAGGCTTGAATGAATCACGGCGAAGTGGTTGGAGAACAGAGATGAACAATGATAATATCTGGATAAACTCAAATAGGATTTGAGTTGTTCGGCGGCGCACAGTGGGGCATTTCGGGTCGAAACACGGCACTAAGTCCTTTTACAAAAATATCGCTAGACTGCAAATTTTCTTTTACAGGTAGTTGATTGCAGGTAGTATGATTATTTTTCACATTCATTAATTTTTAACGCGACTACACGGTTTTGAAGAAGAGAACCACGAAACTCTTCAGAACTTGTATTGTTGTTTGCTTAATTCAACTAATTTTTTATGGAATTAAGTGTTGAGGTATGTATTTGAAGTGTACCAAATTTAATTTTGATCTCTGATATTTTTGGAATTGTATCTTACTGAATGTCCCAATTTTCATTGTTTATTTTTAACGGGAGTTCAACTGGGGTAGTTAGAGGGACGAGAAGTGGTCTATGACGCTTTTTTTTTACAAAAATTCCTTTTCTGCCATTGAAATTCAAAGTAACCGAAGTCTTTTTACATGTGAAAGATGCGAAACTTTTTCCTATGTACAGTGTGCACGATATTGTCGGCAATTTGTAAAAAAGTACTATGCTCTATTAAATAAACAAATTTCATTAATTTTACTGTCCCAATAGGATCACAAATATACGTAATAACTGAATGAAATGCAAAATTAACGATAAATATATGATTTGGGTGAGAAAATGTTTTGTGTCGTGTTTCGACCCGAAATGCCCCACTGTGCCGTGACTTGTAATCTCGGTTGGAGAGGCATACAATGTTGATAAAATGTAAAATGTCACGTTTTCAATATTCAGTAACATACTGCTGAGATTTTCCACATTAAAATGAATTCGAATATGGTATAAATCGGATTATTTCTAGAACTGTACTAGATAACTAAATATAAATACGTAACATTTCTAATCTAATAATGCTATAAATAATCCGATTTATACCGTGTTTAAATTCATTTTCATCTGGAAAATCTCAGTAGTATATTACTGAAACGTTCATGCCGATACGATAGAAAATGTGAGCCATTCGGAAGAATATCCTTTATTCGTTGTATTTATTCGAATTAAACATTCGAATAAAAAAAGGTAATTATGCAGAACAGGTGTTTCCTCACCGATTTCAATTATTTTTAGATAAGGTGAATGTCCCAATTTCTGCTCATTTAAGAGGTTACTTGTCATAAAGAAGGTGTAAAAAATTTGTTTGTGATCAAAATTTGCAGAGTAATTGATTAATTCTTTAATAATAAATCAACCAATTCAAAAACTATTTAAGAAAGATATTTCAAGATGTTTAACTATTAATAATTTGTAATTAAATATATAATGCTCTAAATGTCCGTATTTCTACTCATGAAAAATAGCGATGTATGTATTTCCCCAAGCTCTTGCTTGTTTTCGGATTCTCTCACTCTCGAACAAAGAATTCTAAGAAATTGTGGGGATAGTCGCCGGGCTCCTAAATAACCAGAGATCGGCGGGGCTCGAGGTACCACTGCTGGAGGAAGAAACACCTACAGGAGCGATGGTTATATGTGCGGAACAGCGCGTCAGTCACGCACACATAACCACCGCTCCTGTAAGTGTTACCCCCTCCATCAGCTGTAGTTGAAGGCCGCTGATCCCTGCCTAGACGCAGCTCTCGTGCCGTATTCCTCCAAGACTTCTCATCAGTAGAAGGAGCTGTGGCAACAGCGCGGCGGAGACAGGGAGAACAGAAAATGTGGCAACTATGCGTCAAAAATTCGTCTACATAGAGTACCTGGAGATGTCACCTCTATACAACTTCTTTTTACCGACCGCATTAGTTTCATTAGGGTCCGTCTGTTTACTGGGGACGCTTCGATCCTTTGTTTACTATTCGGACCATAACAAACTTGAGACGGCACCCTTAACAACGGAAGGCACACTGTGCGGGAGAAAGATTGGAAGGGGAAACAGGCGCGTGAGGGGCCCCACTGATGGTCACCGCTGAGCTACCCGAACGCAGCGTCGTTTTGTCTTTCCCGTAACACCGCGAGTGACTGATTTCAAGTTTGGATTTGTGGTTATACAGGGTGTCCCACGGTAGAATGGAAAGCGCGATATCTTCTAAAGTATCGGAGGAAAAAATATGAAAAAAGTATGGAATTGCATGGTTCGATGGGGCTACTAACTTAGCCCAGACGAATTTTTTTCGATAATTATTTTAAAAGATACGATGGTCAAGTTTCGTTTTATAAATGGGACAACGTTTTCTGAACACCTGAGTTGATAGTGCTTTCCAAGACAAATTCAATAAGCTTTAATGTATACACTTGATCTCCAATTGTTTTTTTTTTAGATATTGCGCTTGTAAAATGACTGATTTTCACTGGAATGAAACCCTCTGAAATAGCAAGAACCGGGGATGATCTTGTAGGCGCCACGGGTGGCATTGCCCGTTGAAGCCGATACCTACCTGCCGAAGGTCTACGCCAGGGATGGTAGGCGAAGACCGCCGGTCCTCCAGCAGTAGCTGGGTCCCGACCTCTCGCTTCCGACTGTCGTGAGTCGGATGGCGGAGGATCGGAACTGTTGGGCCGCCGTCTCCTCCTTCTCCGAGGTCATAATGTTGGAGAAGGAGGAGGCTGAGAGGAACCGTATCAGGGCGGGTCTTCGGCCGAGTTTCGAAATTTTCCATTCTTATTTGAAGTTTAAATGAGCCCAATTTTGTTAAATTTTGACTTACGTGGCTAATTCTGACACCTGCGATAACGGTACTCATAATGATTAAGAATCAGCTTGGTATTTTTGTTCCAGATGAGTCTGTAAGCTGAAATCACTCCCGCCGTCTTTTCACAGACGCGGGATTGATAAATAAAAAAAAGTTTGACATTGTTATTCATTGTATTCACTAAGAAAAAAGCCTGAATGTTGCCGAATTGTGCTACGTGATTACCAAAATGACCCCTTAATTACGGGGCATTTCAAATATCTATAAAACTGTAAATATTAGAATATATTTATATACTTTTTATTTCATTTCTTTTACTCCTTTTCGAAAGTGCCAATAGAAGTTCCTAATTTCCCTCATCTCCTTCTAATAAGTGTCCGCACATACATATGCTTATATTTGTCTCATTACCTCTGATTAATTCGCATTTGTGAAATGCACTGACAAGCATGGACTCGCCTGCATACCCCACATGCCGGTATACCTGAATAGCTTGAACAGGCTTGTCATAAATGCCGTTAGTTTATTGCCCTTGGTTCAGGACCTCTTCCAACCATTGCCAGAATGACACTCGTTACTTGGACTCCGAAGTGGAAGTATAGCTCCAAAACCAGTGTCTTTTTTAGACATATTGCATAGTGTCTGTGAAACGATAGTGATATCCGAATTTCCCTGTGCGGTGTAAAAGTAAAGATACATTTGTGAAATGAACCGCAATTTTATTCCGGTGGTGGCACAACTGCTGCAAGAAGAGGCAGAAGATGAGGCACTTCTGTTAGCATTGTTGGAAGGAAGGAAAAAGAGAAAGGCAGCGAAGAGGTTGTACGCAAACCGAAGTACAGAGGGCTACAGCAGGATCCTAATTACGAATCATTTGGAGGATAGCGAAACGACCTACAGACAATTCTTTCGTTTGAATAAGGAGCAGGTTGCCTTTATATTAAACCTCATCGGAAACGATATAAAAACAGAACCATCCCCGAGAGTGCTACACCCGATTTCACCACAAGACAAGTTGCTGGTGACATTAAGGCAAGTTAATTTTTCAGAAACAGTGGTTAATTATTAACGGTTACCGCGATACTTTTAAAAAATGTGGAAGTGGAGTCGAACTTCCATTGATCGGTCGATACTGCCCATTAATTTTGCTTTTTCGAGAGCTCTTGTTTCCAATAAATTCAGTTTAGTATTCGATTCATTTCTGTGCCTTTTTCACACTGAACTGAACGGATATCTTCTTCCTCCAAAGAGGAATGTTGTTCTCTGACTGTGTTTCTATAATAAATTCACTGGTCGCAGGAGGTTCCATAACATCCATCGACGTTCCTGGAATGTCGCTACCCGTACTGCTTCTAATATGTTGAACCTCTTCAGTTTGTTGCACATTACTCTGAGTACTATAATAAAATAAATATTATGAATTTTCGAATTTCATTATATTTTAGAAGTCATATTCTGTGTAAAACATATTTGCATCCTCTAAAACGATACATTATTCAAATAACTATTCTTGCCCAACAACGGCCATTTAGATTTTGCCTTTTTTGCCGACCCTGTACAGTATACAGTGTTTATTGGCCCGCTTCATTTTCATGAATGTATCGCGTATGCTCCTCGTTCTTATTTTACATTCAGCAGCTGAAATAATTAGATAATATATTTTTTGCAGATTCATCACTACTGGAGAAAGTTTCAGATCATTGTCATTTGCATTCCGAATATCTTACGGCTATATAAGCGTGGTTGTTAAAGACGTACTGAAACAATTATGCAATAAATTAGTGCCAATATTTTTACCGAAACCCACTGTTTCCAATTTTGAATAAATTGCACAAAATTTTCAAACGAAGTGGAATTTCCCAAATTGTGTTGGTGCAATGGATGGGAAGCACGTCAGCATATTATGCCCCAAAAACAGTGGATCACTGTATTTTAATTAAAAGAACTATTTTTCAATCGTATTATTAGCTCTAGTAGATGCAAACTATAAATTCATTATCATTTTTCACAAATCAATTATGGGGAAAAAAATTCGATCCGGGGATTTTAATTTTCCCACTGATAAACCACTACCAGGATTCGGCGTGACGATCCCCCATGCGATTATAGGCGATGAAGCTTTTCGACTAACGAAAAACTGTATGAAGCCGTACCCGAAAAATCAAGCTTCGGAAAATGTTGAAAAAAACATTTTCAACTACCGCTTGTGCAGAGCAAGACGAGTGTCGGAAAATGCTTTTGCACTCTTACCGCAAAGCTTCCAAATATTTTTTTTTGGCAATAGCGGTACTGCCAGGAACGACCGATGATATTATCACTGCAACATGCTGCTTGCATAACATGTTGCGCGATAAACATGACAACAGCAGTGAACTAAAGTATTTATGCTATCGACCGTATTTCTTAAATAAACAATAAGTGTTTTCGGCGCACTAATTCGGTCAGTTTAAACTGACCGAACTAGTGCGCCGAAAACACTTATTGTTTATTTAAGAAATACGGTCGATAGCATAAATACTTTATTTCAAATGGAAGGCGAAACCGTTACCCAATCCACAACAAAGGAAAGTTTTTTCAATTCAATTACAAGAAAGTTTGGACCAGAAACAGTAAAAAACCTCAAGGATCTGTCTAAACAAAGAATTCATCTCGTAAAGATAAGTAATAGAAAATTATTTTTATTAAAATGCAGATCAAACATTAAACTGACCGAACTAGTGCGCCGAAAACACTTATTGTTTATTTAACAGCAGTGAACGTAACAACTCCCACATGGACATATCCGCGTATAACATGTTGCCGTTAGCTAGACCCGGAGGTTACGGAGATGCGGAGGGTTTTGAGGTGCGGAATAAGCTGAAAAGTTATTTTAATTCAGCCGAAGAGGCTGTAGAATGGCAACAGGACCACATTCAAAGGGGTGCAACAACTTAATCAACTGACGGATGTAACGGTTTCAAGCGTGGCGTATCGCTCCTTACAGGATTTCGGGATTGGTTCGAGTGGCGCGCGATAAAGAATTAAAATTCCAGAACAAGAATTTAACTTAAATAGTGTTTATTCAAGAAAAACACTTTTAAATGATACATAAAATGTAATTTAACGCCTTAATACTAAAGAAATTAAAGAAATTAATTAGGTTGCGACACTAGGTCGTTACAAAAAGTAAAGCTGATCGTCTTGGGTTGCGACTCTAGGTCGTTACAAAAGATATGCCCGTTTAAACGATCGATTTGGAATAATATAACTTAAATAATTAATAATGACGTTTAGTCGAATGAAAGGAATTAGTTTATGGATTATGACTCTCGGTCGATATAGGAATTGGTTTATGGATTATGACTCTCGGTCAATATAGGAATTGGTTTATAGATTATGACTCTCGGTCAATATAGGAATTAGCTTATAATTTAGGAATTGGCTTATAGATCTAGGAAATTGAATATGTTTAAGTTGAGAATCGTTTGAATTGTTTCATTGTCATCAGGGGCGGTTTTGTCACCTGGAATAATTGTCATCAGGAGCGGTATTGCCACATGGAATAATCTCGTTCTCTCGTTGTTCAGGAGTAATATTACTAACCTGAGAATAAAAATTATCAATAACTTAGCTTCATCAACTAAGTGGCCTACAAAGCGGCCCCCAAGGCAGGAACCTCTCGCTAAATCTGATGACTATGGCCTTAGTTTAAACGATTAGTACAGCCAAGTGTTCAGCAAGGCGGCCTCCAAAGTTGGAGCATTAAAGTTATGTTGGAATCGGCATTAGCCTTAAATGATTCTTCGCAAAGGCTCTATTGAATTCATGAGTTTGAATGATTTTCTCTGGGCTTTTCTGCCCGTATGTATACACATTTGGAGTACTGGGAGCGCACCAATAGGAATGGAGTTCGACTATTACGCGTCAATCATTCTCGTATTGCTCGATCCATTCTCTAGTCGGTCTACTAAGCGACTGATTAGTACGCAGGCGCACACATGGAACGCTCGGTTCCCTCTCTCATTTGTCATGCACGAATCACAATCACTGCTTCTGATCCTTGCTCTCGTCGATCCGCTGATCGGCTGAGGATCGCGCATGCGTTCGATTTACCCACTCCTTTACTCGCAATTCTCTTTCGTCATACTCGCGTCTCATGTATGATGAAACAATAAATAAATATAATTAGAAATAATAAAGAAATAAATATAATGTCTTACCTCTTCGGTTTAATTTTATTGACACTTCTCTCTACACATTTTCTTTCCCTCCGTAATTCTTGCAGTCTTTGTCCTTACAATCATAAATGACAGAACAATTTGATATATCCTCTATCAATTTTCCGCCCTACTCATGTCAGTCGAAAGCTGCAACTGCCTCGATATTTTAGACAATCGTCACTAACACACACGCAAAATATGGCACTTGGAAGCATTTTAGAGATATGCGCGTGATTCCGCCTACTTCGTCTTCCTGACAAATTCGAAACGGATCCCTTATCTCTAGAAGTAGCCGTCATGATATTGTTACCTTCTTTAGGAGCTCATATAAGTAGTTTATAAGAAATATATAAAAATCCAATAACTTTTGAATTCTGACTTGTTTCCTTATTTCTTGGGATTCTGCTCCACTGTGGCGAAGAATACAAATGGTCCGATTTACATAAAATTTGATATGATTTTCATCAGAAACACATAAGGAATCTATTGGTGTCACTTCCATACCGATACGATAAAGAATAAAGAATTTCTTAATACGCTGAAATGAATATTTCACATTTTCATCCTCGACAGCGGGGCGCCCGACCTCGAATTGCTGCGTTGGACCGAGGGTTCATACCTGTTTCGGAAATAAAATAATTCTTTATTCTTTATCACATCGATATGAAAGGAACACCGATGGATTCCTTATGTTTTTCCGATGAAGATCGTACCAAATCGGACTATGTTTAACGAAGCTAGCGTGAAATGACATAAATCAATTTTTCATGAAATTTCCTTTATTATGCTCCGAATTACATCGTTCTTGGTATTAGTTTCATCGGCGAAACATAAGGATTCGATTGGTGTGGTTTTTGCAAAGATCTGATGAGAAATGTGGAAATCCTGGTCATTTCGCAGTTCTTAGTGATATTCAAACCCATTCGAGGGTCGAAGGTGTAAAATTCAGTGAGGCAACACGGGGAGAGGGGGGGACTTCGCCACAGGGTGCCAGGCGGCATCTCTTTGAATCCAGTGGCTCCTCCAGGGTTACCCTGTAGTAGCCAGCACCCTGTCGCAGGTAAGGAGATTCAGCCTAGGGCCAGTCGTTAGGTCAAGTCGCTGCGACAAGTCGCAGCGATATCTCGCAGCTAGGAGACCCCACCTTTATGGAGAAGCATGTAACCGTTTTCCTAGCCGCGTTTCCGAGCGGCTGCGGCCGCGCGTCTGCTACAGCAGCAACCTAGACTACTCGAGACGCAACACAATGCGATGAATGTATGTTTTCACCGTAGTTGCCACCATAGTGGCGGAATCTACTAGCCACGCGGCTAGCCACGGGGGCAAATCGCGTGACTCCTCCAAACTGAGTCATATGGGGCCTTTACACGGACGTTCCTGGCCGGCACTCTTGCGCGCCACACGCCAGCACGCCACGCATTTGGCGTGTCGCGTCGGAACGTCGGAAGGAGCGCGCTCCTTCTCGCAGGCCAGGAGGTCGTACCCGTCACTATTTAGAGATAGCGAGTTCGGGCTCCCATTTCTACGTCGACTCCACATGCTTTTTCCAGGAACCAGCGCAGTCTTTTATTGTGTATTACCTGTTCCATTTATAATATTATCGATCAGCGAAACGATCGGCAAGACACGATCGCGATATACGTAGGTTCGCGAAAAGTATACGAATTCCTCGATATACCTGGCTTATAGAGGATATCATAAATACTTTTACTGTAGGGCACACTGAAACATCTGTTTTTACGAAGCTACATTTGGTTTACCTGAAGGTGCTATAAATTATGGAAATGGTTTATTACTCAGTTATAACGACTATATTGCGATCTGCATTCTCCTTGCAGACGAAAAGTTTCCACCTCATCGGAAGTTCTTGCTAGCATCTTGTGCGTGGTTAGAAGTGTGGCGCGCCGGAATTCCACGTTCTTGCGTGCGGGCAGAACCGTTGTCAAGCGTGTCGCATCCAAAAGTGTGGCGCGCAAACCTAGACTCCAGAAAAGTTTACATAAGAGACAAAAAAGGTAGTTAGAAAAGGAAAGCGGCACTTGAAACCAAGGATTTGGCGTGGCGCGTAGACTTTCCGACAGTGCGGAAAATTCTGAGGCGCGCAGCGCGTCTGGCAGACAAGACTCTGCAAGCCCCTACAAGCGATAGGAAGTGAACGTGAATTTTTTCAAACCAAAGAATTAAATATATTTACTTCCAGCTTTGTGGCTTCATTTGTCAATCTTTAGGGAATATGGAAAAAATTGTATGCAAAAATAGTGGTTATATCCAGAGTTATAGTGCTTCAAATAGAGCGCCTTACAAAACTCATATGCGCACTGTTAGCATAAAATCAGTCGTTGTAGTTGTCTGAAATAGATTAATATACGATTAATAGTTTAAACATTATTAACCAAAATCATGATGTTATTTATTTTCATCTGCAACCTAGTCAATTATGTCTACCTACCTATCGCAAAGTATTTGCGTAAAATCTAAATTCGGATATTTAGTTAAAAAATTAAATATGGATATCTTAATACACGTGAAACCGTATATTTCGATACATGTATACACGTGAATTTCAGTACACGGGTACACGGATACTACGATCCGTGAATTTCGATGCACGTGTATCTTCAATACACGTTTTAAGAAGTAAACGTGATTTAAGAAAGGGTCAAAACTGATTTGACTGACAACTATGCGGGTGGTTAATTTCTGCCGATGTAAAAAACAGAACTTGACCATCGCATCTTTTAAAATAATAATGTAAGAAAAAAAATCGTCTGGCCTAATAAATTTGCCCCATCAAACCATGCAATCCCATATAAATATTGTTTTTCTATCTCGAATACGTTAGGAAATATCCAACTGTTTACTGTTCCCGCGGACACCCTGTATGTACCCTTTATTACTTTCTGCCGTTTCTTCTTCCATCTACATACATACCTAGTTTCAAGGGTTCGCACAGGCCTGGTCATCGTCAGAAACATTTGGCGGCCAGGCGTTTACGAACCAAGGACACTTTCCTTATCCCACGCTTTCTCTTTACTCTGTCTATGTTTTTCTCTGTTTTACCCCTTTCATCCCCGTTTTTGGCCTGTCACTATCTTTCTTCTTCGCTATCTCTAACTCTCTCCAGTCGTTCCTTTTTAACCGGGCGAAAAATTCACGAACCGGTCACTTGTTCTCGAACCGGCTTTCAGACTTGACGTATCGCGCACGCATTTACCATTTTTACTGTTAATTGTTACCATTAATTATTACTGTTAAGTGTTACTATTACTTGTTACTATTAATTTTTACTGTTAATTGTTACCGTTAATTGGTACTGTTGTGACGTCCCACTATTTTTCGCGCGGTAATAGTACAAGTCTTTCACAAAATCACTCCACCAAAGTCTTCCAAACTCAAGTCTTACCCTTTCCTCAAACCACTGATCACCTTGGCGATGTACCTTAGCGGTCCCCATCTCAAGATGGTCAACGACGACCCCAAATCCCCTCTTCACCTTATGTGGCACGACCACATCACTCCAAATCTAATACATACAAGTCCCTCGTCCCTAAAAACCCCTCTTAAATCGAGACCACGTTTCACACCCTCTCCATGACCAAAAAAGTCACTACCCCTTTTTCCTCTTTCCAATCAAACCACCCACAATCCATCCAATGGGTTGACTATCTCCTTTTCAAAACTCTATGTAAAAGAACCCCGGAAGACCAAATCTATTAATAACCTGTACCGCGACACGTGCCGAAATAGGTCAAGGTTGCATACCGCAACCACCCTTCACCCCTAACAATCTTTTAATGTACATAAATACAAGGATCCAAGAGGTCTTGCTCTCTTTCGACGAATACTCTTGAATAAGGAACATATCGTCGAACTCTCCAAGTTTATTAAAACCATTGTCTATCAACCATATTTCTACATCATCCATCTATCACTGTAAGCAATTATCATTATTATTAATACCATTGTATATCACCCACATTTCATATTATTATTCTTATTTGCTTTTCATATTAATCATCCTATTAACGCTCATTGCGATCATACTATTTGCTTGTTAACGCTTATTGCAACCATACTATTTGTCTTATTAACGCATACTGCGATCTTATCAATTGTCTTGTCAACGCTAAAAGCTTATTTCATACTATTTTATTATCTTTTACTGTATTTCATGTCCATACATAAACCCTATACTGTATATACATTTATAAATGTCATACGCTAACAATCGTCGCTTACTGCACCATTAACGCAGTGCATGGTAAACGTTCATGTTTAAACTGAATAAACAACCATTTAAATCACCCGTCAAGTCATTGTGTTAACCTTTCGGCTACGAAGATCCCAAACATAACGGACCGCTGCAACAGCTGATCTCGGTTCGCGAGCTCGAGTGTTCTTATAGTGTTTACGAAACGTTCTTCTGCACGGGCCACGTACTGACGTATGCCTAGACGGTTTCGCGGAACCATTGCGAGTGATTTCTTATATAGATGCAGCAGTAAATCCAATTACCGAACCGGTACAAAATACCACAAAGGTCTAACGGGTGTCCATCGGGTATAACTTCGTCATTTAACCCTCCTTGGTCGATCAGTGTGCAGGATTCAAGATCCTCGCCTAAATTCCCTCGACCCCAGTGTGCAGGATTCAAGATCCTCGCCTAACCTCCTTTTACCCCAGTGTGCAGGATTCAAGATCCTCGCTGAAATTCCCTCTACCCCAGTGTGTAGGATTCAAGATCCTCGCCTAAATTCCCTCTACCCCAGTGTGCAGGATTCAAGATCCTCGCCTAAACTCCCTCAACTCTCAGTGTGCAGGATTTCAGATCCTCGCCTGTGTTCCATTAACCCCACAGTGTCATTGTCCCTCAAAGACCTCCACCCGGGACGTGACACTGTTAATTGTTCTTGTTAATTGTTATTTTTAATTGTTACTTTTAATTGTTAATTGATAAGTTGTGTTTGGTTACGTGTGTTCATTACACCGAACCACCTGAAAACGGGCGTGAAAACAAAAAAAAAAACACCTACTACCCACACCTTCCGGCAGTACTCCAATTCCTGTTCGGCGTGTTGGCAGCCAAGTGTGTGGTACAGTTTTTATAAGAACTATGATGTTGGCGATAAACGACAATCGCCGCCGGAACTTGGCTATTGCTGCTGCTGCCGCTGCTGTATATTTAAGAGAAGCAGAGCGGAGAAGAGACAAAAGAAGGAAGAGCCTTTGGATAAAACAATATCGCGCCAATTATAACGATCAAGCCCTTGTTCGAGAACTGAGAGAGGATTACCCAGATGACTACAAAAATTATTTGAGGATGGATTCTCCAGCGTTTGACGAACTCTTGAAATTAGTGAAAAACAGAATCACAAAACAGGACACAGTCATGAGACAGAGCATCCCTGCAGAACAACGACTTATCGCCACTTTACGATTTTTGGGAACTGGGCGTTCATATGAAGATTTACAATTTACTACGGGGATATCAGCTCCTTCATTATACAAGATAATTCCCGAGACTTGCCAAGCACTATATCAGGTCCTACAAACAGTTTTTAAAGGAAAGGGTTACAAATTAATAATACGTATACATAAAATAACAATAACGCTTAATTAGAGGCGTTGGAAAAGTTTCTCTTCGTCGTGTACCATAGTGTCTGTTATATTTATTATAATACACTTGCTCATTACAATAATCCACCACCAAATTAACTTGGAATAAACTAACTTACATAAGAAAACGAATAAGTAAAATATATATGTTACAATAAATATGATAGAACCGACGCATGGCACAGTTTTTCTCTACAGAAATGGCATATACATTGGCGGACGAAAGAAAGTTCACAACTATTAAAATCGCATAACTTTTTTAGAATTGGTCCAAACGGCATGAGTTTTTTTTTTTGAGAATGTAGAAGGCTTAGTTCGCTAAGTGGTGTGTTTCGTCGTTTTAAAAAAAATGCAATTAGTCAGAATATGAAAAAAGAAATAGTAAAGGTTGGTTTTTTAATTTTTTTTTGAGCCTGTAATGAAAAACCGTTTGTGGATTGAAGTCAGTTGTATACATGCTGAAAATGTCACTGAAATCGTTTAAGGTTGCTCTGAGCCATAAACGCTTAAAGATCACAGAATAAGGTTGAAAATCGCTGATTTCGTGAAATAATTGATTATAATTGAAAAAAAGTTTAAAAAAAACCTTTATTATTCCGCCTAATTGCATTTTTATTTAAACGACAAAACACGCCACTTAGCAAACTAAGCCTTCTAGATTTAAAAAAAAATCATGTCTTTGGACTAATTCTAAAAAAGTTATGCGATTTCAAAAGTTGTAAACTTTTTTCGTCCACCACTTCAGTCACGTTGTTACTCTGTACCTTATAAATAATTAAATGATACTTATTTTTAACATTTTAAAATTATTCCTTACAGTTTAAACGTTAAAGTTAAGGGTGCCGTCTCAAGTTTGTAATGGTCCGAATAGTAAACAAAGCGTACGAAGCGTCCCCAGTAAAGAGACGGACCCTAATGAAACTAATGCGGTCGGTAAAAAGAAGTTGTACAGAGGTGACATCTCCAGGTACTCTATGTAGACGAATTTTTTGACGCATAGGTGCCACATTTTCTGTTCTCCCTGTCTCCGCCGCGCTGTTGCCACAGCTCCTTCTACTGATGAGAAGTCTTGGAGGAATACGGCACGAGAGCTGCGTCTAGGCGGGGATCAGCGGCCTTCAACTACAGCTGATGGAGGGGGTAACACCTACAGGAGCGGTGGTTATGTGTGCGTGACTGACGCGCTGTTCGGCACACATAACCACCGCTCCTGTAGGTGTTTTCTCCTGCATCAGCTGTAGATGTAGCGCGTCCGATTGCTGTGTCTAGCATCAAAGCCTCGCTGAAAGTAAAGGAGGATAGCAATAATGAAAGATAGAGAGGTGGGGTAGTGAAGTTAGGAAACATGTCACTGAAACAATACTAATTTGCGTATCAATAGTTTTTATTTATATGTAGAAGGATGTAATATTTTGTACAATCAATGTGCAATTTCAAAGCATACAATTTGAATAAGGTACATCACCCAAGTGTAACACGCCGATCGTAATGAAATCTAAAATGCTATAACTCTTCTAAAAATATATGACGCTTTCTTTTCTATCTAACTATACATCAAATTAACTTTTTTATTAACAAGATGGACAAAAGTATATTTCAATTTAATACTTTTGTACATGCTTTTCTTCGGAATTGTTATTCACAATTGTAAAAATTTATCAATATAAACTAGAGATCAGTACTAACAATACGTATATTTTGGAATATCTCGTAAACAATTTTATTCAGCTACGATCCCCTGTTTGTTTGTATGTTTGATTGAAATCTGGAAACTCAATTTTAATCAACTTCCAACCATCCAATTGTCTTGAAATTTTGCAGGGGTGCGTAGTTTGGATGACAATACAAAATTATGAAAAAAAACCCAAGGGGGTGAAAAAATTACCTAGTCACCAATAAATAATAACCCATACCCACAAATCCAAATCAACCACTCGCGTTCTTTACAAACTTTTAGCACTGTATGATTCAAGCAAACTGTTAAACTGCATACAGCAATAAAAGATATTTGTACAGATGTTTGAATTATGAAATATAAATCCACGAACACTAAAAACTAGAAAATAAAAAATTCTAATAAACGATTTTATTAAAAATGCATTACATACTAAAAAATAATTATTTTCTTATACTACAATTTCGATGGTTTATTTTCACTTTAAATAAAATCGTGGGGCAGGATATCTCGTAATAAATTCATTTCGACACTTGATGCTGTACTAAATTGATTCATATTCTAATATGAAATATCCTGCTCCACGTTTTTATTTAAAGTTAAAAACCACCATCAAAATTGTAGTACAAGAATAGAAGTATTTTTTAGTTGTTAGTGCCTTTTTGACAAAATCGTTTAACAGAACATTTTTTTATATATTCTTTTTGTCTCTGATCAAGTTACAGTTATCACAATAAATCAATCCAACTTCATTGGAGAATAGAAATTCGACATTCTAGCTTTCACCCCCTTGAAATGGACAATTACAGATAAAAAAGTGTATATTTTTCGAAGAATATAGTATTGTCTAGTTAGCGGCTTGGTTTAGAGTACACGATGTGGACTTTTCGCTATCCCCACCACTTCTATCTCACTCTTGTCCGGCGAAGGCGAGAGCGAGCGAGAGGCACTGAAAGCGAACGAGAACGGTACGAAATAGACGACGGGATGATGTTTTTTGTCTCGCTCCGTCTTTCAGACGCCTGATCGCGCCCGTCGCGCAGGCAAAGCATTTCATCTCGCTTCCCCCTTCGGCCAGAAAGAAGCGAGAAACGCACACAGAAATCCGCTAACGAGACAATACTGTAATATTATCTTCTCTCATTCTGTGTAATTCCTCTTCTCCATTGACGGTCTTCCTACAATTTTGCCAGGTCGCTCAACGTAGGCAGTGTGGATCTGTAACACATTATGAAATACATTAGGAAATACTAAATTGTTGTTTCATAAACGCGTACAAAATTTTACTGTAGATTTATGAGCTGTTAAACTTTACCTGAAATATGGTACTTATTATTCCATTTGTCCTGGCATCACTGTCCCATACACCATGTTTGCAATAATTTGGTAAAATGTCCGCCTGTAACAAATAATCGCAGACATTTCGGTAAGTTTGGTATAAAAGTAAAAGTTTGTTTCAACCCACACAGCACAACGTCCCGGGGACGTCGACAGACCGTACCAGGAACGTCCCAGGTACGTTGTGCTGTGTGGGAATAATTCGTCGAACATCGTGCATACCTGCGACGCCCGTATGTATCAGCCTGGCGCATTTTGACCGAACCGGATTCCGTCTGTCTGCTCCTGTGAACTTAGAAATGTGTCTGAAAAAATTAAAGGGTGAATTAAATTTATTATTTCCTCCGCCACTTTCTTGGGAAAGCGACGGCGGCGTCGATCGACTCGCGTGATCGTAGGATCCGCGAGTAAAAGTGCCATTGCTGGCACTTTGTGACCACTGACATGAGTCAGCGGTGCGACGCCAGATCGATCATATTTATTATTTCCTCCGCCACTTTCTTGAGAAAGCGACGGCGGCGTCGGTCGACTCGCGTGATCGTAGGATCCGCGAGTAAAAGTGCCATTGCTGGCACTTTGTGACCACTGACATGAGTCAGCGGTGCGACGCCGGATCGATCATATTTATTATTTCCTCCGCCACTTTCTTGAGAAAGCGACGGCGGCGTCGGTCGACTCGCGTGATCGTAGGATCCGCGAGTAAAAGTGCCATTGCTGGCACTTGTGACCACTGACACGAGTCAGCGGTGCGACGCCGGATCGATCATATTTATTATTTCCTCCGCCACTTTCTTGAGAAAGCGACGGCGGCGTCGGTCGACTCGCGTGATCGTAGGATCCGCGAGTAAAAGTGCCATTGCTGGCACTTGTGACCACTGACAAAATCAGTGGTACCGCGCTTTACAGCGCGACCGATACATTGGTCTCATTATTTTCGGAGGGAGACCTCTTTCGCTTTTTCAAGCTTTTTGGTTTTTCTTTCGCTCTCTCTGCTAATATAAATTGTGGCTCCCGAATAGGCATGCACCTATTGTGCCGACTATCTATTAATTCGGGTAGCATGCATTCTAAATAAAATTGAACCAGTTTTGGCTCCATTTCTGTTTTCCAAAACGCATCATCTCTTTCTACTTTTATAGATTTCAGCCCCTTCGGGGTCCAAAGGCAGAATATACAGTACTTTCTGTCAGTAATATGTAACTGACCTTGTACTTGATAAAAATAGTGATGCGTTTTGTTCATTGAAATACCTGTTTTCCGTATGAACATGCGCCGGACAGCGGGTACTCTTTCCATAGCTTCTTCCGGCGACAAGTTCTCCGCTGATTTGGGGCATTTGATTTCCACAATACCCTCTTCACCGATGATTCCATCCGGTGAAGCTCCTAAGAATGGGATGCAGCTGTCGATGAAAATGCCACATTCTGCAATATCTGTATATTGCTTCTTCAATTCTTCGCGAGCAATTCTCTCGCATTCTTTTCCGTATTCCACCGCGGGTGCACTAATTATCCTCGGATACAGTAATGACTTTACTGCATTTGCGCAAAGCGTGTCAGGTCGGCGGCGGCACACTTGTCCAAAATTGGATGCAGTCAACAATTTGGACTTGTACTGCAACCATTTGCGGTTCTTTGCTTGTCCGATGGTTTCATCTTCAATAGCGTGTCTTTTCTCTTGCCAGTCACTGAGCATTTGCATATGCTTTTCCCGCTCCAGTTCATACATTTCGGATGGCATGTCTGGCTTCTGTGCATTTTCTCCATAATCGGAATCTTTCCGCGAGGGCAATTGCTTGTGTACATATCGCGCAACCTTCGTTTCCTTCTGTTTTACAGATCTCTTTTCCTTTTCTTTTTTCTTCTTTTCTTCCATTTGGCGAACAAGCTCGGGCGTTTTCTTATTCATTACCGCGTTCAATCGCGAGTGCACTTGATTACTGTTGTACTCCACTACAGCAGCAGCACATCTTCCTGTATAGGATCCTCTTTCGGCGAAATTTAATCTTTTTCCGCCAATGTACTTGGCAATTATTGCATTCAAACTTTCCACAGCGTTATTATTGTTGTTGTAGAGTAAGCTCTCCGCATGAGCTAACAGTGTACGAAGTATTTCTTGTACGTCCTCGTACACACCAATATTCATCAATTCTGGAACGATGTTTCTTTGATTCTCTTTATTCTTTCCATCGCAGAAGTATTTGAGTCGTGCACACTCTTTGTGTTCACCAAACACGTGGCTCGGAACATTCTGTATGTCGTCATACAAATTCTTCGTTTTCTCCTCGATTGACACATTTTGATTGTATCGAAACTTTGCGGCTTTTACGACGTCCGTGCGTATCCGGCGAATGCTGCTTTCCACAGCTTGCCTCAATGGTCCAGGTGTAGTCTTCTTCACAATCGTTTTCATTTTGCTGCAGAAGTTTCGCAACAAATGATTCGTGCATTCAATTTTTTTTACGCGAATCTGTCTCTTATATTGGTCAGCATCAATAATTTTCTTATACACGCTGCTGTCCCCATCACCAATCAAAGTAGAATAAACGAGCCCACGTTTTTCTACGCTAGTATTGAAGCCTTCTACTATAGCATCGCTTTCCATAGCAGTCGATGCTCGAGATGTGTTCCAGTTTTTGAAACATGTGTGCTTTCGGGGTTCTTTCTCCTTTTTCGCAGCAATCCGACAAATTCTGCAAACTTTATTTCGAACCCCGTAAAATAAAACTTTTTTCGTGTGATAGCCAACTATCACGCCGACTCCAGACGCAGAATCGTAACATCCACTGCGATAGGATCTCTTCATCCAGCTTCCGTCGGTCACAACGGAGATGTGAGGGATCCCTGATCCGGGAAGAACGTCGCCTCTTTCAATCGCCAAACGTTTTTCTTCTTCAGCCGCTGCTAGCATCTCTTCTTCTGCAGCGGCAATTGCGGACTTGACGAATTCCTCTTGCTTCTTCACGAAGTATCTCTTCGACATGCAACGTATGTTCACTCCTGCAAAAGTGTGTTCCAATTGGGCATAGCTACCTCCACATAAAATTGTTGCATTAACGGCGCCCTGATTCCCATCCACTTCTTCAGCTTCGTCCGATTGATTGCAGATTTCAGCTTTGTAATGGCATAAAGTGCACATGCCGTCATAAATAAGACTAACCCCAATCGTCGGCCATTATTGAATACTTCCATCATGGGGATTCAATCATGTTTGAATGAACAGTGTTCTCGTATTCAATCGTATTTTAGTCGATTGAAGCTCGACTAACCTTGGCGAGTCTGAGCATTTATTTGGCTGTACTACGGTATGACCCAACCAACGGAATGAACTAAAATTTTGAGGGGTTGGGCGGGAGGGGGAGAGGACCTCTAATATAAAATTTCAGCTGCGGGTATTTGTTACTTCCTGAGATATTAATAAAAAACTTTCTCAAAATACATTGAAATTTACCTATACAGACGTTACTAACACAATCATCTTCTCGTCGCCGTCGATTGTTTCGCAGTCGACGATATTGTAATGTATAGGGATACGGAACAGAAACTGGACGCAAGCCAAGTATATAAATAAATGTATGTTAATTAAAATGTGTCGATCATTTCCAAAATCTATCAAATTTACTTTTCAGTTAGGTTTTGCGTACGAACTCGTACATTATTGCTGTTGACTTATTCCAAGACAACGCATTCGAATTTCCAATTTTATTTGGGTATTAGTATTGGTTTGGGTTAGATAGGAGGTCGGAGGGGGGGGGGGGGCGCCCGCTTGCGGGCGTGTAAAGCATGGTATACCGAACCGATGTGACGTTGGGAATAATAAAAACTGATGCAGTTACAAGCATCGCGCGATGAGGTCAATATCGTACATTGTATCGTCGACTGTGAAACGAAGATGATGATTGTGTAAGTAACGTCTGCATAGGTAGATTTCAATGTATTATGCTGAAAGTATTTTAATAATATCTTAGAAACTAACAAATACCCGCAGCTGAAATTTTGTATTAGAGGTTCTCTCCCCCTCCCGCCCAACCTCTCAAAATTTCAGTTCATTCCGTTGGTTGGGTCATACCGTAGTATATCCGTTTATTCTGATCGATGTCGCGCGAGGCCCGAGCCGAGCGACATTATCGGCCGATTTCTTCACCTCCAGATATCTTCTAGTTAGAGTTATGTGGCAAATATCTGGCACATGATAGCATCCACCTGGTCGACGAGTACCACATGATAGCATCCAATTGGTTGTTCACTGATCGAGACGTTAGTCGGAGGTGAAGAAATCGGGCATGTACATATCGTTCACCCGTCTAAACTGGCGCTTGGAATTGCTCGGCGATGTGTCATCGATTATACGGAAAGTGAATTTCTTTATTTTTCATCGTATCAATATAAAAGTGACACCAATGGATTCCTGGCGTTCTCCTGATTAAATGGACAGAAAATAATTTAAATCGGATTACTTTTTACGAAACGGGGCTTTCAATTCTGCAAATAAATTTTATGTGTAACATCGTTGATAATCGTAGTTGAATTCCCATGATTGAACTACTTCAATCATGGGCGCTTCGATTAAAAATTGACTCAGGTTCTCTCTTCGGCAGTCAACGGCAACTACGTGTGACTTTTTTATCCGCTCTCGCTCGTTCTCGGATTCTCTCACTTTCGACCAAAGAATTCCAAGAAATTGTGGGGATAGTCGCGTGCTCCTAAAGAATCAGGAATCGGCGAGGCTCCACCTACCGCTGATGGAGAGGGAAACACCTACAGGAGCGGTGGTTATGTGTGCGTGACTGATGCAGGCGCAGTTCATGCACACACAACCACCGCTCCTGTAGATGTTTCCCCCTCCATCAGCGGTAGCTGAAGCCCGTCGATCCCTGGCAGTCAATCCCTTGCAACCGACTAAACGTGGACGACGTATATTCAAGATTCAAAATCTGGAAAATGTAAGTATTACTTTGCATACTATTATACAGAGTGACTCTCTAGTTAGAATATTCAAAGGCGATGCCGCCAATAAGCCACACCTCGCTGAGTTTCGTGGATTTCGACGCTCGCGACGAGATTCACTACGCCATATGAAGGAATTCTTTATTCTTCATCACATCGATATAGCAGTGATACTAATGAATTCCTGACGTTCTCCCGATGTAAATCGGACTATGTATTTTTAACGAAGTTAGCGTGGGGATATTTTCATCGGCACAACATCGATTGACGCCATTGTCGCAAAAATTTGTTGGAAACTGCAGAACGTGGAATTCGTCACTTCCACGAAACTTAGCGAGACGCGGCTTATTGACGGCAGAGATGGGCATTATCTAGATAAAAAATTATTTAAATAACGTGTCGAATAAAAGATACTTCATCTTTATTCGTTATTCCAATGCTCGAATAACACGGTTTACGTTTATTCGTTATTCGGAGCTTCGAACGACACGATTTAGCTTTATTTGAAACATCACGGACACATAAATTTATTCGATGTGAATTTATTCGACGGCGGAAGATAATTTTTTTATTCGAAGTGAATTTAGTCGAAAGATAACTTTTTGATTCGAGGAACTTTTATTCGAACCATCGAATAAGGCTTTTATCTTTATCTGTAGTTTATTCGACTTTTATTCGACGGCTTCGAATAACTTTCGACGTGCGATCTCGCCTCGAGCTGAGGACTTGGGCTGTTCGGCGGCGGCTTGTGATTTTGGTTCGACCTACGCCTGTTATTGTTAATGAAGTTGCGAGATTCGTTCGATTAAAATGAGTTCAAACACGGTATAAATTGGATTATTTCCAGAACTATAGATAATTAAATATGAATGTAACGTAATGCTAAAAATAATCCGATTTATATCGTGTTTAAATTCAGTTTCATCTAAAAAAAATCTCAACAGTATATTACTGAAACGTTCATGCCGATACGATAGAAACTGTGGAAGTTTTACGTCCATCCATTTTACGTAAACCATCGCAAGCAACAATGTATGGCTGTGCAGCCGAAGCTCGAAATAAAAGATCACAAGCCGCGCGTCGAAAGTTATTCGAAGCCGTCGAATAAACTACGGATAAAGATAAAAGTTATTCGACGGTTCGAATAAAAGTTCCTCGAATCAAGAAGTTATCTTTCGACTAAATTCACTTCGAATATAAAAATTATCTTCCGCCGTCGAATAAATTCACATCGAATAAATTTATTTATCCGTGATGTTTCGAATAAAGATAAATCGTGTCATTCGAAGTTCCGAATAACGAATAAACGTAAAGTATCCTTTATTCGAGTTTGTCTAGATATTATCTTTGCCCATCTCTGATTGACGGCATTGCCTTTGAAGGGTCTAGCGAGAAAATCACGCTGTACAATCAGAGATGGGTATTATTTAAATAACGTATCGAATAAAAGAGACTTTATCTTTATTTGTCATCAAATAAAAATAACCCAGAGTTATTTTTATATTTATTTATGAGTCTCGAATAAAATTTTTATCTTTTATTCGAAATCAATTTTTTATTTGAAATAATTTTTTGCCCATCTCTGTAGTATTATCTTACTATTTTCCATAAAATAATGCATCCATCATTTCATTTCCAGATGAAAGATGCCCTCCCAACGGGATCTGGGGAGGAGGAGAGAGAGAGAGAGAACGAGAGGAGAGAGAGAGAGAGAGAGGAGGGATTGAAAAAGAGAGAGGAGGAGTTGCAAAAGAGAGAGGAGGAGAAGAGAGAGAGAGACGAAGAGAATCAGAAGAAGAAAAAGGAGGAAGATTTGCGGCACGAACTGGCGAAAGTAAGTTATGATAAATATGTGTATATTATTATTGAAAGTGGTATAAGTCGATGTAACTAAAAAATCGCTTATTTTCTTTAACATTTTTAGTGATTATTATTCCATAATAAAATTTAACAAGTTTATAGTTTTAAAAACATTACTCGATTTGATTAACGAATGCGAATATTTTTAAGTTGATTTAAACGCAAACCTTAAAATATCGCAATGTATGAATAAATGGACTTATACCTACCACTTTCAAAAATAACGGCCCATATGTACTAGTCTAAGAACTGGCTACATAGGGGTCAACGTGACTCGATGCAGTCACAGTTCTTATTTAAAAATGTTGAATTAATGTTGCCGAATACGAAATCGCCGGTCTGCCGCGTCAGTGCGGGGAACTAACGCGGGGGTGGACGGTCAAACAGGTAAAATTTCTAGCGTAATAACGTCATTCTTGCAGTTCTGAAATTTCATATACATATTGTTTATGCATTTAATGAACGATATGCAAAATGGCAGACCAGCAAGTGAGGGATAAGATCTTGGCAGACATCGATGAAAAACGCGATACGTACCTCGCGCACTAGTGTAAGGGAGAAGTATACATCTGTTTCTCCCTCACACTAGCGCGCGAGTCACGTATCGCGCGTTTCATCGACGTCTACCAAGATTTTATCCCTCACTTGGTGGTCTGCCATTTTGCATATCGTTCATTAAATGCATAAACAATATGTATATGAAATTTCAGAACTGCAAGAATGACGTTATTACGCTAGAAATTTTACCTGTTTGACCGTCCACCCCCGCGTTAGTTCCCCGGACATACAGTATTCGGCAACACTAATCCAACATTTTTAAATAAGAATTGTGACTGCATTGAATCACGTTGACCACTATGTAAGCAGCTCTCGGTCTATACGGGTAGAACTAGAAAATTTAATTTTTATGCTACTGTTTCAGATCAAAAAGGAATTGAAACGCCTCAAGTACAGCGGGGGGCGCCGAGGAGGGCGCAGAGGAGGGCGCAGAGGAGGGCGCCGTGGAGGAGGGCGCCGTGGAGGAGGCCGTGGAGGCCGCTCCATTATAATTAATAATTTTTAAATATAAATAAATATAATATATAAAAAATACGATTGTTTAATCATTGTCTTTGTAATGTAAAATTGTCATATTATCTATAGTATCGGCATGAACGTTTCAGTAACATACTGCCGAGTTTTTCCAGATGAAAATGAATTTGAACACGGTATAAATCGGATTATTTTTAGCATTTTTAGATTAGAAATGTTACATTTATATTTAATTATCAAATGCAGTTCTAGAAATAATCCGATTTATACCATATTCGAATCTAGAGACGCGGTAGCGTCTCGACGCCAAGTACATGAAAAAAAAAAAAAACACCCTGTATATGTCGATCGAACTGTCCCTGCCGCTACCGTGTATCTTTACTCGTCGCGGAGGCATTCTGACACTTATTTCATTATATCTTATTACACCTGCAATATTTTCTAAATTTAAAGGCATTTTTCTTATGTAAACCGCATATCAGCTTTCGAATAAGACCAATTTCAATAAAATCGGTCCACGCATGCTAGAGATATCGTAATATCGTCTCATGGAAATGTCATTTTTGGTAAGAAAAATTTTTCTTCTCCAGTCGAAAATTTCGTCAACCAAATAAGTTTCGTCAACCAAATACGTATACTACACGTTACACACACACCTATCAGATTCGCACACATGTTTCGTTCGTCGACTCTCGGGATCATTCCGCAGAGTATATACCCTTATATACCCCTATACTCTCATGTACCTACCCTTATACCCTTATACTCTTATATATACCCTTACACCCTTATATACCCGTATACCCATATACTCTTATATATACCCTTACACCCTTATATACCCGTATACCCATATACCCTTATACCCTTATACCTTTATATACCCTTATATACCGTTACACCTATCACCATTTACCCTTATACCCTTTACCCTTGCACCCTTTACCCTTGCACCCTTTACCCTTGCACCCTTTACCCTTGCACCCTTTACCCTTGCACCCTTTACCCTTGCACCCTTTACCCTTGCACCCTTTACCCTTGCACCCTTTACCCTTGCACCCTTTACCCTTGCACCCTTTACCCTTGCACCCTTTACCCTTGCACCCTTTACCCTTGCACCCTTTACCCTTGCACCCTTTACCCTTGCACCCTTTACCCTTGCACCCTTTACCCTTGCACCCTTTACCCTTGCACCCTTTACCCTTGCACCCTTTACCCTTGCACCCTTTACCCTTGCACCCTTTACCCTTGCACCCTTTACCCTTGCACCCTTTACCCTTGCACCCTTTACCCTTGCACCCTTTACCCTTGCACCCTTTACCCTTGCACCCTTTACCCTTGCACCCTTTACCCTTGCACCCTTTACCCTTGCACCCTTTACCCTTGCACCCTTTACCCTTGCACCCTTTACCCTTGCACCCTTTACCCTTGCACCCTTTACCCTTGCACCCTTTACCCTTGCACCCTTTACCCTTGCACCCTTTACCCTTGCACCCTTTACCCTTATATATTTTTATATTTCACTGTTGAGCAGGGCTTGAAACCGTTATTATAAAGATTTAGGTTCTTGAAAGAGTTATGAAGAACCATTATTCTGAATAACCGTTATAAAGAACCTAAATATCAGACTATGTAAGTATTAGTTACGGTTCCTATATAGCTCTATAACTTTTATTTTTTAGGTTCTATATAAGTTCCAACCGGTTATAGAACCGATTCAATAATTTTTATTTTTTAGGTTCAATATAAGTTCCAAAGCGGTTACAGAACCGATTCTTGTAACGATTGTACAGAATTTTATAGAAAATGAAATGACAACATATTACAACTATATACTACCGTGTATAACCAAATTGTTTAAAAATTATTATAAATAAGTAAGTAAATATTAATGCGTAAACATTTGACCCAAATGTTTCGATCTAATCGTCTGGAAGATTTTCCATGCATTCAGGATAAATAAACAATTAATACTTGTGTATTAATATGAATTTACATATAATAGTACAATTAATCTTTGAAAAAAGAAGTGAGATCCCCTCAAAAACTTCAATGAATTAAAAAAATTACGCCAAGTACATGAAATCACAAAAATAGAAGATAATAATAATTACAAAATTAAAAAAAGATGTGAAATCAAAATGAACTGCCAGTACATAAAGATAATAATAAAATGAAGTGAAGTGAAGTGAAGTGAAGTAAAATAAAGTAAAATAAAGTAAAATAAAATAAAATCGAAGAAGCTACACAGTACACACGTTTCGTTCGTCGACTCTCGAGATCATTCGACAGGGATCGTTGTCCGTCATTGTACATATATACCTATATACTATTGAATTATAACTTGCCAAATGTTAATCGCTCATATCATAACGTGCGAAGTTGTCCAAATTTGAAATGTCACGATTTTTTATCCCACTTAGGACACAGAAGTATTGTCTCAATCAATTAACAAGGTAAGTCACAAAAATTTTGTAATATTTATATATAGAGTCGCAGAATTGTCCAGAGAAGGTTCGACAGAGAATCATTTTCTTTGGCATAAGTTCCTGGAAATACCGTGTATTTACAAAATAATGTATTGTAACAAATTGTTAAAATTTACCTTAAGAAGTTATACCCTTTTTTGACCAAACATGGCGGAAAAATCGACGAAGAATTTATTAAATGTCCACATGTACAAATTCAACCGAACAATCGGGAGAAAGGACTTTTTCTGAAATTTTCTATTAAAACCTGTATAGAGATTAGGTTGGTGCATAGTTAAACTGAAAGACTTGTTACCAAAGAATGATTCAAACAAAAAAAAATGATTAGTTGATTATGAAAACCTGTTTTATTCATCATCAAACCTTAACTACCCCATCTTGTCCCACCTTCCCCTACAAGCTCAACCTAACAGTCGGGATTGCGGAGTTGTTGCGAGTGCATTTGCTGTTTCATTATTATTCATCAATAAATTACCAGACAAAGTAATGTACAATCATGCGTTAATGCGTCAACATTTGATGCAAATGTTTCGATCTAATCGTCTGGAAGATTTTCCATGCATTCAGGATAAATAAACAATTAATACGTGTGTATGAATATGAATTTGCAAATAATAGTACAATTAATCTTTGAAAAAAGAAGTGAGATCCCCTCAAAAACTTCAATGAAGTAAAAAAATTACGCCAAGTACATGAAATCACAAAAATAGAAGATAATAATAATTACAAAATTAAAAAAAGATGTGAAATCAGAATGAACTGCCAGTACATAAAGATGCTTTCCAACTGCGCTTTAGCTGACACAACTACATATGCACAGCTAAAATTCCATTACTCATAATGGCTATTTATACAAAGAAAACATGTAAATCACAAAACATAGAAGATAATAATAATAATTACAAAATTAAGAAAAGATGTGAAATCAAAATGAACTGCCAGTACATAAAGATGCAGTCCAACTACGCTTTAGATGACACAACTACATATGTACAGCTAAGATTCCATTACTCATAATGGCTATTTATACAAAGAAAAAATGTATTAAATAATATTAAGCAAATATATTTTTACACAAATAAATATTTTAATACGAATAAATATTTGATTCAAAATACTTGGCGCTGCGCCCCGAATTGGTGTTGCTAAACTCAATAAATATGTATAAATTGGATTATCTTTTCTTTCTTTCTTGTACGTGCATGTGTGTGTGTGTGTGTGTGTGTGTGTGTGTGTGTGTGTGTGTGCGTGGGCGTGTGCGTGTGCGTGTGCGTGTGCGTGTGCGTGTGCGTGTGCGTGTGCGTGTGCGTGTGCGTGTGCGTGTGCATATGCTACGTATGGTATTAGAATTACATATATGTAGAATAAATATGACAGCGTTTCTAATATGTCTATGTATATGTATTTTATATTGTAATGGAGTTGTTGTAAATTATTAATTAATACTAAGGCAATTAACATTTTTTCGGTTGCGCAGCGCCAAGTATTTTGAATCAAATATTTATTCGTATTAAAATATTTATTTGTGTAAAAATATATTTGCTTAATATTATTTAATACATTTTTTCTTTGTATAAATAGCCATTATGAGTAATGGAATCTTAGCTGTACATATGTAGTTGTGTCATCTAAAGCGTAGTTGGACTGCATCTTTATGTACTGGCAGCTCATTTTGATTTCACATCTTTTCTTAATTTTGTAATTATTATTATTATCTTCTATGTTTTGTGATTTACATGTTTTCTTTGTATAAATAGCCATTATGAGTAATGGAATTTTAGCTGTGCATATGTAGTTGTGTCAGCTAAAGCGCAGTTGGAAAGCATCTTTATGTACTGGCAGTTCATTCTGATTTCACATCTTTTTTTAATTTTGTAATTATTATTATCTTCTATTTTTGTGATTTCATGTACTTGGCGTAATTTTTTTACTTCATTGAAGTTTTTGAGGGGATTCATTTTAATGTGGAAAATCTCAACAGTATGTTACTGAATATTGAAAACGTGACATTTTACATTTTATCAACATTGTATGTCTCTCCAACCCAGATTACAAGTCACCGCACAGTGGGGCATTTCGGGTCGAAACACGGCGCAAAACGTTTTCTCACCCAAATCATATATTTATCGTTAATTTTGCATTTCATTCAGTTATTATGTATATTTGTGATCCTATTGGGCCAGTAGAATTAACGAAATTTGTTTATTTAATAGGGCATAGTACTTTTTTTACAAATTGCCGACAATATCGACCACATTGTACATAGGAAAAAGTTCCGCATCTTTCACATGTAAAAATACTTCACTTACTTTGAATTTCAATGGCAGAAAAGGCATTTTTGTAAAAAAAAAGCTTCAGAGACCCCTTCTCGTCCCTCTAACTACTTCAGTTAAACTCCCGTTTAATATAAACAATCAAAATTGGGACATTCAGTACGATATAATTCCAAAAATATCAGGGATATCAAAATTAAATTTGGTACACTTCAAATACATACCTCAACACTTAATTCCATCAAAAATTAGTTGAATTAAGTAAACAACCATACTATAAACAACAATACAAGTTCTGAAGAGTTTCGTGGTTCTCTTCTTCAAAACCGTGTAGTCGCGTTAAAAATTAATGAATGTGAAAAACAATCATACTACCTGCAATCAACTACCTGTAAAAGAAAATTTGCAGTCTAGCGATATTTTTGTAAAAGGACTTAGTGCCGTGTTTCGACCCGAAATGCCCCACTGTGCGCCGTCGAACAACTCAAATCCTATTTGAGTTTATCCAGATACCTATTATCATTGCCCATCTCTGTTCTCTAACCGCTTCGCCGTGATTCATTCAAGCCTCCTTGATGGCAAAATAGTGATAGGGGAAATGCGGCAACAGCGCGATTCGACTCTCGATACGTCCCGGCAACTATGTCTTTCCTACATTTATTGGCTAGATTAGACTTCCACCGAGTTTGATGGTACAATGCACGAATATACCATCAACGCCGATGGCGGAGAATCCTTAAAGCTTCATTCTGTCATTCCTCGAGTCTGTCTCAGTACACGAGTCAGAAATTCATTATTATTTCGACATACGGTGGTTATTAGCGCTCATACGCACCAGACCACCCTGCACAGATGTCTGCTGAAGGCAACTATACCCGCAAAAACTTCTTTCATGCCGATTCCAGGGCGAAATATGTAATTTACGGTGTGTTTACTACATCTCGTATGCGCAGGGCTGGTGGAACCATTATGCAAGTTAGGCGCCGCATAAGGGCGCCAGCCGAATGGGACGCTAAAAAACTGTCTCGCACGCTTAATAATATAGGAATACAACCCCCACATAAACGAAATGTTCATCTCGTAAAAATAAAACATATTAAATAGAAAACAGGTGCAAAAATTTGGGGCACCAAAAATTTTCTTGCATAAGGGCGCCAACTAACCTCGCGTCGGCCCTGCGTACACGTCACGCTGGTGCTACGTGGCTAGGCTACGCCATTAGCGCCACCAACGGACAAGCCTTGAAGTTTCATTCTGTCAGTTTTCGATTCATAAATTCATTATTATTTCGACATACGGTGGTTATTAGCACTCATACGCACCAGACCACCCTGCACGGATGTCTGCTGAAGGCAACTATACCCGCAAAAACGTCTTTCATGCCGATTTCAGGGCGAAAGTTGTAATTTACGGTTTGCTTACTATACGCGTATATGTACACGCTCAACTTAGCTTGTGTGAGCGTACGCACACATTCAACGCCCGGTGAGACGGCAGCCTTAACATAAATTCATAATTGAATATAAAAAATCATTTATCAGGAACTAGTTCTCTGAGCTTCCTTCTATATTACAAAAATTCGATCCTGCGGTGCTTCCACTGGAGTTCGCCATGGCAATTACATTGCAATTTCCCAAGAACATTTTAACAACATCTGTTTGCCAGCATTTCTAAAGAGCAGTCCAGAACGTAGTGCCGTCTTTAATAATTTTAGGCATTCTTCAGTCACACAATGAGTTAATCCATATATTGCTCTGTCGGTGGGTAGTACGATGGGTTTCGGACCCGGACGTAGGTACTGCTATTAACCGCCGCGCCGACTCACGGGACAATATGGTCATAAACCGTGACTCTGGCGAGAAGCTTTGGTCAGCCTGATTAACTTTTTGGAATCAGATGTGGCATTTTCCTCCGCGAACAAAATAAGATGTTCTTATGTTAGATCGAAAAATGTTTCCCATCAATGGTGTTGGAAACCAAATCACTCTGAAGAAGTATCAGTACGTCTCGCGGTGAGACACAAGAAGAAACGGAGTAGTCGGTCAACTGCGCGTGTTCCCGTCTGCATCGACCTCCCTACAAAATTTGAGAGAAAGCACTTATCGAGTATAAACACGGGTTGGAATATCAAAACAGAAGCACGCGCTGACGTATTAGGTGCGAGAGAAATAGCCATAGGGAGGATATATTACTGGGCAGAGGTGAAAAGCTGCTGTTTCAAAGGAATGCAGGAGGGTTATTCCACGCGAAGTCGGACACTTTTCGGAGTAACATTTCGGATTTTGGTGCAACTTGGATATGTTGTAGTCTTTAGGGGTATATAAACATATTTCAAAGGATTTTTCGAAATGTCAAAAATTGTGGATATTACAGCTCTTTGAAATATAGTGTTTACTATTTTTCCAAAAATTATAACGCTGGAACTAATAAACTGATAAAAATGACCTTTTGGGTGCTTACAGTGGAGATATAAGAGTACCTAATAAAAATTATTTCACTTAATAAAAATGAATATTTGACCATTTATTTAGCAATTGTTCTTAACAAATGCAATTTTATAGTTGAAGGCACCTTTTTGAAAAGTTGGAAAAAATAGGAGGATAAAGTCCTGTTTTTCCTCTTTACGGACACGTTTCGAAAAGCGTGTACGTTTTAAAATTGACCAAATGAAAATTAATTGAATGTAACGCTACGTCAAATCACACCGGCTCGACTGGTTGCCCGGGCTGTGCGGTACCTGACATTTTTATATAGGGTATTAATAAGAACCGCAGCAAGGTTTAATACCGTTAATAGTTACTGGAAACTCACTCTCTGTCGGTGGCACTTATTGTTTGAAACATTTAAGTTGCCATTGTTCAATGGAAACCACGAGAAGTTGGTGAGTATTCTTCCATCGGGAGAGGATGGGGTGTGATGGGATTATGTTAAAGGATAAATATTTTATCGTATTTTTGAGCGTCTTTTTGAATAAATGACCGGTTATGTAATTACTTATTTGATAATTGCTACAACTTTTGATTTGTCACTGTATGAATATACGTTTCCCTTTAAATGAGACACTGTATTAATTGGTATAAATGAATGAAAGTTTCGCCTTCCAGAAATTGTTTTTGCAAGTCCACGTCTCTCTAGTAATAATCGTGAATGTTTTTGATATTGTTCTACTGCTCAATAGATTGCAAAAACAATTTCTGGAACGCGAAACTTTCACTCATTTAAACCAACGAATACAGTGTCTCATTTAAAAGCTAAAGTCTAAAACAACAAAGGACGCTCAAAGATAAGTAAATTTGCAAGCGCAATATCTCAAAGACCAGTGGAAATCAAGTGTATGCATTAAAGCTTATTGAATTTATCTTGGAACGCACTATCAACTCAGGTCTTCAAAAAAATAGTTCCATTTAAAAAACCGAACTTGACCATCATATCTTTTCAAATAATAATCGAAAAAAAAATTCCTCCGCGCTAATAAATTGGCCCCCTCGAACCATGCAATTTCCTATTTTTTTAAATATTTTTATCTCAAACACTATAGGAAATATCCAGCTGCCCAGTCTACCGTGAGACACCCTGTATACTCGAGAGATATGAGATCCGTCTTTAATTTAAAAGTAGGACGACGCAGGCGTGACCACGCGCAGTCCGCGGACGGCAACCACTTTTCTTCCTGTGTCTTTCCAGCGAGGCGTATTGATGGTGGACTTGGTAAATAGTACTAATAATAATACTAATTTAATTGGTAAATAAAAACTGAACAGGCTTACTTATGTCCCTAGCACAACGGAATAGGGTTCGACTAAACGACCACCGTTGTTTGTCGTTTACCTAACTCGTTGGAGGCCGTGACGAGGACAACCTCTCGCAGTGCCTCACTGAATTGTATGGATTTCGACCCTCGAAAGGGTTCAAATATCATTAAAAAGACAGAAATATCCAGGATTTCCGCATTTCCCATCGGATCTTTGAAACTGACACCACGAACGACACAATTCGGACCATATGAAGGAAATTTCATGAAAAATTAATTTATATCGTTTCAAGTTGTCTTCGTTAATAATAGTCCGATTTACATGAAATTTCATATAATTTTCATCGCAAAAACATAAGGAATCCATTAGTGTCACTTCCATATCGAAACGATAAAGAATAAAAAATTATTTCATTTCTGAAGCAGGTATGAATCTTTAGTCGTAGACCCTTTCAAGTGCGCTTGAACCAAAGTGGGACCCTGAGCGCTGCGCGGCCGGAGTCTGGCCGCCGCCGGATCGTGGCTAGGAAACTCGACCTTTAGGCCGGGGCCACATTATGCGGTTTCCACATTATGACGGATGCGGTCACTCGATTTGTGAGGTTGCATAGGATCAAATGAGAGCTGCCACACTAGTGCGTCGCTGCCGCATTCGCCGGACGTCGCCGCAGCATACTGCGTCAGATATGACGCACCGCATCGCCGGAGACGTTTTAGAACACGTTTAGTCTTGTGCCCGCTGTCACACTACGCAGTTTTGCCGCAGCGTTCTGTCCAATTTATTGAAAGAGAAAATCACCATGTTTGATATCGATAAATTTATTGAATGTGTCCACGAAAAGGTGGCACTTTGGGACAAAAGTACGAAAGACTATAGTGACAAAATAATTCGTGACAAATCCTGGAACGAAATTGGCGAGACATTTTACGATTTGAACGCGATTACTAGATTCTCGCTCCGAAAAATATGGATGAACCCAATAATTACGCACTAGCGGATCACGTAACAACCCTTCTGCTTCCATTGCACAAATTATTTTCAAAAATTTCTTCGTGCTCATGTTGACGCATTGGTTGTTCAAGCAAGACTGACTGCGTTGAAACTGCAGCAGTGTGTCGCATAGTAGCCTTCCGGTTAAATCGCGTTCGTTTTCGCCGCAGCGGCGAAAACGCATAGTGTGGCCCCGGCCTTAAAGGTGGCCGTTCCAATGCGCGTCGCACCGCAGATAGTATTTCCTATACTTAGGCCCGGTGCAGACGAGCGGTTTGTGGCAGTTTGCCGCCGCGGCAAATTACCGCCGCGTTTTGGCAGAACATAGGTTTATATGAACCAGTTCACACGGGACGCAAATTTGAGCGGCTACCAGGCGGCATGTTTGCGTTCGTTTTGACAAACGCACGTACCGCTTCACCGTGAATGAACGCTGCCGCGAAGCAGTACATTGTTTTATATATAAGCAATTCACACGAGCGTTTTGCGTTTATTTAACGCAAGAAAATATCCGAACTAGATGTCGAAATATTTATCAGCGAAATAAGAAAATTTCGAGCCATATGGGATTCTGGTTCCGAAGATTACCATAATAAAAATAAGGAGGAGGATACGTGGGTGCAAGTGTGCACCTCAATAAATCCAGATTATGAAAATTTGCCAGTGAAAGATAAAACAAATTTTGGTTATTATAAATTCCACATATTTTTGATATTATACATACTGTAATATTATTATACTGTGACGTCCCACTATTTTTCGCGCGGTACCATTCTAAGATCTCTATCCTAAATATTAAAATCACTCCACCAAAGTCCTTCAAACTCAAATCTTACCCCTTTTCCCCAATCGCTAATCACCTTGGCGATGTACCTTAGCGGTCCCCATCTCAAGATGATTGGTGCGAAACCTCCTTCGCCTATTCGCCTTACGAGGCACAAATCCCTCATTCAAATTACAGTATTGTCTCCGCATATGCTCGATTTTATGCACGCGATACAAGCTTGTCGCTATCCCCACCACTTTTGTCTCACTCTTGTCCGGCGATGGCCAGAGCGAGATGGAACGCTTTGCGTACGCGATGGTCACGCGCATGCGTCGAGCATCATCGCGCACAAGACCACAATTACCCCTTTCCTATTAAAACACCCAAAATCCATTCGCTGGGCCGAGCACCCCCTTTTTACGTGCATAAAAACCCCGGAAGGATAATAGCGACGAATATTTGGTGTACGTGACAGAAATGCGTCTAATAATAGACGCACCTTTATAAAAACCCCGGAAGTCCTACTGCGACTTATTTTCTTAAATGTGTCAAGGCCGTTACCGCGCGTACCCCCGCGACAACCATATGAATACGAGGGGACCAAGATAAAAGTCCTCTTTCGACAATCGCTCTTTCGACAATCGTGCAAGGAGACTCTGCGAAAAGACAATATAAAAGTTTATCTAAAACTAGTGAACCAAAATTATCTCAATCATTGTAAGCATTCACTATTACCTTATATATTATTGAATATCACCAACATACATAACGTTCTTTCATATAGGCCGTGTACAGCCGTATGCCTTGTTACGAGCCGGGGCTGTGGCAACGCGAGAGACCGGCGAGAAGAATATTTCCCAAGGAATATGGTTTATAAGTTTGTTAGTTAGGTACGCGGACGAACCTGATGCAAAATCAGGGAGCCGCTACGATTATTGACGGTGAAGACGAACATGATGCGAAATCAGGGAGCCTCTAGGAATGGAGTCAAGCGCGGACGAACCTGATTTGAAATCAGGGAGCCGCAGGAGGGTGAAACGTCGTGAACGAACCCGATGCGGGAAGTCACTAGGATAAAGTTCACAGACGAACCTGGCGCGAAACCAGGAAGCCGTTAGGAGGTTGGATTATTCACAGACGAACCTGGCGCGAAACCAGGGAGCTGTTCGGAAGTTGGTAGATTTACAGACGAACCTGATACGAAATCAGGGAGTTGCGGGAAATGTTAGTAATGCCTCGTAACTCTAAATTAAAGTTGATACAACTCGAGCGGTAAAGTTGTATTAGTGGGTAAGTGCTACTAATATTATAAGGATCGCTGGGTAAAGATGGGTTTAACGAATCTACTCGATTTACGCAAGAACACCATTCGTATATTCAATAATTCGTTATTGTACAAATGTAAATGTCGGGATTAGATAATTAAATAAAGTATGTAAGTTACCACTAGTTGCACGGTGTTGACGCACTGGCGATGCGGGGCGTAAGAGTGGCTATTACAATATGCTAAATAAAATATAAACCGAACTCGCGGATTCTATGAGGTTAACTATTAATTCTGAGAGGGACCTTAGCCCGGTCTTACTGAATATAACCAACTCTTTTTTTTTTTTTTTTTTTTTTGAAGAGAGGGAAAATGCTTTATGCATACCCCGGCGCGAGATACCGGGGTTATGTGGGACTCCCCAGGATATCCCCAGGCTACCCACTAAAAACCCCCTCTAGGTGCCGCCTTGCTCCAACCCCTAAGCTGGAGGGGGGGAGGGCTTAATATATTACTGCCCCCCCAGCTTCCCACCCACAGATGGGAGGGGTTCGCACATTTATCGGTAATGGAAAACCGATTATCGCCTTGATCCCCCCATCGTCCGATTAGAGGAACGACGGGGGGTGCCACCATTGTGCGTAGGAAGTACCTAACGCACTGACTAGAAAAATGTGGCAGAACACAACTAAAGTAAAATAAATAAAATATAGGTAATTAAAAATACAACACCATAAAAGCGGTGACGGAATAGATACGCGGATAAAAAAGAGTATAGTAATAAGTAGGAAGTAAATAAAATACTCCACCAAAAAGCGGTGGCGGAATAAATACGCGGGTATAAAGTGGGATAATCAATATGTAAAATAATAAAACACCATAAAAGCTGTGACGGAATAAATACGCGGATAACACATCGGTCGGGACCTTACTAAAAAAAAAAAACAGCAAAAGTAGGTAGTGGGTTATATCGTGGCCCACGGCCATGGGTCAGCGACCACTGGCCGTGAGCCAGGGCACCAGGGACCACTGGCCGTGAGCCAGGGCACCAGGGACCCCCCCCCCCCAGGGGTTATCCTCCTCGCCTTGGCCGGCCTGGGATTTCCACCCGCCACTGCAGGACCGTTCTTTCTTTTCCTGGCCCTACGCCTATTCAGGAGCGCCCTGGCAGCCGCCTCCTCCCGAGCCCGCCTGCCCTGCTCCTCACAGGTCCTCTTCTCCAGCTCGACCTCCCTGCGGCTTCTATCGCCCTTCACTTTCTCGGCGAAAGCCCGGAAGGCCGTCCATTTATCGGCCGAGCCCGTGGCCAGGTCTATCACCGTAGCGACCGCCACCGGGGCACCCAGGGCCGCCGCTCGGAGTTATAGGAGGGACAGACCACCAGGACGTGCTCCGCATCGTCCCGGGCTGCCCCGCAGTCGCCACAAGTCGCGCAGCTGGCCTTGCCGAGCCGGACCCGGAAGGAGGCGAAGGACCCATGCGAGGTGAGCAGCTGCATGGTCCAGTAATCCATCTGGAGCAGTACACTCCCCCCGCAAAAGGTACGGACAGAGGCTACCAGCCTCCTGGTCCAATTATCTCTGTCAAACTCGTCCCAGAGACCCTGCCACTCCGTCAGGGCATCCTCCAGAGCACTCCTTTTGTAGGCCGCGAACCTCGCGCGAACCACCGCGTCCACGGGAGGTCCCCTGCTGGCCGGGTCACCGGCGGAGGCGAGGAACACCGCCCTCATCAAAACAGCCTTGACGTCCAGGGGCATTCTGCCTGCCAGCACGCAGACCGCCTGGTGCGCCACCGTCCTATATGCTGTGGTGGTCCTAACCAGGGCCGACCTCTAAGAGCGCCTAAGAATGGCCCTGTTTACTTTGACGTTCAGGGCCGAGGCCCACGCCGGGGCGGCATAAAGAACTACCGACTCCCAGACCGCGTAGTACAAACGCCTCGCATGTCTCGAGGGACCCCTGGTGTTAGGGAGGAGGGACGCGAGCGTACCCACGAGCTTATCAGCCCGCATGGTCGCGTCTTCCAGATGTAATTTGAATCTCCTCCGACAGTCTAGCGTCACTCCGAGATACCGGAGTGACCTCGCCGAGACACATTTGGCCCCCAGGACGTCAAAGTCCATGACCTTTGCCGACCTTAGGCCGGCCAACAACACAACCTCCGTCTTTTGAGTGGCAATCTCCAGGCCGGCCGTCCCGAAACAATGCCTGACCTTGCCCATCGTGGCCCCCATCATAGCCTCCAGTTGTGGGACATCCCTGGCCGAGAAGAGCAGGGCAAGGTCATCCGCATAGGCAATCGCTTTCATAAAACGACCCGTATTAAGGTCACTTATTATTCCGTCGTACACGACGTTCCATAAAAACGGGCCGAGGACCGACCCCTGCGGGACAACCGCCAGGATCTCCCTGTCTACGCGTGCCTGAGGGGTGTAGGCCGTTACCCATCTATCCGAGAGATAGGCCTTCATAATCCTTAGGACGGCCCTCGACACCCCTCTCCTGTCCAGTTCCGCTAGGATCAGGTCCCAGCTCAGGGTGTTAAATGCATTTTTAACGTCGGGGGTGACCATGGCACAGATCCTTTTTTTTTTGGTTTTGGCCACACAGCCTTCCGCGAAGCTGGTGACCTCCATGATCGCGTTGACCGTGCCATAGCCCCTCCTAAAGCCAAACTGGCTGGGGTGGAACGGGTCACTGCCGATTTGCCCCTCGATCACCGCCTTAATGATGTGCTCCCACACCTTGCTCAGGGCGGGGAGCACACTTATGGGCCTGAAAGCCCCGGGAGTCATCGGGTCCTTGCCCGGCTTCGGGATGAGGACCAGTGTGGCCCTTTTCCAAGACGGGGGTATCGATCCCCGCCTCAACGTATCGTGGACCATCGCCTTAATCTCCGCGAGGAACGCCTTCGCGATGCAGACGACCACCTCGGACGGGACTGCGTCCATGCCGGGGGCCTTGTTGGGCTTTATCCGCCCCACGGCATCCTACACCATCGCATCGTCGACGTCCCCGATGGTCTCCTCGATGTCGGGATCGGCCACCCCCCGACTAAACACACCCCCCGTCCCTGAGAGGGGGTAGGGGGGGTATTGGCAGTGCGGGGGGGGGGGTGACAAACAAGATCTCGATCGCATCCCGGACCTGCGCCGGCGTCATAACGAGCCTCTGGGGGGCCCCCTTTAAACGGGACATGACACGCTTGTAGGGCTTCCCCCAGGGATCGACGTCCACCAGCGAATGGTGGTCCCTCCACTGGGCTTCTTTCGTCCTCCAGATCATGATCTGAACCTCCTTGCAGGCGCCAAGATATGCCAGCCTGGCCACCTCGACATCCGCGGCCTTCTTCCTTTTCTTCTGATAGGTCCTGCGTTTCCGAAATGACTCTCTCCGGGCTTCTGCGATTTCCTCGTTCCACCTGCCGTTGGGTTTCCTCGAACCCCGAGGAAGGAACTTTAACGGCAAGGTGGAACGAGTTACCTCCTCGAGGGTCCTCTGTAGCTTTTCGGCCCTCGGTTCGTCGGCGGGTCCCGGCTCCCCTTGGTCGTTCGACCCACGGTCACTTAGGTGCCCGAACACCTGGGCCACCACATCGGGATCCATACCCTTGACCGAATACCGCCGACAGACTACAGCCAGTGCCGGACCTCTCGTCCTCCTGATGTTGTGGAGCACGTAGCTGTGGTCCGAGTACGAGGCCTGTCCGAGGACCTCGCTCTTAAGCCCCCGAGCAGTGACCCGATCCACCGACATGATGTCGATGAACGACTTTCGGCCGTTTCTCTCAAATGTGTGCTTGTATCTGTCGGGGACCCTTACAGGCACCAAACCGTGCCTCCCCAACAGATCCAGGATCGCCGTCCCCTTCCTGTCCTGACGGCAACTCCCCCAGGCGGGGGACCTCGCATTCCAGTCCCCCGCCAGCACAACCCCCATACCCGCGACTCTCTTTTCAACAAGGATACCCTCGATCGTATCCAAAAAGCTCCCGAACCCCAGGAGCTTGGTCTTCGGGGAGCAGTAGCAGCTCAGGAGGACCTTCCCCTCCCAGCTGACGGCCGCTACCCCGTTTGCAGCCACTGGGCGCCACATCGTTGGAAAGTGGCCGTTAAAACCCGTCACCCAGATGGCCGCATCCCCGCTCGCGTCGTTGAACCAGAACTTTTGCAGGCGGTAGGGCTCCGAAATGATCACCACGTCTACCGCCAGTTTCGACATCGTGTGCTCCATAAGGTCTTGCGCAAGGCGGCACCTATTAAGATTAATTTGGGCGATCCTAAGGGCCATTCCCCGGGCCATTTCTTCCGTGTCCCCTAGGCTCCGTCCTGGGTTTCATATTTCCGCTTGACGGCCTGTTAAATGGGCACGCCAAGGATGCCGTTACATGGGCTATCCTAGGCCTTGTCAGCCCCTCCTTCGAACACACACCGCACTTGGGGGGGTTGAAACACCGGGCTATTAGGTGGTCGGTCGCCCCGCACCTCCTACATAGCTCCTTCCCCTCCTCCACGGTGGGACACTCCCTCGCCATATGCCCAAACATGTGGCATCTAAAGCATCTTGTGATGCGAGGAAGGACTCTGGCCCTTGCCCACCTAAGGCCGGACCTGAAGCGAACCCCGCCCTCGCGGAGGTTGTTCAGGTCGTTTAGGGCGGCCTCCACCACCGCTGTCTGTGTGCCCCTCGGGCCTAGCCTCAGGGTCCTCAACTTAAGCACTTCAGGGGACACCTTGAGGCCCCCCCCCCTAGATTTTGTAGTACTTCGGGGCCCTCGACCATCGGGTCCAGGTCCCTAATTTCAAGGGACACCCTGTTCTGTAGCGGGGTGCAGGCCAACCCTGCCCCGATGTTACCCCTGATGTTTTGGGCCAGAGCCCCGCGTTAGTGCTCTTCTCGATTTCCAAGAGGATATGGCCCTGATGGGATTTCTTGACACCCTTCACGCCCATCAGGGTCTCCCTACCCTTCGAAAGGAGGAGCTTGTACGTATCCAGATACGTCGCCGTAGAGGGGACCCTTACTAGGACCGCCTCGGGTCTCTTTCTCGCATGGGGTTGGGGGCTTCAGGGGGGGGGGGAAGGGGAATCTTCTTCCCCTCCTGTCCGCCCCTAGAATTAGCCCCATTGGGTTTGCCGGGAGTCCCGGGAGACCCCACCAGCCCCCCCAGCGCCTGCCGCGGTTGGTTGCGGGACAGCCCCCATTGCAGCCGCTGCTGCTGTTGCAGTTGCTGTTGCTGCTGAAGCTGCAGAAGCTGTTGCTGTTGCTGTTGCAGCCGCTGTTGCTGCAGAAGCTGTTGCTGTTGCTGTTGCAGCCGCTGTTGCTGCTGTTGTTGCAGTCCCTGCTGCAGTTGCGGCCGTTGCAACGGCTGTTGCTGTTGCTGTCCCTGCAGGGGGGGGGCCACAGGAGTCGCTGGACCCAATCGGGCCTCGGGGGGGGGGGGGAGGCCACTGCGGCCACAGCTGGGACTGCTTAGTCGTCAGAGTCGGCTGCAGCAGCGGCCACTGTTGAGGGGGGAGACCCCTTCCGAGTTCCCACTGCCCCGTTGATGGGCCAACGGCGAGCTTCTGGGCCTGGAGATCTGTATTCCTCGCCTCCCTACGCTCCCTCGTGATCTGGCTCTTGGTCTTAGCAAGAACCATAGGCCCCTTGTTTTCGCTCCCCGGCTGTATCCCCACCTCCTCTAGGGGAGCCAGACGCGCGTCTCTCTCCGGTGGGGCTACTCCCACCCCGGCTTTTTCCACCGGGGGATCCAGATCCGACGATGATCCCTCACCGGCCTCCGTCAGGGCCCTCTTCTTGTTATCCTCCTGCTGAGGCGACGGGGAGTCTCTGGTCCTCTTGTTTACCAGATGCGATCTTGCGTTCCCTCGTTGGTGTTCCCCACTGGGGTCAGCTCCAGGGGGCCTCAGGACCACTCCACCAAGAGGTGTGGATTGAGGGAGACTCCCTCCCATATCCACAACCCAACCAGTCTGGGGGGGAGCATTGGGTTCCGCGCTCCTTCGTAAGTTTTCTGGGAGCCTCCTTCCACCTGGAGATCTCCCCTGCAGCGGCAACCTCCTTAATCGTGGTTGCCGCCCTTTCGCACTTTCTGGTCACTTTACCGAGGAAACCCACGACCCACTTCACCGAGGTCACCTTCGAGGACGTCTTCCTCTCGGTAAACTCCCTGGTGGACTTGCTACAGTCCTCGATCACCTCCCTCAGGAGGGCAACCGCTTCGGCCAGACGGAGGCCAGAGTCCCCGTCCGGGATGTCGCCCCCAATCTGGGTTGTGACGACAGCGGCCTTCGCTCCTTGCATAGTCGGCACCGCCAAGTTCGCCGCGTCGGCTGCCGCACCATCCCGCTCGCACGGGTTAACTCCCAGACCTACGCCAACTTCGTCGGCCCCCGAGGTCGAGCTGAACATTACCTCCTTCCCCTCCTCTTCTTGATTCTTGGGGGCCAACTCCTGGGTCCCGCTACCGGACGGGGTCGTGGACAGTGGGGTCCTCATCAGGCCTCTCCCCTTGAAAATACCCGAGGGTGGTGCTCGGGCTCGGACGAAGGTTGCCCCACCCTCCTCACCGCTTTCTCCTTGGGTGAGGGGGTCTCCGGGATGAGGCACGTCCCCAAGTCTATTCTCACCGACTTGGCTCTTTGGAGCCATGCCTCAACCCCGCCCGTCGCAACAATCCGATAGCTAACCTTATCGTTGTCCATAATACGCTTGCCTTGGTCTGCAGCTGTGGCTTCTTCCGGGGAGGCCTCCCCGGTGGCACCGGCCCGCTGCATCAGCCTGGTGTCAATGGTTGCTATATCTCCCAACGCGCTACCATCGTCGCACGAGAGCCCCGCAATTATTTCAGGTTTCGCCAAGTTGTACACATTCGAGGCTTGGCTATTCTCTGTCATAATCATTAGGGTTCTGTCTTAAGGGCGACGGCCCCACCGCCCAGCGGATTTCTCCCAAACTCCGACCCGGTGGACGGTCGTTGCAGCTAAATTCAAACGGCCGGATCCCTGGTGCTGCAAGGGTCCAATCCCAGGCCGTATGGGTCACCACCCTTACGGGTGATCCTCCATCTCCCTTCCAATACAGGAGTCCAACTCAGGTCGCCGTACGTGTCGGGACCCCAACGGAGGGCCCTACCCGTCCCATCGCAACAGCGATGGGGGAGGGAGGGAGCCACCTGAGGGGCAAATACCACTCCCGAAGATGATGGAACGTTTCTTCAATTCATTCCAGGTACAGGAACACGAGGGCCGTACCCGGCACAACGCGTGGCGAAAACTCACCATCAGGTAAGTACAGAATCGGGTCTTGAACTCGGGATTCTTTGTGCCGGAAATCTCTTTCGCGTTACAGGCACCGCCGCACAACCGGATGAGGACTTCCGCCCGCAGGCACCTACATAGACGTCCGCAGGTGTCCGCGGCGCCCACACGATGAACGTCCGGGAGAATTAGGGGCGGTTGGGGGGAAGCAAACGACACCCCCGGACACACAGCACAGGAAACGAACACACAGGACCCCGTCCCGCATACGTCACAGGACGCGTATGGGACAGGGGGGGGGGGGTAGGGAAGGGAGCCCACCCCACCACGTCCCGCATACGCCGAGGCGCGCATAGGGCGGGGGGGAGGGGGGAGAACACACACCCATCCCGCGATGGTACTGCCCCACACCTTTCCAGGCTACTCTTTCCCCCCTAACGGCCACAGCCCACACACACACACACACACACAAGCACACACCCTCCCTCTGTGGCCGGGCTATTACAATGGGGGGCCGCCATCCCCTCCAAGGGAGCTGGTCCGCGGCAGGGCCTTCGCCTTCCACGTGAGGTTATTAGGCCCCAGGGTCAGCTTATAGCTCCTGCTACCCGGGGCGCAACGCGACCCCTCCCCCATCCCGGCCTGACCACCGCGAAGTGAACCACCCCGGGCAGGCGAGGGGCCGTCCACAACCCGGCCATTCTCCTATCCGCCACCTGGAGACGCGCTCGGTCGGTGCTCAACCTAGTCCCCCGCTCCCCTTTACGGGGATAGGGGGACACCGAGGAATATAACCAACTCTGTACGAGCACGACACGACGTGACTCTACGCGTGACTGTATAGCTTTGAACTCCAGAGGGTAGAAACCAAAGGATTTATATACTCCCAAAAATGAGTGGGGGTTCATTAGGAATTTTCCATACAAGGAAATCCTTCGGGGTCGTCGTCGTGTCACTCCCGTTCCCATGGTCGTGATCCAGATGGTCAAGATCATGACCCCCTAAGTGATGTGTTTGATAAACGAAAGGATTTTAGGGCGTTTTCCCTTCGCAGACGCGAGCTCGAAAAATGGTTGAAAGCGGCGTATGGGAAAATCCACATACGTAACAGCCTAAACATATTTCGCGGAACTATTACGGGTAACTCTTACCTGAATGCAACGGTAAATCCAATTACCAGGCCAAAGCAAAACAAGTGCTCTAACGGGTGTCTCATCAGTGCGTATTCGGTTACTAAACCTTCCATGGTCGATTAGTGTGCTGGATAACAGATTCGCGCCTGATCTCCCTCAAAACCCTCAGTGTGCTGGATAACAGAGTGAACCTTTTATCATCCTTCCAAAAGATTATTATTATGCCGCAACAGCATCTTTAGGAAATCCAGAATAGCAATTAGGTTATATTTTCTGTCACTTCGAGGAGCCGACCATATAATAATCACGCGCATCCAGCCTGCGCATTTTCAGTAGCGGATTTCATGAACGGATTCTAAACTGGATGTAAATAATTATGAAACACAATGTTTACGGGGTTTAGTACTCTTTTATTGTTGAAGATGCTTCAATTCTTTTAATCTTCCTGTCCATATAACCGTTGGCTATTAACAAATAAACTACGAGCACCAGCAGGCCATGCACGGGTTTATACCCGGTGCTCGCAACACTGTTCTCCCCTCTGGAAGAACGGACGCCTCGGCCGCATTGAATCCTCTTCGGAATCTTCGTACCCCTGCCTGAAGAAGTGGCTGTGCAGCCCCGTGGCTTCTTCAGACATCCGCCTCGGAATTTGCCTTCTCGCTCAGGGGAAAAACACGGAAAAACCCTGAGCAAGGCGTGGGTACAACGTGACTTCTCGATCTACCACGACGAAACGCTCCAACTTCGGGTCCCACGACGTCTCGGGAACTCCGCAGCTCCTTGTCCCTCGACGTCGTTGGAACCCTGCGGCTGTTGGTCCCACGTCGAAATCCACGGGGAGCTCCGGGCGCGTTCCTCTTCAGTGTGTCCCACGAAAAAATTCACGGAGAGCTCTGGGTCCAGCAGTCAGGCACGGGTACCGCGGGGATTCTCATTCTTCCTGGACGAAACGCCCCTGGTCCTTGTCCCGCGACATCCCTGGAACTCCACTCTGGAACGGCCCACGTCGACTCCAACGCTCCGACGCTGCATCCTCCTTCGTGCAGCCTCCGGAGCCCCGTGCAGACTCCAGCACTGCCTCGTTTGTAGGCAGCCTCCTCCAGAAGGACGTCCGACGACGTCTTCAGTGCTTCGGCGACGTTCCTTCCTCCTCGTCGAATCCTTGGTCACGGTCGACCCTCGACTCCAGGGACTCGTCCTCGATGTCCTTCCGGTGGCCGTATGAGCTTGATACTTCAATCCCTTCACGGCTCCGGATTCTATGCAAAAGAGACGGAGAAGCATTAACATTTACTTTCATTTGAGAGAATCCGTTGGAGCTGAAAGAACCGGGAAGACGAAAAAACGACACGGAACTGATAACAGAGGATCACAGCTCATGAGCATGTTATCGGCGCGTTCCCCGATCAATCTGCCCAGCACCCCAGCTCGTCTGCATTTTCTTTCTTCTGAACTTCTTGTCTTCTTCTCCCTCTCTCAGGCTTTGGCTTTCAGATGGCCCCATTCCTGTTCGTGGCTTCTGGTGCTGACCCAGGGGACCGTCCTATGTGTCCTGTTAACGCTCCCGTCTCCGCGACATCTCCTCCAGCCGAACCAAGCAGTCACACCGCTTGTTCGAATAGTGGTTGGAGATGCCATTTCCCGGCTGCTGTCCACCCTGTTGAGGTGGACCTCTTGGTTTGTACAAACCGGGGATAAGCCAAGATCCACGCCAACAGGACTAGAGAAGCGGTTCCACATATGTCCCCGCTTCATTGCGGACTGCTACTCTGTCGTAGCACAGACGGGGAATTCGGGAACGCGTATCCAGGCCGCAGTGGCAGTCCCCCAACACCTTGTCCCTCGTAGTGTGGTTTCGTGCTCTCTGAAACACTCTCTGAACACTCAGACTCTTCGTTCAGAACTTCAAACTCTCTCCTCGAGCGAGAGACTTCCTGGATCTTTCGTCGGCGAACGACCCATCCTGTCTAAAAACTCCACTCTTCGGGGCTCTCTCTCATGGGGAATTCGACCATTCTGTGACGATGTTCGACCTCGAACTCCCTTCGTCGCAGCTCAGTAACTCTGCGCACTCCAGGCGCCTCCACGTTGCTCCGGTCGTGCCTGCGCTTTGTAAACTACATGCATATATTTACATTTTGGAAAATTGCTTGTTTGACAGCTCTTCATATGCGCTGGATGCACTCGCCGGGGCTATTGCGATGTTTTCATCCATCATTTTGTGTACTTTCTTGTGTACTCGTACCTGCTTCTCTTGTTTTTATGTACGGAGGTTCTCTAATCGGCTGTTGTCGATTGTATCTGCTATCTATAATTTTTGGCAACATGCAGTCCTCATAGAACTTGTTCAGTTTTTCCTCCATCTCTGTTGCCCAGAATCGATCATCTCTCGATACTGTTGTAACCTTCATTCCTTTCGGCGTCCATAAACAAAAATAGGCTCGTTGCCTTTTCGTTATGTGCAATTGTCCTTGCATTTGATAATAGTAATGATGATTTTTATTCATTTCATTACCCTTGAAAAAACGCCTTATATTAGCAAGTTGCTTTATTGCTTCAGCAGGTGATAAATCCTTGGCCGATTCAGGACACTTTACTTCGACGATTTTATCATGGTCTACGAGGCCGTCAGGAGTTGCACTTAAGTGATGCACAGTGTCATCGATGAAGAAGACACACGGTAGAACATGGATTCCTAATTCTTCTTCCATTTATCTCAAGGCATTTGCCTCATTTTCCTTTCCGTATTGGAGAGAATGTAAATTTTGGAGTTGCGGGTACATTATACTCTTCACAGTATTTACCCGTGGTGTAGTCTTTCGTAATCGGCATACCTTGCCGAAATTGGATGCGGTTAATAATATTTTCCTATAACCAATCCACTTTTCGCTATTTGCCTAATCGCGAGTTTCCACTTGGATCTCGTCTCACCTCGTTTGCCAGTGAAGGAGTATATCCGCGTGCCTTTTACACTCGGAAGAGTATTCTGTCGCTTCCATATCTGGTTTTGCTGCGTTGGGGCCGTAATCCTGGTCGCACGATTGTTTTTTATTTCGGAAGGAGGATGCTTTCGTTTCTATTTTATACTCCCTTGCTTTTTCTGCTGCATGCTTTCGACGTCTTTCCAGATTTCTTATCATGGTTGGCGGCTCTTTATTCATTACCGTACTCAATCTGCTGAACGTCTCTTTCGTGTTATATTGGACGACTGCAGCGGAGACTCAACCCTGATACGAGCCCCCTCGTCCAAAGTTTATCCTTTTGCCTCCGATGAATTTAGTAATTATATTATTAAAACTTTCAACGGCATTGTTATTTAGACCGCGCAGCGAACAGTCAGCTTTATCGAAAAGTTACTGCATCGCTTCTTCAATACTTTGATAAATACCAGCTTCTCTCAGTCCTGGAACGTAGTCTACTCTGTTGGGATCAGAGTATTTCTTACAGAAGTATGCTAACTTCTGACACTCCTTGTGTTCTCCGAAAACGTGACTCGGTAAATTTCTCAAGTCTTGCTTCAAATTTTGTATTCGTTCCTCGAGTGGTATTTCTTCTCGCAACCGGTATTCCGCAGCTTTCTTTATACCAGTACGCAGGCAGAGAACATTATTCTGTACGACAGATCTTAGATCTTTATTGCGGCCTTTTGTTCCGATTTCGTTTATTTTTTTACTGAAATTGCGTAACAGGTGATTGGTGAATTCGATTTTTTGTACCTGCACCATATACTTTTCGTATGGATTACTGTCCAATATCTTCTTATACACACTGCTATTGCCATCAGCAACTAATATGTGGTATATTAGGCCGTGCATATCTATGCTGCAATTGAACCCTTCGACAATAGCAACACTCTCCATGCCAGTTGAACTCTGATAACGACTCCAGTTCTTGAAGCAACGATGCTCGCGCGGTTCTTCCTTCCTCGTACCTGCTATTTGGCAAGTCATGCTGAATTTATTCTTCACGTTGATGTACAGCACTTTCTTCATGTGGTATTCCACGATGACTCCTACGCCAGAAAGAAAATTGTAATCTCCTCCGCAGTAGGACCTTTTCATCCAGCTGCCATCCGCGACAACTGGGATAAACGGTAGATTTGATACTGCATGTACGTCGCCTCTTGCTATAGCTAATGCTTTTTCCTTCTTTCCAGCATCTTCCATTTCGCGTTGTGCGGCCACTTCGAGGACATCGATTAGGTCCTTCTGACAGTTCTCATAGATCCTTTTCGTCATACAGGATACGTTCACGGCAGTCAATATGTCCTTCAGTTGATTATATCCGCCACCCGTCATCATTGTTGCGGCAACAGCGGCGCGGTTGATATCCATAGTGGCATCACTCTTCCGAAGACAGGATATGTGCTTTGTGTATTTGCACATTTTGCACTCTACATAATACACATTTTCTAGTCCATTCCGTTGACATCTAATTATTTCAAAATGTTCGATGCCACAGCCAATAGTCGAATGTTTTCGAAGATTTTTTATTTGTTCGAAAACATACGGAAAATCAACGAAGTCTGTTCCTTCTGAAATTGGATTTTCCGGCTGTTCTGGTTCTGCATTCTCCACCACCCAGTAATCGGCATCATTTCCAACATTTTCATTCGTTTCTTCGTTGATGTCTCTTACGGAATGTATTTCATCCCTGTCTGTGTCGAAATCTTTTTCTTCTACAATTTCCTCTTCGTCCGCATTGAAATGTATTTCTTCTTCAATATCTTTTGCGTCCATATCGAAATGTACTTCTTGTACAATTCCTTCGATAATTGGAGAGTCTTCAAAACTTCCTACGTCTTTTTTGTGTATTCTGCCCGTAGGAATATCATCCGCAGCAGATGTGCTTGGATGTGTTTCGTAGGAGGTATTTGCTTCCGCCACGGTACCCTGAATTACCGTGAGGCACGCTGCGGTCTTCAATCGTTGTCTGCATGTAAAGAGTCACTAATCAGTAACACGTGGTACATACATAGAAATAAGAAAACATACAGCAGAAAAGAAAAGCAAACATAGTAAAAGAAGATATACAGTAAAATCTCGATGTAAACGAAAGCCTCGGAACGAAGTAAGTTTAAATACCCGTGTACATGTGAGACAATACTAACGCAATCCAAATTTAAGATTAAAACTTTTGTATTTTTGGTTGCATTTTCATGAAACTTCTACCATCATGTTTGTTAGAATCTTTTGATTAAAATGATACCAAATACGACATAAATCGGACAAATTTTACTTATCGTGGATACGAATCGTTTATATTTATATAATTATCCAAACCATTTCGTGTTTGGTGTCATTTTAATCAGAAAATCCTCACAAATATGTTGGTAAAAAATTTATAAAAAGAACCAAAAATAAAATACTTTTAATTGTGAACCTCGTTTGCATCGGTGTTGTCGCTCACTGATTTTCGATTTCGAATCGGGTTTCACGATCGCCGCATGAACCATATTACACACTTCACTGGTTCCAAGGGGTACCAGCCCAACTGGGGGTGATAGAAATTGACACTAATGTTACACAGTCCCAATTTTGAACCCTAATCGAGATTTTACTGTAGTTCCTATATTTTTACAAGTTTATCGACAGCTCCGAACGTAGGAGAAGAGAGCAAATGGAAGAATGGACTGCCGATGGCTCTCATCTTTTTCATTCGCTGTTCTTCTCTGCGACCGATGCGTATTACCATTAAATATGTACCTATTATCCAAATTATATCGTGTTTGGTGTCATTTATCTAATGATAATTTTATTCCTAATGGGAAACATCACAAATGTTACGATGATTTATTTATGAAAGTATTATTATTATTGCATTATTGTGAATATCATTCTAATACACACCTGGAAAAAATTAAAGGAACACTATAATTTCCCGAAAATTTTGGTCATTTTCAAATGGCTGTATCTCCGCGAAAAATGGTGGCAAAAAATATTTAAAAAAGCATTTTAACGCTTGAAGTCTCTAGTTTTTGAAACCATCACTCAATTTTTTTTCTTCTTCCATTATGATTGTTACATGGGCCCTTCAGGTCCATTCCGTGCTTACTGTCCCTGCGTCGCCTTCCATTTCGTCATCGTCACAACGAGACCACCGATGGTCCGGGCCCTAGATTCCAGAGCATGGAGCAATGGAAATTACAAGAAACTGTGACTGACGGAGCGATTCTCCCCCGTTCTCGAAATGGGGAGTGCGTGGCTCTGGCCTGGATCGCGCTATAAAAGCTTGGATCGCGCGACATCGCGAGCAGATACAGAATTCTCATTCTTAAATCGCGAGCTGATCGGTTTTCGGGAGTTCGAAGTAGGAAGTTACGACGAGCCAGCGGGCCGTCTAGAGATTGCGTCATCGCCTAATTGTTGGTACCGCGAAGCACGCTCGGCGGGTAGTAATTCGCAAGAGGGTAACTCCATCCGACATACCGAGAACGGCCTAGCCGGGAGAGCCCTTGAGCGTTAACCGTGACCGACGTTGACGGAGCGAAGATAACAAGCTATTCGACATCGCGAGTTACAATTCGAAGACTTCCGTGTGCTAACCAACAGCGCAGCAAGCGACCACGACCTACGTTTGGGTCAGCGACATCGCGAGTAGGCGAAATATTAGACGGCAAGCGTGCCGTGTGTCACCCGAGAACACAACGAGCGACACTGGGACAGTGCGTCGTCCTCAAGGGTATGTTAACCCGATCTTACTTTCTTAAGAATATATTTTACTTTGTTGTTTTCCCTCTAAATTCTGAGTACCGATTTATTCTACCCTTCTACTCCTTATCCTTCCTTGGTAAGTATAGTCAAGGTGTGCTTTAGCACTTAGAAAGAGCAGTGAACCCAGTGGATCACCCTAACCGCTCGGGGTGTTTCACAGGAGTCCCTTCAGGACGTAACATGATACTGTTTTAGCAAGATGAAGCACAGGAAACAAAGTTTCAAAATTTTTTGAAAAGTTTGGACGTATGCACGGTGTTTCGGCAAAATCATCTCTCTCTCTCTATCCATTTCTCTTTCTGTCTATTTCTACCTTTCTCTTTCACTTGAACAGCTGATGGATTTCTTATTTACTTCTCGCGACATCATACATACATACTCGTGACCGATCTCGTGACCGATCTGAGTACTCGGTTATACAGAGCAGTAGTATCTCGACAACATTCGCCGAAATCGTTACACCTTGAACACCTCTATTGTGTCACCTCATTATCTATCTATTCTCTCTTTCTCAAATAAACCGTATTATTCTCAGCAATTTTTGAGTTCTCTCTAAACATTTTTTGGTCCTTCGAGCTGGAGTGTTGTGAATAGTACGCTATCAGTGAAGTGAAAAGTGTAAACTCGTTCTCTAATACTCAAAGAAAGTCTCGTGTGTGTGCGGCAACAAGAGTCAACGGTTATTCTCTCTCACTCTTGCCTTCGCCGCGCTCTCGTCTCGTCTCTAAAGTCTACGTTCGCGCGCTCTCTCAATAGTTGTGATTTTCGTGCGCGTAAAGTAATTCGCGTACGTGCGTGCTCTGTAAAAATCTGCTCCTCGTCCTCCGGAAGTGTCGCGAAGTTGTTAAATCCGTGTGCTAGTACGTTACAAACGATCTGAACCATGTCGGATACGGTCGCTACTGTTGTTGACAAACAGATCACTCAATACGGCCTGATCAGCCGAGCCGTTACCAACGTGAAAAAAACTAGAAATCAAAAAGCGCATTCCCGAGCAAATACAAATCAGAATCGAAATTCTTGACGGCAATTGGAAGAAGTTCCAAGAAAATCACGATCTTCTCTCGTCGTTGAAAGCTGAAGAAAGATCAGCTTCACAGATCATCAGTACGAACAATGTGAAGAAATCTATGCCGATCAAAAGAGTGAACTTCTCTCGTACCTCAACCAACTCAAGAGCAAGATGGGTCAGTCGGCCGCCACTGCATCAAGTGCCTCAAGTTCATCTCATGCACCATCTAGAAAGCTCCCTCGACTCGATGTGCCAAAGTTCTCAGAATCGTATTGTGAGTGGCGACCTTTCCGTGATCTCTTCTCAGCGATAATTGTCAGAAACAAAGAAATCCTTGACGTCGAAAAACTGCAATACCTCAATATGAGTGCCACCGACGAAGCAGCTCAACTCGTAAGAAAGTACGAAGTCACCGATGAAAACTTCGCGCGTGCGTGGCAAGAACTCGTTGATCGCTACGAGAACAAGCGAGTGCTCATCGATACGCATCTCTCCAAGTTATTCTCACTCCAAAAGGTAAATCAAAAATCGCCTACCGAGCTCAAGGCTCTGATCGGCGAAGTTAAAGAATCTCTTGGAGCTCTAAGCGCTCTCGGGTGTCGTACAGACGCCTGGGACCACATAATTGTTTACATGGTGACGCGTAAACTCGATTCGGAATCGCTATTCGATTGGGAAATGCAAATCGGCGCCACGACCGAACCCGCGACATTCGCAGATCTCCAACAGTTTATCTCAGGCCGAATACACGCTCTCGAGGGTTTCGCACGCGCAACCGCGGCATCAAAATCGCGTTCGGCCGCTCCCGCAGTAACAAAAAGTAAGTCTGGCGCGAAATCACACCAGACTACTGTGAATCTCAAAAGTGACAATTCTCCGAACGCTGCAACAAACTCATCTTCGTTCACGTGCTCGCTATGCAATGCCGCGCATTATCTATCAGCATGTCCAGTATATCGTAGCAAAACGGTCGAAGAAAAGGTAGACTTCCTCAAACAAATGAACCTTTGTTTCAACTGTCTCGGTCCGCATCAATTTCGTAACTATCGCACAGCAAAACGTTGCCGAGTCTGTGGGAATCCTCATCACATGTCGATCCATCGCACCACTAACTCATCAGACGGTCCAGCTCCGCGCGCGCCAGCCTCTCAAGGGACGAACTCACCACCAAAACAATCGGTACCCATCGCTCACGGGAGCCAAACAAGTGCATCCGCGCTTCCGCGTCGCGAGGATACTGAATCGGGCGCGTCCGCCTCGACCAATGTCGCTCTGACGTCGTCAATAATGTACATGCCAGTCTTGCTTGCGACAGCTCTCATCAAGGTCACGTCATGCTACGGCGACCAGTACGAAGTTCGGGCCCTTCTCGATCAAGGATCAGAAGTATCGTTTATTACAGAATCTCTCGCTCAACGTATCAATTTGCCGCGTCAACGAGTCTCTCTCCCAATCCACGGGATCGGCGCGCAACGGTCGACGGTCGTTCGCGGATTTATGAATCTCAGCATCACGTCACGTGTCAATCCTACATTCGCAGCCTCGATAGGTGCGTACGTGCTCGCGAAGCTCATATCTTATCTGCCTTCGATCCGAGTGATAAAGAAACCATGGCCACACCTCGACGGTCTCGAGCTCGCTGATCCAGAATTCTCGTCAACAACTCAAATCGACTTAATTCTCGGCGCCGAAGTCTACAGCGTAATTCTCGAAGAAGGGCTACGCCGGGCAGCCCCGGGAGCCCAATCGCTCAGCAAACCGCACTAGAGTGGATTCTATCAGGATCCGTCGCATCCGAATCGACGTCACACTCAAGTGTTCGCCCCGCTCACAGTGTTCTGTCGATCATGACCTTCTCGATCTCGTCCAACGATTTTGGGCACAAGAAGAAACGAACGTTGAATCGAGCAGTACTCAGTCTGACGTAGAAGCCCAGTGTGAAAAACAATTCATCGAAACTCACTCTCGCCAGCCGGATGGACGCTACGTCGTCCGGATACCTCTTGAACGTCTTCCAGAAGATCTCGGCGATTCGTATAAACCCGCGTTCTACGCTCTCTCGCGACAAGAGAAAGATTCATTGCAAACTCATCCTTGAAGTCGGCATATTCCGAATTTCTCACTCGGTCACATGGCTCTCGTTCCGAAATCACAGGTTCCACCGCGTCGCGTATTTTATCTTCCTCACCACGCAGTAGTGCGGGAGACCAGTTCAACCTCAAGGATACGCGTCGTCTTTAATGGATCTCATCGCACCAATTTCGGAATCTCAATCAACGATCTGCAACACATTGGGCCGAAACTTCAAAATGATCTCGCCGATGTCATTACTCGTTGGCGTCGCTACGCGTACGTCTTCTCTGCGGACATTGAAAAAAATGTACTGGCAGATTCGCGTACACCCCGAAGATTGGGATTTGCAACGAATCTTATGGAGAGATAATCCAGAAAATCCTCCACTCTCGTATCATCTCTGCACTGTAACCTACGGCTTCGCAAGCGCTCCATATCTCGCAATCCGTGCACTTCGATGACTCTCAGTTGACGAAGAGCAGCGCTTTCCTCTTGCGACGAACATCATTCAACGTGAAATTTACGTTGGCGACGTGCTCTCAGGTGCCGACGACATTGAAGAAGCGCAAGAGAAAATTCGACAAATCGATGGATGTCTCAAGACCGGAAGTTTTACACTGCAAAAATGGACCGCCAATGACGAACAGTTGTTGGCACTCATCCCGTCAGAAAGACGAGAGAAGTCATCATCAGTGCTACTCGAAGACGCTCAACTCTTCCGCGCTCTCGGACTTCTCTGGCAACCGCGTACAGATTCGTTCGTGTTTGCCTCGCGTAGCTGCGATGAACCGCTTCGTATCAGTAAACGCACCGTGCTATCGCGTGTTGCTCAACTCTTTGATCCTCTCGGATGGATCGCGCCTGTCGTCGTTCGCGGAAAGATCTTCATCCAGGAACTCTGGTCAGCGAAGCTCGGCTGGGACGACCAGCTACTTAAAGAACTCGAATGCCGCTGGAGAACTTTCGACAAGGATCTGCAAGACGTCTCCTCAATCTCAGTGCCCCGATGGCTCGGGTGTCGCGCATCATCGTGCGCCGTGGAGTTGCACGGATTCTCGGACGCGTTTCAGGTTGCTCTCGGTGCAGTGATATATTTACGCGCGATCGCGGATACAGCCGCCAAACGCCCACGCGTTTGTGTGACGTCCTGTGGCCAAGTTTACCACTGGAAAATAAACTGTACCAGTCCACAAAAGGTCGTGTCGTTTTTGATCACCTTCCCAACGAGCTGTCCCAGCGCCGGCATTAAAGTTCGCACTTGGCAAAATCAGAAAGGATAATTTCTTAGCTTTCCAAAACACTCATGAAAAATTTTCTACGATCATGCGTTCGCAAGTTATAGATGTCCAAAATGAAAAGTTCCTTTTTTGCTTTGATGGCGGATAACTCGGTCAATAAAAATCATACAACATAACCAAAAAACGAAATTATAGAGAAATGTTTGCTCTATAAGAGCCCTAAATTGGATTTATCTGAAAAAAAAAATTTTTTTGGCCTGTGCATACGTCCAAACTTTGCAAAAATTTCTGAAACTTTGTTTCTTGCGCTTCGGCTTGATAAAACAGTATCATAATGGACGAAGAAAAAATTGAGTGATGGTTTCAAAAACGTCTTCAAGCGTTAAAATGCTTTTTTTAAAATATTTTTTGCCACCATTTTTCGCGGAGATACAGCCATTTGAAAATGACCAAAATTTTCGGGAAATTATAGTGTTCCTTTAAATTTTTCCAGGTGTGTACGTATATCTTCGCGATACGAAGAGGGACGTTATGTGATAGAAATGTTCCTCTTAGGCAACGTGATTCCCTCGCTACGCAAACCGAAGGATATGCACTTTTGGCCCGTTTTGTTTTCACACGCACATATCTGCACAACCGTCTCCGCTACTCGCAAGCGCAGGCAACTACAAGCAGCAAGCCCGCACTGCGGAACGCGGCTGTGTGTGTATGCAGGCACACGTGCATTGACTGCGTATGACAAGAATACTTTTCGCATTTCAATCGTGCGTCAATCCACGTGAAAGCGGACACTTTTCGGAGAACCATTTGGGATCTTGGTGAAACTTGGATATGTTGTAGTCTTTAATGGTATATAAACGTGTGGTGTATGTAATAACTTATTGGTTGGCGACACTGTTTCGTGGTTTCCGTGCGTGCCGGTAGGAGCCGCCATCTAGGCTCGTGTAGAGCGTGGGCACGCTTCGTCTGTCGTCGTCGTTGTGATCCTCTCCCGCAATAAACCATAATATTACACAGTGATCGATTCCGTTATTCGCCCTGTACTATCGTCGCGATTCAACAGTGGTGTCAGAAGTGGGATAGTGGTGAGCTGTGCGGAACGAGGGAAAGAAAAACGTGTGTCATATCGATTGGACGAACGACTGATCACCATAGACCCACGTGCGTGGCCAGCCAGCAGCGAAAATGGAAGTGCCACCGGAATTGTTGCAGGCGTTTGCCGGCTTACTCGCGAACGTCATGCAGGCGTCCGTGACGAGCGTTGCCATCGCTGGAGGAGGCGAGGGGGCTAATGGCCTGGCGGCCGGCGCGCCGCCGAAACCGCCGCCATTTTCCATGACGGCGTACCGCTCGACCGACGGCACACAGTTGAGGACTACTTCAAGCGATTCGACTGGGCCCCCCAGCTGAGTCGCGTTCCGCAGGAGCAGCATGCGAACTATGCCCGTGTCTACATGGGCGCGGAGCTGAATAATGCGGTCAAATTTTTGGTGAGTCCACGTTTGCCAGAGGACCTTACGTACGCTGAGCTGCGCGGCGTGCTCGTTGGCCATTTTGATCGGGCAAAAAATAAATACGCCGAGAGCATCAAGTTCCGACAGATTTCGCAACATAAAGGCGAAACCGTTGCCGATTTCGCCCTAAGACTAAGACAGGGCGCCGCCTATTGCGAATACGGTGAATTCATAGATAGAATGTTGATCGAACAATTTCTGCATGGCCTCGAATGTCGCGATACGTGCGACGAGATTATCGCGAAGAAACCGGCAACTTTTACCGAGGCATACGAAATCGCGCACGCGCTCGAAGCGACGCGCAACACGACCAACGAGGTCGGGACGGCCAAGGTGCCGGCGACGCGGGATACGACGAACAAATTAGGATACGCGCCACCGCGAGCCAAGCGAGGCGCGAAAGGGCCGCCCCCGCGGAACAGATCGGTGTCACGCGGCCGTAATCGGCAACAGAATTGTCGCGGTGCATCACGGAAAGCCGAGCGGGTCGTCGGGAATGAGCACCCGCCGTGTGACGGATGTGGAGGTTCACATTCGCGGGACTCCTGTAGGTTTCGCGAGGCGAAGTGCAACAGCTGCGGGAAGCAGGGACATATCGCGAGAGTTTGTAGGGCGGAAAAGCCGGCGCAGGCTGCGGATCAGGTTACGGAACCCGAGTTACCGGCGGACCAGATCGACGTTTTGCAACGTCTGAACGAGGTGCATGACATTCACGTCGTGACCTCCACGGCTAAGCGGATGATTAATGTGCAGATCGACGGGCGCAGCCTGGAGATGGAGCTCGATACTGGAACAGCTTGCGGAATTATCAGCGAGAGGGTTCTGGGAACGATTAAACGAAATTTTGTTTTGCAGCCAACCGATAGACAGTTCGCGAGTTACACGGGCCACCGCGTCCGCTGCACTGGCCGCATTCCCATTAATGCGACGGTCGGAACTACAACCCGAAGACTAAATCTCTATGTTGTTGACGGGGATTTGGAAACACTTTTTGGCCGAGAGTGGATCGCACAATTTGTGGATGAGATAAACTTCGTCGACCTGTTCTCTGACTCGGATCGGGTGCACCAGATTGCGACTGCGGCGCCGTCTTTGGCGTCGGAGCAGGAGAGCCAACTTAAGCAACTCCTCGCTCACTATGATGATGTTTTCAGTGAGACGCTGGGGAGACTGGTGGGGCCTTCTGCGAGGGTGCACTGGAAGCCGGGAGCGGCGCCGGTTGTTTGCCGTGCGCGAGAGATACCGTTGGCATTGCGGGCAGCATACGCAAGGGAAATCGATGCCAAACTCGCGTCGGGTTTTTACAAGAGGGTCGAGCACTCGGAGTGGGCCTCGACAACACACGTTGTCGTAAAGAAAAATGGGAAGCTGCGGATCACGGGCAATTACAAGCCCACGTTGAACCCGCGCATCGTGGTTGATGAGCATCCGATCCCGAGGGCGGAGCACCTGTTCAACCGAATGCGGGGGGCCAAACTGTTCTGCCATTTTGACGTCACGGACGCGTACACGCACCTGCCGGTTGACGAGGAGTTCGGTCGGGCCTTGACCCTCAATACTCCGACGCATGGGTTAATTCGCCCGACCCGGGCGGTTTACGGCGCGGCGAATATCCCCGCTATCTGGCAGCGGAGGATGGAAACAGTCCTGCAGGATCTTCCCAACGTCTTGAGCTTCTTCGACGACATCCTTGTCTTCGCCGGCAGTTTCGACAGCCTAATCGTGGCTCTTGGTGCCGCTCTGGAAAGGGTTAAATCGCAGGGATTGAGGCTGAATCGGGCGAAGTGCGTGTTTGCCATACCATCCGTGGAGTTTCTGGGGCATAGGATAGATGCTGAAGGTGTCCATAAGTCGGACAGGCACGTGGAAGCCGTGCGTAACGCACCGAAACCATCCACACCTGAAGAGTTACAGTTGTTCTTGGGTAAGGCAACGTACTACAGCTCTTTTATTCCAGATCTGTCCACCAGGAATCGTCCGCTCCGAGACATGCTCCTTGTCGAGCCGTTCGCATGGTCGTCGGCTGCTGAGGGCGCATACGAGGACATCAAGAGGGCCTTAACTTCTCCAGGGGTCCTCATGCCGTATGACCCTGTGCTTCCCCTGTTGTTGGCAACGGATGCCAGCAAGACGGGCTTGGGTGCTGTTTTGTCGCACCGACTGAGCGACGGCCGGGAGCGCCCAATTGCTTATGCAAGTCGGACAATGAGCGCCACCGAGCAGCGTTATCCGCAGATTGATAGGGAGGCACTGGCTATAATCTGGGCGGTCTAGAAGTTTTTCCACTATCTCTACGCACGCCATTTCACGCTGATTACGGACCACAAGCCGTTGACACAAATCTTGCATCCGAAAAAGTCACTGCCGATGCTGTGCATTAGTCGTATGGCTAACTATGCCGACTATTTGTCACATTTTGACTACGAGGTAATATTCAAACCGACAAAAGCCAACGCGAACGCCGATTACTGTTCTCGTGCACCGCTGCCGACGACAGTAGACACCGTGAACAAGCTGTCCGTGGGAAGGGAGGAAGAGATGATGGAGCTGGACGAATTCGATCAATTCGTGCTGGGTCAAGTGAAGCATCTCCCTGTAAGCGCGGACAACATCGCTCGGGAAACGAGAAAGGATCCGGATCTGGGTAGGATAGTCCAACTGTTGGAGGCCGGCCGGGACCTTGCGCGGCACGGGTATAAGGCACCCGAGGTCAAGTATGCTCTGGCTGCTCGCTGCTTGTTGTTCGAGCACCGAGTTGTCGTGCCACCGTCCCTGCAGCGACCAATCCTCGATGACCTGCATGCGGCCCACATAGGAATTGTGAAGATGAAACGATTGGCAAGATCGTTTGTTTTTTGGCCGCGGATCGACGCGGATATTGAGCGCGTGGCCAAATAATGCACGGAATGCGCAAGACACGCGCACGCTCCACCGAAGTTTCAGGAGCATCACTGGGAGTATCCGAAAGCTCCTTGGGAAAGGGTGCACATCGATTACGCGGGCCCTGTCGCTGGCACGATGCTGTTGATAATTGTCGACGCGTATAGTAAATGGCTGGAAGTCAAGACGACTAACTCGACAACAACAGCCGCAACAACCGCAATACTGGACGAGCTGTTTGCAGCCTACGGCGCTCCAGTCACCATCGTCTCCGATAATGGGACACAATTTACTTCCGAAGAATTCAAGAGTTTCTTACAAGCCAGTGGGGTCAAATACCATAAGCGTACGGCGCCCTACCACCCATCAACGAATGGCCAAGCTGAGAGGTACGTGCAGACGGTCAAGGACGCTCTTCGAGCGATGTCAACCTCACCGGGCTCGCTGAAGCGGAATTTGAACGAGTTCCTGCGCCAATATCGCAAGGCCCCACATTCAACTACCGGGCAGCCTCCTGCGCGATCCTTCCTGGGGCGGGACATACGCACTCGCCTTGATGCGGTCAGACCGGACGATATGTACACGAGAATCACGGGGAGGCGGCGCGCCGGGTTCGATGCCACGTTTCGAACATTCCAACCCGGCCAGTCAATTTATTGTCTTTCAGGTAACCCACGCATGGACAGGTGGATCCCAGGGACAATCGTCACTCGCCTGGGAGACCTTCATTATGAAATCGATTACTTGGGCACACGGCTCAAAAGGCACGTCGATCAAATCCGGGGACACCAGCCGGACCAAGCAGAGGACCGACCCGCTGCCGACGTCCAGACGCAGAGACGAGGTGACGCTGTTGTGGAGGCGCCACGAAAAATACGCTTCTACGGGGATTTGGCGGGACCCGTTGCGAGTCCACCGGCGGCCGTGTCCGCGACGCCTGGGGTGCAGCCTCTGAGTTCGGCAACGCGAGATGCCCTAGCGAATCCAGCCCGTAACCCACCAGAACACCGAATTGAGGCGACTCCGCATCTTCCACGGAGATCGACGCGTATTCGACGCCCTATCTTAAGATTCACACCGGGCATATAACCGTCACTTACGAATGTAATTATATGACCAATTCATTATTGCCATTCTTGTAGAGAGTAAGCTAAATTTTTGTATGCAAGCCATTCCTAAACGGGAGCGGAAATGTGGTGTATGTAATAACTTATTGGTTGGCGACACTGTTTCGTGGTTTCCGTGTGTGCCGGTAGGAGCCGCCATCTAGGCTCGTGTAGACCGTGGGCACACTTCGTCTGTTGTCGTCGTTGTGATCCTCTCCCGCAATAAACCATAATATTACACAGTGATCGATTCCGTTATTCGCCCTGTACTATCGTCGCGATTCAACAAAACGTATTTCAAAGAATTTTGCAAAATTTTCAAGATTATGGAAATTGACTTTCTTCCATTATATTATAATTTTTGAACTAAGAGATAGGTAAGAATGAGCTTTTGGGTGCTTACACTGGGGAAGTAAGAGCACCTAATAAAAATTATGTCACGTAAAAAAAAACAAATTTTAGACCATTTATTCTGCAATTGTTTTAAACAAATGCAATTTTCTACTAGCAGGGCACTACTTTAAAAATTGAAAAAAAAATGAGGATACAGCCCTACTTGTGTTCTTTGCGGACACGTTTTCAGAAACGCGGACACTTTAAAATTGGTCGTATGAAAATTAATTGAATGTAATGCTGTGTGGTCCAGCATCGACTGGACTAGCTAAGCTGCGCGGTACTAGCAGCGGTCAAGTGGCTATACCTGATATTGTTATATAGGATTTTCAGAAATGGTAAGTATTTAACAAAAATTGAAAGAGGAAAATTTTTAATACTTTTTATACATATGAATGGAATGCTACATATTTCATTACTCGATATGAAAGTGACTGTCAAGACAAATTCAACCATATGGTATATTATAACTTTCAAGGACACGCAACATTAGGAATGAAAGACATAAATAGTTCCATATTGTAGCACACGCGGTTGAGCTGGTCGAGCCGATGCTGGGCGACGCACAGTGGTTCGAGTATACTACATGCTAGTTGGACAAAATTATTTTTTGGCGGGTTTGGGTTTATATGGGGTCCAAATTGTTAGAAAACATACCTGATTTGTATTACAGTTTATTATTTAACTAAAAATAACAATAATATAAAAATATGACTAATTCACTAAAGGAAAAAGGACAAAACGACAGTATTGTACATTAAATACAATTAACAATTATTACATTATGTCTATTCCTGTAATTTCTGAGTTTTTAAGTTATAAAACCTGGTTTTTGAACTCAGTTTTCTCTGCATCGCTATTAAAATAGTGTTATACAATATGTTCCACGTCGATCCACGCGACAAGGGTTGAATGTACGGAAAGTAGAGACTTTCCAGTTTATTTTAATTAATCGGTCGATCTGCAAAAATTTGCAAAACTATATTTTTTTAATTGTTTTCGAGCGCGACGATCGGTAGCACCACTCCGTGGATTAAAGTAGTGTTTTACTATATGTTCCACGTCGATCCACGCGACAAGGGTTGAATGTACGGAAAGTAGAGACTTTCCAGTTTATTTTAATTAATCGGTCGATCTGCAAAAATTTGCAAAACTATATTTTTTAAATTGTTTTCGAGCGCGACGATCGGTAGCACCACTCCGTGGATTAAAGTAGTGTTTTACTATATGTTCCACGTCGATCCACGCGACAAGGGTTGAATGTACGGAAAGTAGAGACTTTCCAGTTTATTTTAATTAATCGGTCGATCTGAAAAAATTGGCAAAACTATATTTTTTTAATTGTTTTCGAGCGCGACGATCGGTAGCACCACTCCGTGGATTAAGGTAGTGTTTTACTATATGTTCCACGTCGATCCACGCGACAAGGCCAGAACTACGCGCAGTCAGCGGACTACCCCTTTTCTTCCTGTGTCTCTCCGCGAGGAGTATTAATGTTGAATAATACTTTTTAAATTCTAGATCCCCAAAATTAATCAGACTGATCGGCCAGAGTATTTCGTCAGAGTCGCGGTTTATGACCGTATTGTCCCGCTAGTCGGCGGTAGAGAACGGTTACCTACAGTTTCGGATAATTTATGACTTAATTGGTTCCACCTCGTAGCAGACGTGAATTTTCTTCTTTATAGCAACTCGAAGACTTTCTGCTTCTCTTCCCTTCGGACCCTTTTGAACCGATACACGTGGTGTCTGTTTTCTATCTCGAAGCAATGGATACATTGGCAGTAGAAGGACGGAGGGCGGGCTTTTGTGAAAGTGTTCGTTGCACTTCTGCAAAACACGTGTGTTTCGAAAATGTGCTGGCTTCTTTTTACCTAAAGCCTCTTGTACTGGTGGGAGTAAACTCATAATAGAACGAGAGAAACTACTTGGGGGTAGAGGAAGTTGTTTGGGAAAAAATCCTGTCAGTCAGCTAGTAATCTCGGCCCAGAAATGTACTCCGCCGAAGAGTATTACGTTATGTTCTGGGTGTACGCGCGTAACGACGGGGACACGAGTGCTACCGTGCGAGCGTTGGCAGTGGAACGTAGGAACAACACGTTCCGTAGCAAATAAATTAAGTGATCGGTGTCCTGCGAATACCTGCGATCAGCTGAGCACTGGGCACTACCCTACCATAAACCTTTTCGTCCACCGATGACCAGAATCGGTACAGTGACTCAGTGACACAGGTTTCCGAAAAGGAAGGAAAGGAATGTCCGAATGGGTGAGTTTTATTTAATTTATTGGTAATTATTAGGTGTAGAAATAAGTTCTTTCCGATTTTAGGGTACAATAACAGTTCGATTTAAAAAATATGAAAACAACTCAATCATCGACATAATTTCCATTATTGTTCATTACCTTTTGCCACTTTTCTGGCAGCTTATGAATACCACCGCGATAGAAATTCAGTACCTTTGTACTGATTATGTAAATCCAATCGGAAAGAATTTATTCATACACCTAATATTATTGTTTAAATTTAGTTGTGTTGGCCGTTATTAAACTACGGATTTTTACCTCAATAATGAATTACGATCACATGTCGTACATTTTCTGCTACATTACCTTTTCGTTTATGCCTTATTTAAAATCGAAATTTACATACTTCTTATCCTCTTACTTCAAATAATTCTTATTTAAGATTATACGGCGCGCTCTGATTGGTCGGTGCTTTTTGTTAATATCTCGTTAACGAAACCTCGGAGAGCATTTTTGCAAAGGAAAAAGTTGTTTGCAATCATCCCCCGAATCACCCCCTTTAAGGACCCGCAGCATTTTTGGGACACCCTGTATACTTTTTGTCTTGCCAATAAGCCATGATCTTTACCTCTACATCTACACGCTTTTCCTTATAACTATCAATTTCAGCATACATTTTGACAAGTTTTGTGGAAGTTGCAGCTTCTGTGTCGTCATCCGACGACGAATCAACTTCCATCTCATTAACTGTTTTTTGTAATAACGACACAGAAGTGCCGCTTGTACTTGGTATCGCAACATTTTCTTTACAAGTCGTCTCCGCTGTTTTGCCAATTGCTCTATCACACTAAGGATAGCATAAATTCAGTCAGCACATACCGCCACCTGTGGGTGAGGCCCTCACTTAATTAGTACGTTAATTCCTTGCGAGACAAAGAACTGTCGTGCGTTAAAGCAGAGTGGCAACGTATTATCGTTCAAACGTTTTTTTGTTCAAACGTTCAAACAGATTTGTATTATGTATAAGATAGCTGTCATTTAATTCTGCAAGTAATGTAATTTTCTTATTAATTTATTCAATCCGAATCATATCATCTTAGTTGATTTGAAATGCGCGCCTTCAATGACCGTTAGCGTCCGTTTTATTGGCTGACGTTTGCAGCTGGTCAGCCAATTCCTAACAATGTATCTACGGTTATTTCAGTTTGAGTAAATAACTGGAATGACAATAAATTGTTGCTTCCAGGGCGTTTAAGAATACATTGGAACGATAAAAAATTATCAAGATATTATTAGTTTATTAGTTTATTTTTACTTTATTATTGCTATTAGTTTATTTTCAACTTTGTGTCCTTGTTAGTATCATGGGTCGAAAAAAAAACAACTTCGTTCGCGAATTTTTTCGTTTTGATAACGACAAAAATGAGAGTACATGCAAAGCATGTGAATTTAAATTAGAAGGATCGCATCTCACGAATTTGAAAAGGCATATGGTTAAGCACCATTTAGATATATATATAGAAGAAAGGGAGAATTTTGACGAAGAACCGAAAGAAAACAATATTCGTGACAAGAAAAAATTATTTCATGTTAAATTTTCCGCAGAAGAAGTGAGAAATGCCTGCGTTGATTTTGTTACATAAGAATCACAGCCATTTGCATTATTTGATTCCAAGGCATTTAAACTACTTACGGAGCAAATATTCAAAGGTTTGAATATCCCGGTGATCAGTTCGAAGAATATAATGGGCTATGTCAGTGTAGTAAATAGGTTTATTTTTTTGCCTTTCGGCCTCAAAATGGGGTTACAAGTGTTATGTGTGTAAGTGTTTCTGGGACTGTTAACTCAATGATGCGCTTTCAGTTTGATTTCTTCCTTCATCTTGTTCTTTTTTTCTTCTCCTTTTTTCCAGAACCATTCACATCCACTCCGCTCCTTCTTCTTCTCCCTTTAGAATCGATCTGATCGTTGAATTCTCTCTTTTCAGCTCCTTACAGTCTTGTAGCATGTGACCCATCGTCTCTCTAGCCCCATTGCATAATCTGCATACTGTGTCTTTTTCCTCCTTCCAGTACTTGCTCCCCCGCTCTTCGTTTCCACATCTGAACCTAGCAATCATGCTTTGGTCTCTGCCTCTGTAGTTTCCGTCTAGGTAATTTGCTCTCTGGTCATCCCTGATTTCTGTGTAATGTACGTTGTATCTGCCTCCTTGTATTCTGTCGTATTGCCATTGGACCTGCTCTGCCCTGTCCCTTTGCGCTAGTTCCTCAGCGAACTCTCTTCCTCGCATTCTTTCTATTTCCATTTCTTGAATATCCATCATTTTCTGCCTGTAGTATACATCTCTCATTTCCTCCCACTTCGACTTTTTCTCTGCTTGCTTCGCGTCTATTTCCCTCCAGCATTCTTGTTCTATTTTATTCTTGTTCAGCCGTTTCGCTTTCTCAAATTTAATTGCTCTTTTCTCCGCTTCTATCCTTACTTTGTCCGTTTTTGTTTCCTCCAAAATTAGATATGCTGGTGTATTAAAGTCCAGACCTAGAGTCCACCTTATGTATTTCTCCTGTATCTTCTCTACCTTTTCTGCTTCCATCCAGCCCCAAATTTCTGACGCGTACAGCAAGATACTTTTCACTATGCTTCTGAATATTCTCATTCTTCTCTCAAAATTGTTCTTGAACATTCTTTGTCCTATTCCCCATATCTGCGCCATTGCTATTCTAGCTTTCTTTGTGACTTCCCTTATGTGCACCTCTCTGCCCCCGTTTTTCTGAAAATTATATTTAGATATATATGTAGAAGAAAGGGAGAATTTTGACGAAGAACCGAAAGAAAACAATATTCGTGACAAGAAAAAATTATTTCATGTTAAATTTTCCGCAGAAGAAGTGAGAAATGCCTGCGTTGATTTTGTTACATAAGAATCACAGCCATTTGCATTATTTGATTCCAAGGCATTTAAACTACTTACGGAGCAAATATTCAAAGGTTTGAATATCCCGGTGATCAGTTTGAAGAATATAATGGGATATGTCAGTGAGAAATGTGACTTTTTGAGAAACGTAATCAAAAGGTCGTGTAAGGGACGATTGATTTCACTAAAAATAGATACAGCAACGCGCCATGATCGAGCCATACTTGGAATAAACATTCAAATGATCCACAACACCGAAATTAAAATATACACATTGGCAATGATAGAGCTACACGAAAGTCACACAGCCGATTATTTAAAATAAGAGGTCGAAAATGTTTTAAAAGAATTCGATGTTAAACACAATCAAATTTACACGATCACTACATATAACCGGCGGAATATGGTGAAAGCGGTAGAACTATTTTCTTCTGAAAGTTTAACTGAACTGGAAAAAGACGAGCAGTTTTTAGAGACAAAAAATCACGAACAAAACGTGGAAATGTTGGCAGAAAAATTTTGTTCAAAACAAAATATTATATCAGTAAAGTGCGCGGCACATACCCTGCAACTTGCGATAAAAGATTTTTTTACCAAAAATGAGATCGCAGGTTTAGACAGTGTTCGCGAAGTAGTGAAGACATTAAGAACTCCTACATTTAGGTACATTATTGTAGCTTCTCCTACTATTGCGCACGGTACTCTAATTTATTCATAATATATTATTTTTTTCAGATACACGTTAGAACATTTAGGTTTAAAAAAGCCGCGGATGGATGTGCCGACACGCTGGAATTCGACATACGACATGCTACTGCGGCTTCTAGAGCATAAAGAGTTTTGTCAGGAAAATTTAAAACATCCGCTAGCTTTATCGAATGATGAGTGGAATACAATCGAAGATCTGGCGAAAGTACTCACTCCATTGAATGAAGCTACATTAATGCTACAAAAAAGCCAATTATTTTTTGGAGATTTTTATATACTATGGTTAAATTTGAAATTGAAATTAAAAACTATGACCTCAAATGCAGCTGGACTGATTCTGGGTCATATAGAAGCAAGAGAATCACAGCTTTTAGAGAATGACGCGATTAATGCCGCAATTTTTTTAGACCCTCGGCTTAAACGTCTATTGTCAGCAAACCAGAAGGCAAAGGCTAAAAAGCATTTAAAGATAATCGCTGCACAAATGCTTTCGTTAAAACAGGTATGTATTATGTATATCATAGCTGTCATTTAATTCTTGAAATAGGTAATGTAATTTTCTTATTAATTTATGCAATCCTTAGTGTGATAGAGCAATTGGCAAAACAGCGGAGGCGACTTGTAAAGAAAATGTTGCGATACCAAGTACAAGCGGCACTTCTGTGTTGTTATTACAAAAAACAATTAATGAGATGGAAGTTGATTCGTCGTCCGATGACTAAACAGAAGCTGCAACTTCCACAGAACTTGCCAAAATGTATGCTGAAATTGATAGTTATAAGGAAAAGCGTGTAGATGTAGAGGTAAAAATCATGGCTTATTGGCAAGACAAAAAATATATAATGCCGTATGTTTCAAAACTGGCAACAATTTGCCATGCTGTTCCGGCTACACAAGTTAGCGTTGAAAGAGCCTTCTCGGCGCTGAAATTGATGCTGGACGATCGGCGGTGCAATTTATCAGAACAGAATTTGCAAAAATTATTATTTGTGAAGCTCAACGCCGATTTTAGGCCCTAGTTAATAAAATATATAATTATTACGTCTGTGTTTTTATTGATTAAAACATATAAATTCTATAATTCATTGGCCAAAATAAACCATCCTCCATCGATATTGGTTACTGGTAATTAAAACAGAATTCCAGCAACCGATATTGTTTACCGGTAACCAAAACAGAATTCCAGTAAGCGATTTTGGTTATACTCATTGAACTATAAAATTTCTGGAATACAAACACGGTACGGAAAAACCTGGATTGGCCAGGCCGACAAAAATAGTGGCATTGAATGGGTGACAATCCTGTATTATACACCATCCTGTAGTAAATGTACTTCTATCCTGTAGTAAATTTGAGTACAGGCAGATATAAACGTGTGTGTAAGAATGAAACAGCATCCCACGCAGAGCAACTATCTCTTTTCAATAGCGCGCCACGGCTCCTAATACCAACAGTTCGCATTCCAAATATTCTATAGTTCAATAGTTATACCGTAACCGAAAAAAAATTCCCCGCAAAATATATTGGTTATACTGTAACCGAAAAAAAATTCCCGCAAAATATATTGGTTATACCGTAACCGAAAAAAAAATTTCCGCAAAATATATTGGTTATACCATTGTAACGTCCTGGGTTGCCGGTCCTCAGGACGTGGAGGGAGTTCTTGCCCCGTCACCTCCGGACGTAACCCTAACACCTAAGGCCGGCGGAGTTACGTCGCAATGGAGTACTGTGCGGGGCCGGTGGATCGGCTTTGGAGGATCGAGGAGAAAAAGAGAGGTGTGTTTCGTCTTGGGGCCGCCAGTTAGACTCATCAGTAGGGCTATAACTGACGACCCCTGCCCTAGACACACACGGGGACACAGAGGATATAATTTCGGAACTTGTATATATATGAATGTTTGAAGGATTGAGGACTAGCGAGAGAAAGATTGGAGAGACCTCTGGTGACGCTCGTTGACACTAAGTCGTGTGGTGGGGTCGGGACGTCACACCGTAACCGAAACAAAATTCCCGCAAAATATAATGGTTATACTGTAACCAAAAAAAAATCTCGTTAACGATAACGGTTATTCGTAACCAAAAACAATTCTGGTCATCGATAATGATTATTTGTAACCGAAAATAATTTCTGTCGTCAATAATAGTTATTGGTAACCAAAAAATATTTCCGCCGAAAATAACGGTTATCGGTGAAAAAAATATTTCAGTCGAAAATAATGGTTATAAATAACCAAAACAGATAAGTCTTAATATTTTTTAATCACTTCATTTTTCGGAAAATTTATGCAGTATTATTTAATGAAGACTGACTTCCACTTGAATAAATATTAACTTTTTCTCAATGATTTGTTTTTAAAAAATTAAAAAAATAACTGTTATTTCTGGTCTCTGAGTCTAAGACTCCACAGACTACCATCCAAGGAATATGAGCGAACGTGGGCAATATCTGACATAAATAATTAATACGATTATTTAATTAACATTACACGGTTTAAACAAACTCAGAAACTATATGCAGCAACAAAAGAGATTTGAAGAAAGTGTTGCACGTGCCAGTTACTGTGAGTGACCGTAATATTAGCATTTAATTCATTATATGTAATTAAAACGTTCCGAACGGTCGAGGGAAAATATCTACGTCCGGATATATTGCGGGTGAATTGCTGGAATCTTGCTCATATCTTGCAGCGGTTGCAAGATACGAGCAACATTCCAGCAATTCACCCGCAATATATCCGAATTTCCGCGGAACGATCCCGAATTCTCGAGACACAGAATGCAGGCTAAGACTCCACAGACTACCATCGAAGGAATATAAGCGAACGTCGACAATATCTGACATAAATAATTAATACGATTATTTAATTAACATTATACGGTTTAAACAAACCTAGAAATTATATGCAGCAACAAAAGAGATTTGAAGAAAGTGTTACACGTGCCAATTACTGTGAGTGACCGTAATCTTAGCATTTAATTCATTATTTGTAATTAAAACGTTCCGAACTGTCGAGGGAAAATATCTACGTCCGGATATATTGCGGGTGAATTGGGCGGGCAGCGGGCGGCGGGCGGCGGATGACGTCATAGAGATGGCGGAGTAGTGGGGGGTATAAGCGCGAGATCTGAATATCGATGCCGAACCGATACCGAACCGTATAGAGATGGCAGAGTAGTGGGGGTATAAGCGGGACCGCGGCGGATGACGTCATAGAGATGGCGGAGTAGTGGGGGTATAAGCGCGAGATCTGAATATCGAATCAATCGATGCCGAACCGTATCGAGGAGGAGGAGGAACCGCGGGTGAGAAGTGCTACCCTGGACTCCAACCTGTTGGTAAGGAAGGAAACATTAATTTATGATATTAACCCTTATGTCAATAACCGGGTACCCGGGAGCCCACCTGGGCATGTTTTACGAAAAATTTGTATGTTCCCGTGAAAATTTCGAAATGGCCGTTTGGATCCTCGTTATTTGAACATTTTGAAAGAGGAATATGCTTTGAGACTTCGATTTTTGATGTTGGAGTCGGAGAATTATCCCGTCAAAGTTTACATGCTGGTTCTCAATAATCAGGGTACCTGGATACCCAACTACAGAAACATAAGGTTTATAAATGAATTCCGAATGAAAAAAACAAATAAGATATCGTTGCAGGGATCATTCAGTAAATAAAACCAAATATTTATATACAAAAAAAAACCGAAGGAAAAACATGCTTTGTTCAAAATTCAATTACGAAAAGAACGGCATTTAGCAGCTGTCGAAGGCTGGAGTGCCGAAATAACTGCGCGCGGCTACCTACAGCATAACATTCAAGGCCCATTTATATTATCTGGCCAGGTCTTTCTGGCTATCAGAGGCTTTGGCAACTTGAATGTAGATAGGAATTATCGACTAGAAGCGTAAAAACCCCAAAAAGACGCGGTAGAAAGCATTTATTTTATAAAAACGGAGGTAGGTACCCGGGTACCCTGATTATTGAACAACGTAGGTATTTTTGGTTATTGACATAACGGTTAATATAAATGAAAAAAACTGAGTATCTCGGGCGACGGGGCTCGAACCCAAGACCTCCGCGGTACGAGTCAGCCGCCTAACCAACTCCCCCAACGTCAGCTCTTCGACATTAGTCTTTCTCGAATGGTATATATGCCGAGCGTCATACGTGTTCGTTTTTTATCGGACGATGTCGGCTTTTTTACACACCGCGTCTTCGGAGGAGGGGGAAAGAGACAAAGCATTACTTTAAAGCTAAATTCGGAGGAGAGAGAGAGAGAGAGCATGCATGCTATAGATAACAATTTTTTGAAAATTTTGTATACCTACCCGGAGGAAGTGAATGACCCCCCCAAATTTTTTTCCAAACCATTACGCGGCATACAGACATTTATTTCCAATCCAGAGAAAGAATTTATTTTTTGTCGGATGATGTTTCGGACAGTGTCGGGAAAGATCGGCATTTTACAAACCGCGTCTTCGGAGGATAGAAAGAGACGGAGCATTATTTTAAAGCTAAATTCAGAGGAGGGAAAGAGAGAGCAATATTTTAAAGCTAATATCTGGGAGAAGAAAGGAGACAGCGCTACTTGGTGGTACAATTTTTAAAGCGTCGCAGCGTCTCGCGCGATCGCGCGTAACTCGAATCCTCTGGAGCGGCCGGGCAGGGTGACGTCATTTGGCGGCGCGAAGAACGAAGTAGAATTATGCGACGTCAGCAGAAATTTCTTTCCCAACGCAGAGAAATATGTCGGAAAGGATATTATAAAAAAATGAATCGTTACAAGTATTGATGTGAAAATCATACATTTATTATTAAAACGTACTATAGTGGTACATGGTTTATACATCACGCAACATGGATTGTAATCCTAACGCCAACAATTCACAATCAATCAATGAATGTTGCTCAAAGTGTTCGCTTTCGGAAATTAATTTCACATAATTCGTTGATACGGGAGCGGTACGCAGCAGTTCTACGAAGGTTGCATATTTACTACTTACAGAGTACATATTTTCAGTTAGCCAGGTATACATATGTTCGATACAATGTTGGTACGCGAATAGTTTTTGCATCGTCGTTTCAGTCATATATATGACAGCGCGATTATCGGTAATTTTAATAAGTTGATCATCGTGCATACGCGTGAATTCGAGTCGCAAATGATCAATTACCATGTGGGTTTGGGGCGATGTTGCGTTGCTGCGTAATCAATACTTTTGTGGTATTAACTGGTGCCGTGCTAAATTCAAACTATATCGAGCCGCGCAACTTCCTCCAAGATGCGGGTGCCATTGTGCTAGAGCATGTGCGGGGTGCTTTGAGGAAACAGCAGAACCTCAAAGTGAACACGGTATTCAACGGTGAATTTGTGGCGGGTAACAAGCGTGCTTGTAAAAGCACGAAACACCCGAAACTGCGAACTCTTCCACACATCTGATCTGCAGGAGTGGTACCAGCGATGCGTTATCGAACCCACCCTGGCATCGTTGGAAGAGTTTCAGGAACGCGACAGCGGATGGGCATTGACGAGAATCCTCAACCTGACCGTCAATGTTAATAAGTACAATCCGTTGTGCGCGAGATGCCGCTACAAGTTGCCGCGGAATTTATTGCTGAAGAACGCAACAATTAGTGTACAATCCCCGGACAATGCAGAGGAAACAGAGGACAGTCACTGTTCGCGAAAGTCACGAGTGAGCACGCTGGTCGAAGTGAGGTTAAGGACGGTAACAAGGGTGGCAAAGGATGCACTGATTTTAAAACTTATAGTCAGTTTATTCAAAAAACACCGCAAGATATTTATGCGGTGTACGATTTGAGTGAGCGTTGAGCCCTCCAACACTTGAACAATTCAGTCGCGATACACAATACACGGGGTACGCGAAGATCGTCAATGAGCCCCCAAATCCTCCAAAGAACAATGTTTTAAAGGTTTTACACCGTGAGCAAGGTGTGTAATGAGCACAAGACTTTGAACAATGAAGTGATAACACACAACGTTTGAGTTTTAGAATTGCGAAAACACGTCTACTCTCAACTCGCTGTGAACAAAGAATGAACCGGTAGCGTCGCTTTTTGAAAGGCCCAAAAAGCAACGGCGATGAGGTGGAAGCTCATTGGCTGATCAAACGGTGAAGAAGAGCGTCGGTTGGCTAATCGAACGGCCGTGGCGAGCGTCGATTGGCTGATAGAGCGGACGTGGCGAGCGTCGATTGGCTCACCGCCTGACGGTGAGTATCGATCCGAAATCGATCGTCGATCAGCCGCGCGCCTGACGCCCAGTAGGTGCTGCGCCGCGAGTGAGTGCGGCGGCTTTGGGAACTAATGCATTCCCAAACAGTCACCGAGTGGGTGATACAGACAATAAATTGCGCGCGTATCAGCACCGTAAAGTGCACAGTATTGCCTATTATAGACATTGTTCGTACGATACATCACTGTCGACGTATCGATGTCGCCGCGACGCGGATTGCGTTTCATGGTTCGTAGACGAACTAAAAATTTTTGCAAATTTCGCCAAACCCATCTTGACCAGTAATGTTCCCATGCTGGGTTTAACTCCCGAACAGTTGACGACATTTCACAATGCAACACACTGTCATATTTGCGAAAAACCATTCGAGGCTGACGATAAACGAGTCCGCGATCATTGCCATCTCTCCGGACGGTTCAGAGGCCCGGCACATTCGGAGTGCAATTTAAATTATAAAAATGCGTTTTACATCCCCGTAGTTTTCCATAATTTATCCGGCTACGATTCACATTTCATTATCAAGGAACTAGCTACCGCTTTCGACGGTCACGTTGACGTATTGCCTATAACTAAAGAAAAGTATATTTCATTCACAAAAAATGTCGAAGATACGGCTGCTTCAGACTCGCGAAATTGTATTAAATTGCGATTCATCGATTCGTACAAATTTCTCAATACCCGTCTCGACAAATTAGCGTCTTTTCTTAGCACATATCAATTAAAAATTTTACGATCCCAATTTGAAACATTATCCACCGAGGATTTCAATTTACTAACGCGAAAGGGTGTCTTTCCGTATGAATACCTCGATTGCGCGAACAAGCTGCAGGATCCATGTTTACCGCCGCGCGAGTCATTCTACAGTTTGTTAACGGGTGAGACTGTATCCGAGACCGATTACGCGCACGCCGAGACTGTCTGGCAGCGTTTCGGGATTAGAACCTTGGGCGAATACAGCGATTTGTATTTGAAAACAGACGTCTTGTTATTGGCAGATATTTTTGGAAATTTTCGCGAAAGTTGCATCAAGAGGTACGGATTAGATTCAGCGCATTATTATACTTTACCTGGTTTCACCTGGGATGCAATGCTAAAACATACCAAAATTACATTCGAATTGCTCACAGATGTCGACATGGTCATGTTTATCGAACGCGGTATACGTGGAGGTTTAAGTCAATGTTCCGGAAGATACGCATATGCCAATAACAAGTACATGACATCTTACGACGCATCGGAACAGTCATCGTACTTGATGTACTTTGACGTAAACAATTTGTATGGATGGGCAATGTGTCAGCCCCTATCATACACCAAATTTCAATGGGTCGAAGATGTTGCGGGTTTTAACGTGTTTTTGATCCCGGTCGATTCACCCACGGAATACATTCTCGAGGTAGATCTGGAATATCCGCAAAGTCTGCACGACGCTCACGGCGATCTACCGTTCTGTCCGACGCGTGCCAAACCACCGGGCAGCAAGCAGGACAAGTTACTCGCGACGGTATATGATAAGCAGCGTTACGTTATCCACTATCGCAATCTGCAGCAGTGCACGCGTCACGGTCTTGTTATTACAAAGATACACCGCGTGCTTCAATTCGCTCAATCCCTCTGGCTCCGCGATTACATCGAACTCAATACACGGTTTAGAACAGGCGCGTCAAACGACTTTGAAAAAAATTTGTACAAATTGATGAACAACGCGGTATTCGGTAAGACTATGGAAAATGTACGAAACCACGTGGACGTAAAACTTTTGACACAATGGGAAGGGCGATATGGTGCGGAGGCAATGATCGCGAAACCGAATTTCCACAGCAGAAGTGTTTTTTCGGAAAATTTAATAGCTGTTGAATTGCGTAAACTCGAGGTGAAATTCAACAAACCGATATACGTGGGTATGTGTATTCTAGACATATCAAAACTTTGTTCGTACGAATTTCACCACGAGTACATGTCTCCCAAGCACGGATCAAAATGTAAAATTCTATACACCGATACAGACAGCCTCATTTATCACATTCGATGCGACGATATCTACGAGTCCATGAAACGCAATATCGATAGATTCGACACGAGCGATTATCCTACCGACAATCCATATAATATGCCACGTGTAAATAAGAAGGTTCCAGGGCTGATGAAGGATGAAAATAACGGTGCTATAATGACCGAATTCGTAGGTCTTAGAGCGAAAATGTATGCGCTTCGCGTAGACGGTAAAAAAGATACAAAAAAGGCGAAAGGCGTCAAGACCAACCTCATAGCCAGAACGATAACTTTCGACGACTATGCGAAGTGTTTGCATAGGGAGATCGAAATGGTTCGCAGACAAGCGTGCATACGGTCTAAATTGCACAAAGTGTACGCCATTTCGGAATCTAAAATAGCTCTAAGTCCGTACGACGACAAGCGGCATATCATACCCGATTCGACCGACACTCTGCCCTGGGGACATTATAATATATCGTTGTAAAATAGAAATTGTATTTATTGTAAAATAGAAATTGTATTCCCATGTATAGAAATTATTATAAATAGTAGAATTATTGCATAAAAATTATTCATACATGTATAGAAATTATAAATGGTGGAATTAACGTGTTGAAATAAAAAATTGTTCACACATGTATATGTATAATTATATTTATTGATTATTTTACAATACATTATTTTTATTTATCCAAGAATTGTGTGATTTATCAAACCCCAGCCACTTGACGTACACCTTATCCCCCTTTCTACGCAACACTTTTTCTACTAGATATACATCAGGATCGGTGACGTGTTGCAGCTCGTGTTCATAGAATCCTCCGGCAACGGGTTTTCCACAGGAATCGACCAGCAGATAGGTTGCGGGATTAGTTGTCTGTACTTTGGCTTTCTTGAACACCTCCGTTGTCCAATTCGGCGTATAGCCTTTATCGAAGATGGTTTTAAATTTGCTCACGCGCACAAAATCGCCCAAGTTGAATCTCGCCGGAGCAGCGATCTTTATGTTGTTGTATACATCGCAAGGACGCATTCCGATGGTTCTATGTTTTCTTGCGTGATTTTGCATCAAAGTCGGTACCGGTCACGCAAAGAGCGTTATCTCGCATGTAATTTTGAAGCAGACCGGTCCATTTGTAATAGTCCATTGTAGCTGCTCCACTTTTCTCGAGCGATACCCCAAATTTGTTGATCGGCATCTCGACGTATACAGTGCAAATCATTGGCGTGCGGTTTAATTTATAATGAGGCCTACCTCGCGGAGTTCCTCGATAATCGATAGAATTTCGGGATCGTGAAAGTTGTTACCCGCCTGACGCGACGCTTCAAGCAAACGCAACCGATCCACCAACTCGTTGGGATCGTCCCAGTGCACGTAATCGATCTTGTTATCGTTTACCACCATGGCTCGTGGCACCGTTAGACCTTTCCCCGCCCTACTAGTCGACACACGGGGAAGTAGAGGTGCAATTACGTGCTTGTACTTGTATCCCTTGTTGCTTAATATGGGGTATTTAGCATTATGATCGCGTCTGTGGGCATTCGTCGCCAGCAGTATACTTTTGTATTTTTGTTTATCGGCATCGGTGTACACAGCATCGTCGGGAATTCTTTTGAAAATCAGTTCGTAAAGACCGGGTGTTCCTCCATATCTTACACCATCTATGATTATATTATCGCCCCTGTCTATATCGAAATCTTTATCCCCAAGCATCGTTCCACTATTACCAAAGTACACACCGTACATATAGTCCATTGTTGTATCCCTATCACCACTTAGGATTGCGCTCATGTATTTTTGCCCCAGCGGACCGAAATGACTGCGAAACGTTTCTTCTCCCTCGGGTGTTTGGAGTTGATGTCTAATAGATGTTACAAACGACTCGTCTGGTGTAGTTTCGAAAACGTCGTCATCATCAATGGCTGAGAGCGATTGTACGCGAGGAATTGTATTTATTGGTGCTGGTGGAACGGGAGACTCGTTTGATGTGGCATTCCGCCGTTTATGCTTCGATTGAACTGGTGTGGAGGTTACGAGTGAATATTCCGATGGCATGCGTCGTTTCTTCTTTCTCTTACGCGATGTGTTCCCTTTCGACACGATTTTTGTTTTAGGCGTTAATGTTTCATTCTCTTCAACGTCTGTGCTCATCAGCGGTGATGTGTTAGCTTCTGTCGTTGCAGTATTTTCCACAATATGTTTTAAAGGTTCCACAATAGGTTTGAAGTATTTCTCCAACGCGATATCTTCCTCCATCTTGCCGGTCTTCAAAGCTTGATGTTTCCGGCGAATGGCTTCGCTGGTTTTTGCAATTTTCTTCGCTATTCTCTCGCGATCCTTAATCTTCAGACTATCGATATCAATCATCGTCGTTGTACCGCAGACGTTGCGTTCCCACCGACGTTTTGACGACAATTGACCATCTCACGATACGGCAAACTCGTTAAATCCCTTTCTATAACGTCCATTGAACATCGCGCTATCCTTGTCTATCACCACGAAACCATACTCCCGTTGCCAACAATTACGACACAAAGCGCAGAAATCATCGTAAGACATGTCTGTGTGTACGTGATCGTTGTACACATGTTTCAAGTTGGTACCATCCTGCTTAAACAGAATCAACAGACTGGCATTGTCGCGTATAAGATGTTTGGGAATCTTTGCATACGTCTGACAGAGATAGAAACAGTCAACGTTCGAGTGGCACCCCATTGCAAAGTATTCTCTTATCGTATCCTGCTTGTCGCATGCCACGTCATCAAAGATAAAAATGGAATTCGGAAGCGATTCGCTCGGTGGGATGACGTCACTGTTATTCAAAAACGTAAAGTAGCCAATTTCATCTATAGGAGTCAATAAATTATCCAAATACTGATATTTCGGCTGTTGCAACGACTTGGAGTACACGTACACGTTCTCGAAGCGGACGCCGTGAGGACTTTCCAACAAGCTCACCACCACGTTGATCTTTCCACAATTTGATGGACCGCAAATGAGGCAGCGGATAGTGTTTGGCAGCATGCTACCGTGTCTGCGCATTGTTTTCGGAGACATCAGCTGCGATTTATCGTCAAAATTTGTCACGCGTATCGCCGCAGGTTGCCGTACGAATCGCATCCTGTCCGTGAACCATGAAAAATGATTTTTGATACGTCGAAGCGGTCTATTTATAGGTCTGCGCCGAAGCAAAACAGCTCAGTATGCAACATGCTTCTGGTCCTGTCGGATAATTTCAATATTCGAGCCCTAACCTCTGAGCAGTTGAAATATATACCAAAGATTATTCTACTGCGAGAGTTTGGCAGACACATTGATCAGTTGTGGAACAGGCTCCCCGAGCATATAAAAGCAGATCCTGAGGTTCAGCAGCATCGCCGGTGTCTGAAGCATTATAATCGCCCTTGGCAGCGAACGCATATCGACGGTCCGGAACCATTGATTAAGAACTGTAGCGAATGTCACTGACGAGAGTAAAGAAAGGTCGTGGTTTGTTAAATCGGGCGATAAACGCGCTACCTATCGAATTACATATCCCGGGATATCAGTTTTGCGGTCCAGGAACTCATCTGGCAAAACGATTGGCTAGAGGTGATCGAGGCATCAATCCGTTGGACGCAGCGTGTCGCGAACACGATATTGCGTATTCGCGTAGCAACGACTTCGACGAAAGGCACGCGGCAGATAAGGTACTCGCTGACAAAGCGCGAAAACGCATCGTTGCGCGAGACTCGACTCTGGGTGAAAGAGGTGCTGCTACAGCTGTTTGGGCAGCTATGAAGGCCAAGACGAAAATCGGAATGGGGATGAAAACTAAAACCTGCAAAAGGACTCCAAAGAAAGCATCGAAAAAACGGATTCTTCCAGTAGCAAAACGGGGTGGTATATTACCGCTTCTCCCGCTGCTAGGTGTCCTCGGATCGTTAGCTGGTGGAGCGGCGGGGATCGCCAAGGCGGTCAACGATAATAAGGCGGCACAACATCAGCTGCAGGAAATGCAACGCCATAATCGCTCCATGGAAGGTCGCGGACTTTATCTCGCACCGTACAAGCGCGGACAGGGAATATCGAAACGAAAAAAAAAACGTCGAGAAGAAAATAAAAATCCCTGCGGGTGTAACTACCGATTTGCAATTGGAGGAGTTGGCAAAACGTATGCGTATCCCATTCTTTAGAAGTGTTTTCATGCGAAACGCGTTACCAGCCGGAGGAGTACGCCGAAACGAGAGCGGTATTGTAAATTTGGACAATGCTGCGGGATCAGGGACTCATTGGGTGGCATATGCGAAGAGAGGGCGTCGAGCTATATATTTCGACAGCTTTGGGAATCTTCGACCGCCCAAGGAATTGGTAAAATATCTGGATAAAGATGCTGTGGAAATTGTATACAATCGTTCGTCTTACCAGAAGTACAATCAGAGCAATTGTGGACAACTATGTCTACGCTTTCTACAAACGATCGGCACCAAATTTAAGGATTGACTTCCCACCACTCTGAGTCAGTACCAGTCCAGTCGTACAGCTCGGAATATGTCGTTAACATTCACTCTAACCGGCAAGAGTAGCACCCTCGCGGTGAGCTACTTTCCACCCATAGATTTGAGCGACGATGAATACGAGCTTGGTCTAACAATCTTTGAAACCTATCATACAATACCGAACATCGACTCGAGCAACGATAAATTCTACTTCGTCGTGAATTATGACACCGAAAACAACACCATCGCCGACCCCACTGTTGAATACATTATGATTCCCCATGGCTCCTACGAACTAGACGCCATCGCCAAGTATCTGAAGCAGCGATTACTCGAACGGTATCCTCAAAATCTCGGTGGCACCGGCGATAACAGTGACAATGATGTGTATCCTATAGTGTTGCGTCCCAACAACAACACCATGAAAAGCGAACTGTACTGCCGGTTCGCCGTAGACTTTACAAAGCCCAATAACATTGGATCGCTACTGGGATTCTCGACGAATCGGGTATTAGAACCTGGACAGTGGCACGAATCGGACCACCCGATTAAGGGTGCCGTCCCAAGTTTGTTATGGTCCGAATAGTAAACAAAGCGAACGAAGCGTCCCCAGTAAAGAGACGGACCCTAATGAAACTAATGCGGTCGGTAAAAAGAAGTTGTACAGAGGTGACATCTCCAGGTACTCTATGTAGACGAATGTTTTGACGCATAGGTGCCACATTTTCTGTTCTCCCTGTCTCCGCCGCGCTGTTGCCACAGCTCCTTCTACTAATGAGAAGTCTTGGAGGAATACGGCACGAGAGCTGCGTCTAGGCAGGGATCAGCGGCCTTCAACTACAGCTGATGGAGGGGGTAACACCTACAGGAGCGGTGGTTATGTGTGCGTGACTGACGCGCTGTTCGGCACACATAACCACCGCTCCTGTAGGTGTTTTCTCCTGCATCAGCTGTAGATGTAGCGCGTCCGATTGCTGTGACTAGCATCAAAGCCTCGCTGAAAGTAAAGGAGGATAGCAATAATGAAAGATAGAGAGGTGGGGTAGTGATGTTAAGAAACATGTCACTGAAACAATACTAATTTGCGTATCAATAGTTTTTATTTATATGTAGAAGGATGTAATATTTTGTACAATCAATGTGCAATTTCAAAGCATACAATTTGAATAAGGTACATCACCCAAGTGTAACACGCCGATCGTAATGAAATCTAAAATGCTATAACTCTTCTAAAAATATATGACGCTTTCTTTTCTATCTAACTATACATCAAATTAACTTTTTTATTAACAAGATGGACAAAAGTATATTTCAATTTAATACTTTTGTACATGCTTTTCTTCGGAATTGTTATTCACAATTGTAAAAATTTATCAATATAAACTAGAGATCAGTACTAACAATACGTATATTTTGAAATGTCTCATAAACAATTTTATTCAGCTACGATCCCCTGTTTGTTTGTATGTTTGATTGAAATCTGGAAACTCAATTTTAATCAACTTCCAACCATCCAATTGTCTTGAAATTTTGCAGGGGTGCGTAGTTTGGATGACAATACAAAATTATGAAGAAAAAAAACCCAAGGAGGTGAAAAAATTACCTAGTCACCAATAAATAATAACCCATAACCACAAATCCAAATCAACCACTCGCGTTCTTTACAAACTTTTAGCACTGTATGATTCAAGCAAACTGTTAAACTGCATACAGCAATAAAAGATATTTGTACAGATGTTTGAATTATGAAATATAAATCCACGAACACTAAAAACTAGAAAATAAAAAATTCTAATAAACGATTTTATTAAAAATGCATTACATACTAAAAAATAATTATTTTCTTATACTACAATTTCGATGGTTTATTTTCACTTTAAATAAAATCGTGGGGCAGGATATCTCGTAATAAATTCATTTCGACACTTGATGCTGTACTAAATTGATTCATATTCTAATATGAAATATCCTGCTCCACGTTTTTATTTAAAGTTAAAAACCACCATCAAAATTGTAGTACAAGAATAGAAGTATTTTTTAGTTGTTAGTGCCTTTTTGACAAAATCGTTTAACAGAACATTTTTTTATATATTCTTTTTGTCTCCGATCAAGTTACAGTTATCACAATAAATCAATCCAACTTCATTGGAGAATAGAAATTCGACATTCTAGCTTTCACCCCCTTGAAATGGACAATTACAGATAAAAAAGTGTATATTTTTCGAAGAATATAGTATTGTCTAGTTAGCGGCTTGGTTTAGAGTACACGATGTGGACTTTTCGCTATCCCCACCACTTCTATCTCACTCTTGTCCGGCGAAGGCGAGAGCGAGCGAGAGGCACTGAAAGCGAACGAGAACGGTACGAGATAGACGACGGGATGATGTTTTTTGTCTCGCTCCGTCTTTCAGACGCCTGATCGCGCCCGTCGCGCAGGCAAAGCATTCCATCTCGCTTCCCCCTTCGGCCAGAAAGAAGCGAGAAACGCACACAGAAATCCGCTAACGAGACAATACTGTAATATTATCTTCTCTCATTCTGTGTAATTCCTCTTCTCCATTGACGGTCTTCCTACAATTTTGCCAGGTCGCTCAACGTAGGCAGTGTGGATCTGTAACACATTATGAAATACATTAGGAAATACTAAATTGTTGTTTCATAAACGCGTACAAAATTTTACTGTAGATTTATGAGCTGTTAAACTTTACCTGAAATATGGTACTTATTATTCCATTTGTCCTGGCATCACTGTCCCATACACCATGCTTGCAATAATTTGGTAAAATGTCCGCCTGTAACAAATAATCGCAGACATTTCGGTAAGTTTGGTATAAAAGTAAAAGTTTGTTTCAATAATTCGTCGAACATCGTGCATACCTGCGACGCCCGTATGTATCAGCCTGGCGCATTTTGACCGAACCGGATTCCGTCTGTCTGCTCCTGTGAACTTAGAAATGTGTCTGAAAAAATTAAAGGGTGAATTAAATTTATTATTTCCTCCGCCACTTTCTTGGGAAAGCGACGGCGGCGTCGATCGACTCGCGTGATCGTAGGATCCGCGAGTAAAAGTGCCATTGCTGGCACTTGTGACCGCTGACATGAGTCAGCGGTGCGACGCCGGATCGATCATATTTATTATTTCCTCCGCCACTTTCTTGAGAAAGCGACGGCGGCGTCGGTCGACTCGCGTGATCGTAGGATCCGCGAGTAAAAGTGCCATTGCTGGCACTTGTGACCGCTGACATGAGTCAGCGGTGCGACGCCGGATCGATCATATTTATTATTTCCTCCGCCACTTTCTTGAGAAAGCGACGGCGGCGTCGGTCGACTCGCGTGATCGTAGGATCCGCGAGTAAAAGTGCCATTGCTGGCACTTGTGACCGCTGACATGAGTCAGCGGTGCGACGCCGGATCGATCATATTTATTATTTCCTCCGCCACTTTCTTGAGAAAGCGACGGCGGCGTCGGTCGACTCGCGTGATCGTAGGATCCGCGAGTAAAAGTGCCATTGCTGGCACTTGTGACCGCTGACATGAGTCAGCGGTGCGACGCCGGATCGATCATATTTATTATTTCCTCCGCCACTTTCTTGAGAAAGCGACGGCGGCGTCGGTCGACTCGCGTGATCGTAGGATCCGCGAGTAAAAGTGCCATTGCTGGCACTTGTGACCACTGACAAAATCAGTGGTACCGCGCTTTACAGCGCGGTGCGACGCCGGACCGATACATTGGTCTCATTATTTTCGGAGGGAGACCTCTTTCGCTTTTTCAAGCTTTTTGGTTTTTCTTTCGCTCTCTCTGCTAATATAAATTGTGGCTCCCGAATAGGCATGCACCTATTGTGCCGACTATCTATTAATTCGGGTAGCATGCATTCTAAATAAAATTGAACCAGTTTTGGCTCCATTTCTGTTTTCCAAAACGCATCATCTCTTTCTACTTTTATAGATTTCAGCCCCTTCGGGGTCCAAAGGCAGAATATACAGTACTTTCTGTCAGTAATATGTAACTGACCTTGTACTTGATAAAAATAGTGATGCGTTTTGTTCATTGAAATACCTGTTTTCCGTATGAACATGCGCCGGACAGCGGGTACTTTTTCCATAGCTTCTTCCGGCGAAAAGTTCTCCGCTGATTTGGGGCATTTGATTTCCACAATACCCTCTTCACCGATGATTCCATCCGGTGAAGCTCCTAAGAATGGGATGCAGCTGTCGATGAAAATGCCACATTCTGCAATATCTGTATATTGCTTCTTCAATTCTTCGCGAGCAATTCTCTCGCATTCTTTTCCGTATTCCACCGCGGGTGCACTAATTATCCTCGGATACAGTAATGACTTTACTGCATTTGCGCAAAGCGTGTCAGGTCGGCGGCGGCACACTTGTCCAAAATTGGATGCAGTCAACAATTTGGACTTGTACTGCAACCATCTGCGGTTCTTTGCTTGTCCGATGGTTTCATCTTCAATAGCGTGTCTTTTCTCTTGCCAGTCACTGAGCATTTGCATATGCTTTTCCCGCTCCAGTTCATACATTTCGGATGGCATGTCTGGCTTCTGTGCATTTTCTCCATAATCGGAATCTTTCCGCGAGGGCAATTGCTTGTGTACATATCGCGCAACCTTCGTTTCCTTCTGTTTTACAGATCTCTTTTCCTTTTCTTTTTTCTTCTTTTCTTCCATTTGGCGAACAAGCTCGGGCGTTTTCTTATTCATTACCGCGTTCAATCGCGAGTGCACTTGATTACTGTTGTACTCCACTACAGCAGCAGCACATCTTCCTGTATAGGATCCTCTTTCGGCGAAATTTAATCTTTTTCCGCCAATGTACTTGGCAATTATTGCATTCAAACTTTCCACAGCGTTATTATTGTTGTTGTAGAGTAAGCTCTCCGCATGAGCTAACAGTGTACGAAGTATTTCTTGTACGTCCTCGTACACACCAATATTCATCAATTCTGGAACGATGTTTCTTTGATTCTCTTTATTCTTTCCATCGCAGAAGTATTTGAGTCGTGCACACTCTTTGTGTTCACCAAACACGTGGCTCGGAACATTCTGTATGTCGTCATACAAGTTCTTCGTTTTCTCCTCGATTGACACATTTTGATTGTATCGAAACTTTGCGGCTTTTACGACGTCCGTGCGTATCCGGCGAATGCTGCTTTCCACAGCTTGCCTCAATGGTCCAGGTGTAGTCTTCTTCACAATCGTTTTCATTTTGTTGCAGAAGTTTCGCAACAAATGATTCGTGCATTCAATTTTTTTTACGCGAATCTGTCTCTTATATGGGTCAGCATCAATAATCTTCTTATACACGCTGCTGTCTCCATCACCAATCAAAGTAGAATAAACGAGCCCACGTTTTTCTACGCTAGTATTGAAGCCTTCTACTATAGCATCGCTTTCCATAGCAGTCGATGCTCGAGATGTGTTCCAGTTTTTGAAACATGTGTGCTTTCGGGGTTCTTTCTCCTTTTTCGCAGCAATCCGACAAATTCTGCAAACTTTATTTCGAACCCCGTAAAATAAAACTTTTTTCGTGTGATAGCCAACTATCACGCCGACTCCAGACGCAGAATCGTAACATCCACTGCGGTAGGATCTCTTCATCCAGCTTCCGTCGGCCACAACGGAGATGTGAGGGATCCCTGATCCGGGAAGAACGTCGCCTCTTTCAATCGCCAAACGTTTTTCTTCTTCAGCCGCTGCTAGCATCTCTTCTTCTGCAGCGGCAATTGCGGACTTGACGAATTCCTCTTGCTTCTTCACGAAGTATCTCTTCGACATGCAACGTATGTTCACTCCTGCAAAAGTGTCTTCCAATTGGGCATAGCTACCTCCACATAAAATTGTTGCATTAACGGCGCCCTGATTCACATCCACTTCTTCAGCTTCGTCCGATTGATTGCAGATTTCAGCTTTGTAATGGCATAAAGTGCACATTACACTGAAGATGCTCCTGAAGCCATGCCGTTTCACACCAGTTATTCTTAGGTATTCAATGCCACAGTCTTCCCTATCTTTTGCATGCTTACCTATTTTTTGTAATTGAGCAAGCACATTTGGGAAATTCATTATGTCGTTGCTATTTAGGAGAGCCGATTGCTCTTGCGGCTCGTTCTTCGCAACTTTTTCTATAACGAAGTTTTCTTCTTTGTTACTTTCTATATCAAAGTCTTCAAGCGGCTCTTCAGTTTCTC